>BSBM01000577.1:23497500-24077051 GCA_027924585.1 Larix kaempferi
TTCCCTTCAAATGATGGTGCCAAGAATTGGTGAAGTATGAAATGATGCTGCAGACCGATTACAGATTGAAACCAAGCTTCAATATAGTCTTTGTTCCCTTGATTGCTCATGGATGTTACACCATGAAGATCCTTATTAAACTGATCTTCCTCAATGCATAAGATTTCCGGATCTAATGATGTGAATGATGCTTTTGGTTCCAATGGTTGTTCTCCATCAAATATTATGTGTGTATTGTTGATCTTGTCTGCTTGCTTATGAGGACTAGAAGAAACTCCATCTGCAAAACTTGGATCTAAAACATGTTCAGGCCTCGTATGGATTTGTTGCAACAACGCACAGCCTTTTTGCAGCGGTGTAGATGAGGTAGAATAAGAGGGATTTGTAGGAACATTTTGCAGTCAGCACTGTAAGCATACTGTACTGTTTTATTATGGTTAGGGTGGAGGGTGGATTGGACAGGAAATTGTGTTGGATACCAAGGAGTTTGATGAGAAGATAGATGTGGTTGATGTAGATGATTGAGTTGTGAGGTTGATATTGAAGGACCAACTTGTGTTGTAGCATGAGGGAGAGTGGCCATATGATCATAAAATAGGCCATTCCAACCTTGTGGGTAAGGTAGGTAAGAGTTAAATTGAGGCTGCAACAGCTGCCATGGTGGAAGAGTATTCAATGACTGAGTATGAAAGTAAGGAAATGGAGGGATAGAATTTTGAACCATAGATGTAGGCGATGGTTGACATGACTGTTGCAACGAGTTGGTTGCAACTCCCAGATCTCTTTGATATGTTTCTTTCATCCTTGGTAAGGAGGGGCAATGATCTGTGGAATGATTCAAGTCACATATACCACAACTTTCAAGACTATCCAAAGGGAAATCCCTTGCTTCTCTTATTTCCTCCTGCTTTTCCTTATCCTGCAAAACACCCAATTGTAAATCAGCTTTAGAAATGTCAAATAAATTGTTGATTTCAATTCGTAAAACTCTTGTTTTTGCAGCAGATTTCAAAAATAGAGATAAAAGTTCCTTAGAATTCTTACCAGTCTTGAAGTTTCCTCTTGAATACCTTCTACATAACTCACAAATATCATCATATGCTAACTGAAATACATTACCTGTTCCGATCAGATTCAATATTTCTAAACATTCAGCTTGGATTCCCTTGAGTAGAAGTGTTTTTAAGATTTCCTTCCCCAGTTTCCTCTGTTTGGATCTTTGGAGGTTATATTGAAATCGTTCTATGTATTCCTCCAGACTCTCTTCTTCTCCTTGTGTCATTTCGAAGATGTCTTCATTGACCCTGCAATAATCTTGGTACCTTTTCAAGAACTCATGTTTCATGTCTTCCCAAGTTTGTATACAATTCCCACCGAGGCTCATGAACCATCGGAGGGCTGTTCCTTTTAGAGTAAGGGGAAATACATTTAACTTTTGATCATTAGCACAATAACCATATCCTCTACAAAGTACTTCAAATTGAAATAAAAATACATCAGGGTCTTCGTTTTCCAAACCATGAAAATTTGGTAGAACATGTGAGGGAATTCTTTTCGTTGGTGCCACTCCTCTCGAATCTCTGATGGGAAATTCGAAGGTAACAACTTCTCCATCTTTTTCACCTGCCATCTCTTCATTAGATTCTTTGTGCGCTATCTTGAGGCTCCTCCTTCGAATGTTCCTGTCAACTTGTTAGTAGAATGGGTGGTGCTTACAACACCACTAAGGGGAATGAAAAGATTTATGTTGCCAAGATTGAAAATGAAATAAAACAGAATGTAAAGACAGAAAATTAACACTCAAAATAAATTCAATAAACTGAAATGTAATCATGCAACCTACATGCCCTATTTTAACAATGCATCTGCAAAACAATGTCAGATGTACTTATTGCACAATTGATAACTTCCCCGGCAACGGCGCCAAAATGTCGTGCCCACTATATGCCAGTTAATTAAAACTTAACATGCAGAGTGCTAAACATAAATTATCAACCCGAGGAAGTCTTTTATTTCAAAGCTATCGTGCAAAATATATGCAAGTACAATTTCTACCTGACGTTGTTATTTATTAGTATGCAATCGAAACTATTTGTAACTAGGTCACACTTGCTTGAAAATAAATCAAACCCAAACCTATTCATGAAATCACACTGTAAATCTAATCATACTTCAACAAAATAAACAAGATCTAATTACGTACATCTAGAAGAATTGTTATGTTGGCCAACGATCTACCAAAACGAATTAACAGAAAAACACTATAGTAAATCAAATGAACAACACATGGTCTTAATAATAAAATAACTATGATAAATCCAATGCATGAAAGAATTAACAAATAAACAAATCTGCAAAATAAAACACTTACAATCAACACTACCAGCATCTGCTCAGGGAAGAGGGCCCTTCCTCCACTGAGCAGATCCGGATCTCCACAATGAAAGTCTACAACTCCAGAACTAAGAAACTGCCAGCATGTATTATCATAATGGAAGAATTACAACAGATCTGGATCAAATCCTACATCATAACATTGTGTTCTCTCATATCTTGCATCTCCTATCCTGCCTAATCTATCATGCTTAATCTCTATCAATCTATCCCTTTCTCAATGAGATTGATTACATATTTATACATAAAATTATCTAATGGAAATGAAGAACTGAACCCCCAGCTTGTGATCTGCAACAGCTGGAACACGGCCGTAACTGTTGGCAACTTTGGAGCCGGCCGCAACACCAAATCTGGAAAATACCCTCTCGAAGAACCACCTGCATAGCACAAACCGTAGCTTGTTTGGGCGATATCCTCGTGATTTAGGTAAATGAGGATGTTACGCACAAAACCCATGTCTCAGATTTTTGAGATTCGTTTCCATCTGTCCGCAAATCAAGATGCGAATCAAGGTGTTCTTATGTGGCATTTGTTTTTGGTTAACGCTGTAACAGCTGGCTATGAGCGTCCTATACGTGACAACTCACTCCACAAACCATCATTAGTAAAATTATGCATAATAGTCTTTTAATTCATCAAAGATAAAAGGAAATAATCACTATTAACCACTTAAAACATCAATGGAAGTAGCAGGCTGTTCAATGCGCAGCTACAACAAATGAATGAAAAATGGAATGAAAAATGAGAAATAATGGTAAGAAAATGGATGAAAGGTATGTCGGTAAGTGATGAAAAATGGACAATTCCAGGGCCCAACAATACATAGTGACATCAACCGGATCAGATGAAGCATCACACAAAAGCTTTAGGTTCGATACCATAGGTGTGGCCATGGCCTTGCAGTCCATCATCCCGAACCTCTTCAGGATCTCCACTGCATACTTCCCTTGTCCAAGGAAGATTCCATCTATACTCTTCCACACCTCCATGCCTAGAAAATAGTGCATCATCCCCAAGTCCTTCATCTCGAAATCGGTTGCAAGCTTCCTCTTGGTATCGGCAATCAAACCATCCTCACCTGTTACAACAGGTCATCCACATACAATAGTAGTATCACTAGATTTCCTTCCTCAACCTTGTAGTAAAGGTTGGAATCCGCTTTACTCTTGGTAAATCCCAAACTGGATAGAAAGCTATCTATCCTACCATACCAAGTCCTAGGAGCTTACTTTAAGCCATACAAGGCTTTCTTCAACCTACACACATATGACTTTCTGTCATGTGTCTCAAAACCAAGTGGCTTCTCCACATACACTTCCTCCTCGACTACACCATTCAAGAAGGTTGTCTTGAAATCCATCTGGTGTATCTTCCATTTCATCACCATAGCCAGAGCAAGTACTGATCTGATGGAAGTGTATCTGGCTACAGCAGCAAAAGTTTCTTCATAGTCAATTCCTTCTTTATGGGAGAAGCCACGAGCTACAAATCTCGCTTTGTATTTCTCTATGCTGCCATATGCAGCATGTTTGATCTTGTAGATCCACTTGGAAGTCATAACAGACTTCCCTTCAGGTCTTGGGACTACATCCCAAATATCATTCTTCATGATTGACTGGTACTCCTCGATCATGGCATACTTCCTGAATCCTGGGAACTTCAATATCTCCAATAGATAAATTTGTTGTTGGAACAAATGTTGTAGTCCTTATTTTGTAGGTGATGGTATATGATCTTTCCTACAAGACAAGTTAAATTGCATGATTAGAAACATCTCATAGTTTCATAACAAAATCTTACACATAAGAATATATTTCATGCAGTCATGCAATTATTTTAGCCAATGCTTCAATACAACATTTATCCATATCCCGTAACTTTCTAGATGCCTTCCAATATCTACCAAAACATTGTTAAGAGTGTGCACAACTCCCAACATGTCAGCAAAGAGGTTTCATTCTAGATAAGTAGCAATGGAATGTTGTATAGCACCATAGGCCACTTACCCATTACTTGCATATTAGTAGTATCTTGTTCATCAATGCAATTATTCTAATATGCATAATACACAACCTAAGTATATGAACATAATCATATACATCACTGAATTATTTTAAACAAACAGAATATACAAGAAATGACAATTCAGATACTTATCTTTGTTTGTTTGTTGGGTGGACTCCCTCTGAATCTTTGCTTCCTTGCAGGAGCTGCTGGAGTCCTATTCTGAAGTAACTTCTTCTACACCTTTCTGTTGTGAATTGTAAGGAGTGGTGAACTCCCTCTTCATTCTTGAATCACTGCATAGCACTTGAATTCTGTTGAAGTGAATTCTCCACCATTGTCGGATCTGAAGGTCTTGAACTTCTTTTCAATGTGGTTTTCTATCAAGGCCTTGAATTCCTTGAACTTGTTGAATATTTCATCTTTGTTCTTCAAGAAATAAATCCCAAGTTTTCCTAGAGAAATCATCAATGAAAGAACCATAGTATACATACCCACTCAGAGAACTAGATGACATCGGACTGCATACATCGGAGTGGATAATTCCTTTTTCCTTACTTGCTTGTGATTTCCTTCTTTGTGTTATTTCCTTTTGCAAATCCTTTGCAAACATCTTCATACTTTGACTTGATTTCAGGAAGACCCTCTAAAGCTTTACTTGCAATTGGTAGTGCTCTATAGTGCACATGTGCAAGCCTTCTATGCCAAAGTTCACTTTCCATGGATTCATGTACCATGGCATGTTCAGGTTATACCTTCAATTTATACAATCCTCCCTATTGCTCTCCAATCACCACTGCATCATCTATAGTTTTACCTTTTTGCCACATTAGGACTTGGCCATCTACAAATGCAACCCTCATGCCTTTTGCATCCAATGCAGATATGGAGAGTAAGTTCTTCTTGAGCCCAGGTACATATAGAACCTCTTTCATCTTAAAAGACTTCCTAGATTCTAGGTTGTAGGAGGCTTCACCACTTCCTTTGATAGGATATTGATAGTCATCCCCAAGTTTCACCTTATGGGGTGACTCATGTTCAGATAGATTTACAAAAGATTCTTTAAACCCAAAGAGATAGTACCTGTGAGAGAAGAGATTAGAACATATTCTTCTTCGCTTGATGAGTCATCATTGTCACTTTCTGTTCTAGCCTTCTTCTTGGGAGGCTCATCATCCTCAGTAGCATGAGCATGATATCTCTTCTTGTTGCCTGTTGAAGTTGTTGTCCTTTTTGTTCTTGGGACAATCTACAGCAAAGTGTCCTTTCTCATTACATGTGAAGCATCTCATATCTTTCCTATTCTTTAGATGGGTGTGAGAGGATTTCTTGTAATGAGAGTGCTCCTTCTTAGGCTTGCTTCTTTTGGTGTGAGGTGTGAGAGCTTGATCTTCATTTCCCATCTTTTCTTCTTGGGCTACAAGCCTAGCCTCTTCTTGTGAACATTCATCCCACAGTCTACTGAAGGAGATTAACTTCCTTCTTGCACATATTCCTTGGATAAAGGAATCCCATGACCTAGGTAGGCCATTCATAGTGGTCATCACAATTTCTCCATTCTCCACCACTTCATCTACAGCTTCATGTTTTTCCTTGATCTGAGAGACTTTGGAGAAATAAGATTGAATGGTCTCTCCATTCAACATCTTGACCCCTTTCAATTAATTCCGCAGAGTCATCTTTCGATTTATGTTCTTCCCTTCAAATAGCTTGGAAGAGTCAAAAATATCCTTGGGTGTCTTAAGAGATGACACATGTGGTATGAGATGGTCTTTGATAGAATCAACAATGATTCTCTTTGCCTTGACCAAGTTCTTCTTATGCAATGCCTTAGCCTCTTCATCCTCTGGGATAGGGACCTCAGAGCTGATGTAGGTGTCCAATTCATTTTCTTCCAGGATTAACCCAATCCTATACTTCCATGCTCGGAAGTTATCAGTCCCTTCAAGCTTATCCTCAAGCTTGGTGTGGTGAGACATATTAAAGAGTACTTCAAATGGAAATAGAAAATATTTAGGTCTTACCACTTGATTTGCTGAAAACTGGATCTGGTTCCGGATTAGGGTTTGTTAGAGAAACCCTAAAAATTCAAAATGTGAATTTTAAAATTTTGAAATGATAGAAAGATACGCCTTGATGAGTTGATTAGTCTGGTATATTTAGAATTTGAGATCTGCAAAGTTTCACCCTTCGAAAATGCCTTTTAGTCTTTTTGGATTCACTAGGGAGGACCTTGAATTAGGGTTTGAGTTTCCCGGAGCTTCACCCAACCAAAAATATCGATCCAAAGCTCTAAACTTCGATGTTTCCAAGGATCTTCCAGCTATGTCTTCATATTTCAGAAATTCCTATTTTTGTGGAAACCCTAATGTTTAGGGCCAAAACTGAAAGTGCTCAGAATTGAATTCTGATTGGACAGATAGATTCTCCTTGATGATTAGAGTCAATCTACATTACTGCTTTTCCAAAATCTGTGGAGAGAAACCCAATAAATAAGAAACCCTAGTTTCTGCCACTGCCCAATGTCTTCTTCTCAGGGAATCTTTGATACCATGTTAATTTTGAGCATTAATTCAATATACTCTAGGATCTTTACTGAGAGAATAACATGTACATCATTTCATTCATATTAAGCATGTCAATCATGCCAATCACAACAAGAGGCAAACATAAGAGACAAAAGACACATAGAGTTTCCGTGGGGAAAACCCTAAGGTGAAAAACCCCACAATTTCCTCAGAGATAGATAGAGCAATAATACAACCAAGGTACAACCAAAGTACAAGAGATAGTCTTCTACTAGTAGCTCCTCCTCCTCCTCAACTAGTGCGCCACTTTCCGAGTGATGTACAAGTGAATAATGAGATGTCCAAATAGAGATCTCCTTATCTCTATTTATGCTTGTCCTGTCTTGCCCAATAAACTAATGGGGCCGACTTGTCTAGATTAGCTTAATAACCCATGGTTAACTTAATCAGGGCCGACTGCACACATGGTGGTCTAATAACCCATCGGCAAGTTACGACACTTGCGACACTTGTCAATACAAATGACGACACTTCCTTATAGAGGAATAACACATCTATATAGGAGTACAATATACATAGATTAAATACATAGGTGAAATACATTCCGAAGTTACATATACATCAACATAAACATGTGCATGACATAAATTTGGAAAAAACATATGTATGAGAAAGAGATGATGGCCATTCTTCATGCAGTTGATACTTGGCATTTGTATCTCATTGGGAGGCACTCCCAAATCAAGACAAACAATTATAGTTTGAAGTATTTTTCTAGAACAAAGGTTGTCGTCCCCAGAACAACATGGGTCATTAAGATGATTGGGTATGATTATGAGATCCTATATAAGCAGGAGAGAGAGAATGTGGTGGCTAATGCTTTTTCCAAGAAATATGAGGATGAAAGATATCTCTTTCCTTTATCCTTACCCATACAAGATTGGCTTGTAGAAGCTTGGAAATTGACATAGTGATTCAACTCATCCAAATACTTTAGGAGGAACCCAATCCTACTAAGCGCTTGTAATATCCCAGATCAGGTTGGAGTTGATATTATGCAAAATCAAAAACTTTATAACACAATTTTTACAAGAAGAAACTAGTTAACAAAACTAGTCAGAAAAGAGTTGGTCTAGGACTCAATTAGATAACTCCAAGATTATGAATTTGGGATATTTAGGATCTTCCAAATGTATGGGAATTTGTGTAGCATAAATCATGTTAGAAACAGGGCCAAATTCAGAGTCCTATGCACAAAGTATTGGGTCCATTTACATTTCAACAACAACTGCCGTTGAGGTCTACTTTAAGGCTTCCTGGGCACTCCAACATATGCATACTAGGCTCAGTTTATTACACCTTAATGTAAGCTGTGGTGTATATCAGAAATTAAACTCCTAATTAAATGATGGACAAGATTGACAGGGAATTTGGTAGGTTCTGGGTGAGTTTGGGAGAAAAAGAGACAAGGGTGCTATGTTGGACTGCTCAACTAGCAATTTTATAGACTCTTCTAAACAGGATGAGATGTCTTCGAATCCTCATGGAAATGGTTGTAAATGATTCAATAATATATTGGTATTCACAAATTTCCATCAGATAAAAAAACTGGCTCATGCATAGCTCTGAATTACAAAAATGGTAAAACTAGTCAATAAAAAATGCATAAAGAGCTAGTCTTCAAATTGCTTGATCCAAATTTCCTCTAGAGCTAACAAAATTAAATGCTGAAGTATGTTAGGTCTCTGAAATTCATCTATTAACATAATCAAGTCGAATTTGAGTCTCTTGAACACGAAATCAAAGGACTTTCAACCATCAGATCTTCAAGGGTTCTCCAATGATAGAAAATCTTACAAAACTTGAGAGAATGAGAATGAGACGAGGAGGAGAAGATGAGGATATGTAAAGGATATTATATGTGCATGAAATCATAT
This sequence comes from Larix kaempferi, assembly GCA_027924585.1. Taxonomy (NCBI): domain Eukaryota; kingdom Viridiplantae; phylum Streptophyta; class Pinopsida; order Pinales; family Pinaceae; genus Larix; species Larix kaempferi. The sequence continues at coordinate 23,506,367 of BSBM01000577.1, forward strand.
ATGATATCTATATATGGTGGGAGCACTGGACCTCCTAACTTGCAATTGGAACCCTCACTGAAATAGATTACTTCCTCTGGATGAACTCTTTCAAAACTCTCTCCAATGGCACTGTGAATGAGGATCACTCTCTGGATGCTTAAGATTATTTATTAATGGGATGATTTATACCTATAGATAAACATTACATGTCTATGGATATGATCATAGACATACTAGAACATGAATGTCATTGGGGTTCATCTCCCAAGCATTGGTTGACGCACATCACTCAACTCTGAGTAGCAATAGATTTCAAGAAAAAAATTAATTAACCAACATATGTGAGAGGTGTGCCTTAGCTTTATTTTATAATTTAGATAGCTTCCTTGACAATCTATCCACATGTGTGAGAGGTGAGGGCACATTCCTTGAGATAATTAGCAACCATTATGCTTTGTAAAACTTGCCTGCTTTTTGTCTTTCAACTAGATTTAGCAAGTGCACCCTACTTAGATTTTTTGAATGTTGCCTACTTTTCCAAACTGGTGTATTTCTGCACTTTCTTCTTTTTACTTTCTTTCTTTGTGCTTTTGCCTATTTTTTCTTGCTTTTGCCAGTTTCAATTTTCCTATGCTGCCACCTTGCTTTTAGTTGACTCCTTGATGTTTCTAACTTTTCCACTTGAGTAGGTGAGGTCCACCTTGTCCTCATGCACCCTCCTAGCCATGTGAACATCATTGCTTTCCAAAATTTAATTAATAATGATAAGGCATTAATTATAAAAGATAATTAAAACTTGAAATATTAAAATTATTAATTGCTATAGTCCTTGTACCAAAAATCCATCCCTATTAATGATCCTTCATTTAATTATTCTTCTTATACCCCTACGGATTGGAGGATCCAAGTATTAACCAAGTGGCCACTAGGGAAGGAACATGATAGTCCTCCCTCCCCAATAGTGCTTGTCCTCAAGCAGGTGAAATCTAGGATGTTGCATAATCTGTTCACCATCCCAAGTTGCATCTTCACTAGGAAACCCCTTCCACTGCACTAGATATTCTTTAATGGTTCTGCTCCTCAACTTGCTTTCTCTAACCCGCAAAATATTTTCTGGTTCTAAGACTAGGTGTCCTTCATCATCGAGAGGCGGAAATTATTTTGAAACAATTACTTGTTGGCCAAATTCTTTCTTCAAGCATGACACATGGAAAACATTATGTATCTTGCTCCCTGAGGGAAAATCTAATTCATAGGAAACTTCACCAATTTTCCTTATGATCTTATAAGTTCCATAGAACCTTGGTGACAATTTCTCATCTCCTTTTTTATTTCAGAGTGGATTTCCTATATGGTTACAACCTCAAATAGAAAAAATCACCTTCTTGTAAGGTTCGGTCTGTTTTTTTCTTATCTGCATTCACCTTTTGTTGGTTCTGTGCAACCTGTAAGTTTTCTTTGAGTGCCTTGAGTATGTCTTGGATTTATTGCATCCAATCCTTTGATTTTTGTGCTCTGCAATCCCCAAAAATCAGATCTACAAATGTGGGGGATTCATATCCATATAGAGCTTTGAATGGGGTCATTCAAATGGAGAGATGGAATGTAGTGTTATAACATATTTCCTCCAAGTGTATTCAAGTGACCCATGCTTTATATTTCCTGTTGATATAATTTATGAGATAACCCTCCAACCATTGGTTCACCCTCTCAGTTTGGCCATCATTCTGAGGGTGATAACTTGTGCTGAAATTCAAACTATTTCCAACCAGTTCAAACAAGGTTTGCCAGAAGGCATTAGTAAATTTTCTATCTCGTTCACTTATTATGGTCTTGGGAAGACCATGCAATCTGAATATTTCTTTAAAAAATAGTGCAACAACTTGACTAGAAGTAATAGTTAATGTGACAACAAAGAAGTGAGAAAATTTAGCCAATCTTTCAACCACTACAAAAATACTATCCTTACCCTGGGTTTTGGGAAAAACTGTGATGAAATCCATGGACACACTTTCCCATTTTTGTTCTGGAATTGGTAGGGGTTGTAGGATATCAATAGGATGATTTTTCTCTACTTTATTATGTTGGCATGCAGTACAGTCCCTTACATGCCTTAACACATAATTTTTTACGCCCTTCCAAGTGAACCTCTCTCTCACCTTCCAGTAAGTTTTTAGGAATCCAGAGTGGCCCGCCGCTGGTGCATTGTGGGAAGCCCCCAAAATAGTTTCTTTTAATTTTGATCCAGGAACTAGAAAAATTCTGTATTTGTAATATATGACATCATTAAGGACTTTGTATGCATAATCCTGAATCAACCTATCCAACACTTCACAAGCAAACTAGTTCTTAGAGTATTCCATAGCTAGTTGGAATTTCCAATCAGTTGGGACTTGCAGCAAAGAAAAAGCAGGTTTCCTAGAGAGGGCATCAACTACCACATTCATCTTACATTTTTTGTATTCTATGTCGAAGTCATATGACTGAACCTTACTTGCCCATTTCTATTGTCTATCATTCATCACCTTTTGGGTCAGAAAATGTCTCAAAGTGTTGTGATCAATATTTACTATGAACTTACCTCCTACTATGTACTGTCTGAATTTGGCCAAGGCATGCATGATGGCCAACCTCTCTTTATCATAAATTGAATAATGCCTTTCATGTGGCTGAAAATTTCTGCTCTCATAGGCAAGGCGATGCTTATTCTGCATCAAAACTGCTCCAATGCCTTCTCCCGAGGCATCACATTCTAATATGAAGGGCTAAGTGAAATCAGGAAGTGCAAGTACTGGGAAGCTGCTCATTAATTCCTTCATTCTGCTGAAATATTTTTCATCCTCCTCTAACCAACAAAAGGCTTCCTTCTTGGTGAGATCTATAAAAGGGGATGTTAGTTTAGAAAACCCTTTCACAAATTTCTGGTAGTAGGTGCACAAACCAATGAATCCCCTTAATGCAGTGATATTATTTGGGCTTGTCCATTCAAGTATGGCCTTGATCTTCTCCATATGCACCTTGAATCCTTATTTCCCAATGATATGAACCATATAGAGTATCTCATTCAATCCAAATTCACACTTGGACAATTTGGCATAAAAATATTGTTCTGCCAGAATTGTCAAGACATTGTCCAAGTGGTGCAAGTGCTCCTCCCATGTCCTATTTTAAATAAGAATATCATCAAAGAACACAAGGACATACTTATGCATATTCTTATTGAAAACTCTATTCATGAAGGATTGGAAGGTGGCCAGTGCATTGGTCAAGCCAAAAGGCATGAAAAGAAACTCAAAATGCCCATAATGGCACTGGAAAGCAATTTTCTGGATATCTTCTTCCCTCATCCTGATCTGATGGTATCTGGAGTGGAGATCAATCTTGGAAAAATATTTTTCTCCATGCAAATCATCCATCAATTCATCAATCCTTGGGATATGATATATATTTTTTATGGTCTTCTTGTTCAGGGCCCTATAGTCAATGCACATGCACATTGTTTCATCCTTCTTTTTAACTAGGACCACTGATGATGCAAAGGGACTTGAGATTGATATTAAGAATCTCATCTCAAGAATCTCTTTGATGGTATTCTCAATCTCATCCTTGAATCTTTTAGGGTGCTTATAAAGACGAATCTTGATAGGAAGTGTGACAACTTCCAACTCAATCCAATTTTCAATACCTCTGTCAGGAGGCCTACCATATGGAAGATCTTCAAACACTTTCTTGTGTTTTTATAGAATCCTTTTGATGTCCTCCGGATGGTGTGATACATCTATGTAATTTATTTGAATGGTAATGAAACATTCAACAACCCACTCAATATCACCATGCCTCAATATTGATCGCATACTATGTGCAGAAATGACTTGTTTTGGGTGGGTGTTGACACCCTTAAAAACTACTTGCTTCCCTTCAGTATCTTTGAAGCTCATTTGGGGTATTTGGTACTTCACTAAATGTTCCCCAATCGAGTACAATCACTGAACTCCCAAAACCATATTGGTATCAACCACATTGACAACATAAAAGGTGCCAGTCACGGTATAATCTCCAACAGTCACTTGCAACTTTGGAATCCATCGGTTACACTCCATAGTGTTATTTTCTGGAATGATGACAGTGAAACCTCCAAATTTTTATATTGGTAGCTTTCTCCTCTCTACCATGACTGCATCAATTAAATTGTGGGTAAAACCCCCATTGACCAAAACTGATACTTTTTGTCCTTGTACTACCCCCTTGAATGTCAAGGTATGGAAGCTGGGAACTCCACTTAACACTACAATTTCGCTTTCTGACTTCGGGGGCTATTCTCCCCCTGTTGTTTCATAGCCATCATCTACTGGTGCTTCTTATTCAACTTTTTCCTCCTCACGTTCTGAAAATACCTCAATGTAGTGTGCTTTCCCCTTATCACATTTATGGCCCGGAACCCAAGGTTCATGACCAGAAAAGCAGAGCTTCTTCCTTCTTAACTCATCCTGATCTCTGTATGAGTATTCTTTCTTGTTTGGGGCAGCCACATTCTTAAAAGGTGGTCTTTGATTCTGAAATTTTGTATACACATCAACCTTTGGATGATACCTTGTTCTTGGGATGGCATCTTGCAAATCGCTTGTTTTGCTCACTCCTTCTTGTAAAGTGGATGGTCTGTATGCATTTACTAGTCCTTTCAATGACTCTGCTAATCCTTCTGTGAATAGGAGGATCAAGTGATCCTCAGAGATGTCAGTGACCATCACTGCAAGCTTTTGGAACTCATATATGTATGCTTCGGGATTTCTGGTTTTCTTCACATGTGCCAACTCCCTGAAAGAGATTTCAGGGTCTCTTCTATCAAACCTCTCCACTAGTCTCCTAGTGAAATATTCGTAGGAAGTCACTTGATCATGGCCCAAGTTTCTCATGCCATGGAACCACCAGTCATTTTCCTCTCCTTCCAAATTTAAATTTTCCATTCTAATGGCATCCCTCTCAGCCATGGGATTCAGTTGAAAGTAAGTGTCTAGCTTCTGCACCCAGGAGCTAGCGATGCACTTTGAGGATCCATCAAAGAAGGGTAATTGGATCTTAACAATGGAATTTATCAGCTCATAATTATGTGTTTTCATCCTATGAACTCCTCTTGGATGATTTTTATATTGTGCTTCACAAAAATCTTTGAAAGACAATGCCCTTCTGCATTCTTCACTCAAGGTTTGGTATTCTACATACCGCTCCTCCCAGGAAGCAACTGATTCAGCCTATACTTCATGATCTTCCTTGTGTTCCTCAAGGAACTTGGGAATTGTATGTCGAGGCTGATCCTTGAATTCCTCTTTGAATTCATTAGGCCAATTATGAGGCCCAGTATTTGAAAGGATAGATCCACCAATGACCTTCCTTTCTTCATTTTGAGAGCCATTGTTGCTCCCTTCTCTATCTTTATTTCCTATCTTCTTAGCCAAGAATTCTCTAGTGTCTTTCCCATATTGAATGATGTTCTAAGATATGTCATACATACCATTTAACATACTTTTAAAAAAGAGTCTGAAATCTTCCTTTTCATCCAAGTCATACATATCCTTTCCTCCTTGCATTTTTCCTCTAGTAGATTCCACCTATTCTTCCACACGGGGTTCTTCAGGATTCTTTCCTTTGGGAAATGGAACTCTCTTCGGAATCATCACAATTTTTCAAGCGCATGTTCATAGGACCATGCTATGATACCACTGCAATATCCCAGATCAGCTTGGAGTTGATATTATGCAAAATCAAAAACTTTATAACACAATTTTACAAGCATAAACTAGTTAACAAAACTAGTCATAAAAGAGTTGGTCTAGGACGCAATTAGATGACTCCACAATTATGAATTTGGTATATTTAGGATATTCCAAATGTATGGGAATGTGTGCAGAATAAATCATGTCATAAACAAGGCCAACTTCTGATTCCTATGCACAAAGTACTGGGGCCATTTACATTTCAACAACAGTTGTCGCTAAGGTCTACTTTGAGGCTTCCTGGGCACTCTAGCATATGCATACTAGGCTCAGTTTCTTACACCTGAATGTAAATAATGGGGTATATCAGACATTAAACTCCTAATTAATGATGAACAAGAGTTATAGGGAATTTGGGAAGTTCTGGGTGAGTTTTGGAGCAAAAGAGATAAGGGCACTATGTTGGACTGCTCAACCAACAATTTTCCAAACTCTTCTAAATAGGTTGAGATGTCTTTGAATCCTCAAAGAAATGGTTGGAAATGCTTCAATAATGTCTTGGGATTCAAAAATTACCATCAGATCATAAAAATGGCTCATTCATAGCTCTGAATTACAAAAATGGTAAAACTACTCAATCAAAAATGCATAAAGAGCTAGTCTTCAAATTGCTTGATCCAAATTGCCTCTAGAGCTTACAAAATTAACTTATGAAGTATGTTAGGTCTCTGAAATGAATTTATTAACATAAGAAAGTCAAATTTTAGGCTCTTGAACATAAAATGAAAGGACTTTCACCCATCAGATCTTCAAGGGTTCTCCAATGATAGAAAATCTTACAAAACTTGAGAGAATGAGAATGAGAGGAAGAGGAGAAGATGAGGTTCTTCACTGGATATGATATGTGGATGAAATCAGGGCTGATATCTGTATATGGTGGGTGCACTAGACCTCTTGATCTGCACTGGGTGCCCTCACTAAAATAGATTACTTCCTCTGGATGAACTCTTTCAAAACTATCTCCAATGGCACTGTGGCTGAGGATCACTCTCTGGATGCTTAATATTCTTCAGTAATGGGTTGATGTAGACCTGTATATCAGAATTCCATGGCTATGGATCTGATCATAGAAAGAATGAAACATGAATGGCATTGGGGTTCATCTCCCAAGCATTGGTTGAGGCACATCACTCAACTCTGAGTAGAAAAAGCTCTCAAGACAAAAATTAATTAACCAAAAGATGTGAGAGGTGCGCCTTAGATTTATTTTATAACTTAGATAAATTCCTTGACAAGCCATCCACACGTGTGAGAGGTGAGGGCACATTCCTTGAGAGAATTAGCAACCATTCTTCTTTGTAAAACTTTCTTGCTTTGTGTCTTTCAACTGGATTTATCAAGTATGTCTACTTAGATTTTATGAATGTTACCTGCTTTTCCAAACTAGTTGTTTTCTGCACTTTCTTCTTTTGACTTTCACGCTTTGTGCTTTTGCCTCTTTTTTATTTCTTTTTCCAGTTTCTATTTTCCTATGCTGCCACCTTGATTTTAGTTGACTTATTGATGTTTCTAACTTTTCCACTTGAGTAGGTGAGGTCCACTTTGTCTTCATACGCCCTCCTAGCCATGCGAACATCATTGCTTTCCAAAATTTAATTAATAATGACAAGGCATTAATTATAAAAGATAATTAAAACTAAGAATATTAAAATTATTAATTTCTATAGTTCTTGTACCAAAAATTCATCCCTATTAACTATCCTTCATTTAATTATTCTTCTTAGACCCCCAGGGATTGGAGGATCCAAGTCTTGACCAAGTGGCCACTAGGGAAGGAACACGACAGCGCAATATTTGGTAGCAAGATAACTTGTTGTATAAAAGGTGTATTCTTTTTGGGCCATAATTATGCTTTAAAAAAAGGGTGCTAGCATACTTGCATTCATTCCGTACAACGGGTCACTTTGGATTTCAAATTTAAACCTACGAAGGAGAAAAGTGCTATTTATTTTGGGTAAGCATGAAAAAGGACATCCTTACTTTTGTTTTTGAATGTGATACTTTTCAAAGGAACAAGGGTGAAACAATGACAACTCATTGGTCATTGCGGGAATTGTCTATCCCAACCACTACCTGGACCAACATTTCCATGGATTTTATAGTGGGCCCCTTGGAAGTTGACAGTGAATCAATTATCTTGGTGGCAGTTTATCACATTCCCATATATGTTGAATTGTGTGCCTTACAACACCCATTTACACCCTCCACATTGGCCCTATTCTCATGGAGTAGATTTTTAAGTCATATGGCATGCCCACTTCCATTGTATTGGATGAGGATTCCACCTTCACCGGTGGATTTTGTAGTTGTTTAACATACAAGGCACAAAATTGAACATGAGCATAACCTATCATCCACAAACCCATGGTCAACAAATGATTGGAAACCTACTTATGATGTTTTGTAGCAGAGCGACATAACCAATGGGTTCAATGGATACCCCATGTTGAATGGTGGTACAACACCACTTATCATAATGTCGCCCAAATGACACCTTATGAAGTTGTGTATGGATACAAACTTTCTTAGTCACTTCCTCTCTACTAGGCACTTCTAAGTTCATGAAGTTGTAGGCGCTTCCAATGTTCATGAAGTGGATTGCACACTAAACACCAAAACAACCATTCTCCACCCACTTAAGCATAATATGTTTTTGGATCACAAACAAATGAAGAAACATGCTAATCAACATCATTTTGAGCATTATTTCAATGAAGGGGATAAGATGTTCCTTCATCTACAACCCTATAAGTAGTCCTCTCTCAAAGACAAGGTATTTCAGAAACTAGCACCAAAATTCTATGTCCCCTATCAGACACTCTAGCACATTTTATTAATGGCCTATTGATTTTCTCTTCCATGTTCGGGTACACAGGGTACTACCAAAGGACCGAACACCAAGAGCAACCACTTCACACAAATAGATCACAGATCAACACACCGATGTTTTGACGTGGTTTAAACCCTCTTGAGGGAAACACTCCACGGCCCCGGCCAAATAGCTTCTACGGGACAATTTATTATGCAAAGAAAGAAAGTTACAAATGAGCTTCTCATAATCGATCAACTAAACAATGACCCTCCATGCTCTTTAAATAGAGATCATGGACCAATCGGGTGTTAAGCCACGAATCAAGGTTAGGTTTTATCTAAGAGAAGTTGAGTCGTCGGATCACTCTATGTCGGGAACATATCGTGGTCGTCGGATTAAGTATTTACAAATGCATACTAATGCATACTAAATAAACACACTATCCCTAATGGATATATTACACAAGTTGATCTTAACTAACTCCTAAGTGTCTAAATATCCTAACATCCCCCCTTAAGAACAACTTGGGATAGGATTGAAGGATTTACAAAAGTGACACTATTAGGAGAAGGAAGGAGGCATTAGAGCCTATCCCCCCTTAATGACAAGTTCCTGAACTCCTAACATAGATTGAAGTTTAGAAAACTTCGTTTCTGTAAGAGACTTGGTGAAGATGTCTGCAACTTGATCATCTGTAAGGCAAAAGAGCACTTCAAGAACACGATCATGAAAAAGATTTCTGATGAAGTGCATATGTAGCTCAATGTGTTTGTTGTGTTGATGTAGAACTGGATCTTTGGTAAGCTTGATTGCACTTTGATTGTTGCATCAAAGTGGAGTAGGCTACTGTTGCTCGAATCCAAACTATAAAAGGATCTGTTGAAGCCATAAAGCTTCTTGACTGGCATTAACTGCTGCTCGATATTCTGCCTCTGCTGAAGAAAGAGCAAGATCTTGTTGTTTCTTACAAGCCCAAGTAATAGGTCCAGATCCCGGACTGAAAACATAACCTGCAGTAGACTTTCGATCATCAGGATCGCCGGCCCAATCTGAATCAGTGAAACCAATCAACAAAGGTTTCCCCCCTGTACTATAATGAATCCCAAACTGAACTGTACCTCGAATATATCGAAGTATTCTTTTAGCTTCTTTCCAGTGACTTTCATGAGGTGTCTGCATATAATGGGAAACACGACCAACGGCAAAGGAAAGGTCAGGATGGGAATGAGTCAAGTATAAGAGACTACCAACAAGCTAACGATATAAGGTGGCATCGACTTCAGGTGAAGTACAAGTGGCAGAAAGTTTGACTCCAGACTGGAAGGGAGAAGGGGCTGGTGTATAATCTTCCATGTGAAAGCGACGAAGAAGGTCACAAGCATACTTAGACTGAGAAAGAAAGATTCCTTCTTTGGTTTGCAGGACTTGGAGACCAAGAAAATAATGCAAATGTCCTAAGTCTGACATTTCAAAATTTTGTTTAAGACTGAATTTCACATGGGTTATAAGCTTAGGGTCACTACCAGTAAGAATAAGGTCATCAACATATAGAACAAGTATGATGAGATGGTTTCCTACTTTCTTGGTATAGACATTGGGGTCAGAATGGCATCTAGAAAAACCAGTGTCAAGGAGAAAGTATGCTATATCCGTGTCCGGATATACTCAGTGATTATTCAAGCGAATAATCCTCCAATGGAAAATAACTCCATTTGATAAAATAATAATATATAATTGATAATGGATAAATTACAAAGGATATGGTTGCCTTAAATATGGCTTGGCCATCACATATTGAAGAGACACTTCTCTTCATAAACTATATTTTAATATTATTAACTACTATTAGGAATAGTTACCTATTTATTACTTTTTATTGTTGTAGCATTGCCACTCTCTTAGAGAGGCTTTGTCCTCAAAGCCTTATAATTTTGTCGCACTGTTCTTTGTGATGTTGTGGTCGCCGAAACATGTCGATACGAAATGCTAAGTGTAGAGCATAACTTTCGATACGTCGACGGATGAATCCATCCCAAATTGATTTGTTGTGCACTGATGGGATTCCCTACTGATGTGTCGTCAGGAGATTTGATCACATTAGTACCATTATCTTTCGACATTTCCCACTTTTTCAAATATCGGTTTTTATGGTTGGGGTGTCGATAGGGAACTTTCACAATGTCACTTTCGTTTAAGAATGTTGCCTTTAGAGCCTTGATCTGAGTTGGAAGTTGTATTTTCGTCTCTTGAGAATTTAAGTTTTTGTTCTGTATCTTTTCCAACTTGTTTTCTAACTGCCTATCATCATTTTGAAACTTCTTAATCAATTCAACTTGCGATTTTCTATCATCTTCAGATGTCTTAAGTTGTTCCTTAAGATCTTCATTATGACTTCTGATACAACTATTTTCTTCCTGTTTGTCTAGAAGTTTTCCTTCAATGTCGTCCATAGATTGTTCTATCTTTCGACTATTTTTCAACTTCTTAATTTTTGTGACTAGTATCTTGTTATGATTTCTTAGTCTAAAAATTTCTTCAGCATTGTTAGATAATGCTTTATTACTCTTCGCGATCTCTGACTTATGTGTCTTTTTAGAGTCGTCATATTGTTGTTGAAGAACTTTTATCTGTTGTCGACACTGGCCGACCTCTGATTCTTGACTTTCTAATTTATGTCGTAACTACATTAGTTCTTCATCTTTGTCGCTAACGATTTTGTTCAAGCGTATTATTTCTGCTTCGTAATTATTTATTTCCTTCTTTATATCTTGATTTTTCAATCTCTGATTGAAATCACTTTCATCTTTTAATTCCTTGATTTGCGCACATAATTTTTCTATGTGATTTTTCTGGTTGGTCATTGTGTGTTCTTTGAATCGTTCTTGTATCTTATATAGTTCAATCTTTATTTCTGATTGTGTATTAATGTCTCGTAATTCTTCATTGTCTTTTCGATAGCGCTTTAACTTGGATTCTAATTTCTCTCGCAAATCGGCTTCCATGGTTTCTGTCTTCTTCGACGGTGGAATGATCTTCTTTGATTTCTTTGATGAGTCTTTCTTAAACTTGGTCGTCCTTGTCGTTAACGCATCTCGACTTCTTGATAACTGCTTTGAATTCTTCTTGATTTGTTCTTGACTTGATTTCTTCGATGATAAGTGATAAGTGTTCTTCGACTTCTTTGATAATAAGGAGTCTTGCTTGGACTTTGTCTTTAATGTCTTCTTTGACTTGAATTTGCTTTGTTTCTTCAATTTTCTTCTCTTTATATTAGGTTAAATAACCCTTTTTTTTTTCCAAAAATACTGATTATAAAATAATAATAATTATTATTATTTTTTAATAATAATAATTATTAATTAATTTATTAATAATTATTATTATAATAATATATATATAATGATTTTTTTTTCTTCTTTGGAATAATGCTTTGCTTTATAATAACACTTTTGTCTTTTTCTTTTTTGTTTAATAATTATTATTATAATAATATATATATAATGATTTTTTTTTTCTTCTTTGGAATAATGCTTTGCTTTATAATAACACTTTTGTCTTTTTCTTTTTTGTTTGTTTGGTATATCACCTTTTATATACTTAGGTGATGAGAGTAATTAAGCTTTATAACTACTTCAACGAATGTTCACTTTTTTTATTTTATGAACTTATATATATATATATATATATATAAAGTCAGTCACTTATTTTAATTCTTTTCAATATGAAGTTGAGACTTCTGTATGCTTAAACACTTTTATTAATTAGCGTCCAAGACTTTTGGATTTTATAACTTTTAGTTAAACGGCGTGACTCTTCCGCGTTAGATTAATGGATTTTTTCCTTGTAAATGTGATATCTCAACGCAATTCTTTTTGGGTGTGTTGCTCTATTTGGTTTACCTTAAGTGACTCCTTCAGTGTGCAGCTACTTAGTTTGGAAAATGGTAACACTTCCAATAATTTCTTAACAAAATAAACCACGGAATGTTTAAATTGCAGTACGATACTTATGTTGGTATTTAAAAAGTCTGTTACGTCACTTTTTTTTCCTTTGACCTGTATTCTTGGATGATTTTGCAATAGCCGAATTATTCTCACGAAATTTTTTTTTTTCTTTTAGTGATTCTTACTTTCCTTTTTATTTATTAGAAGAAACGTTTGTGATTTATTTCGAATTCATGGAGCTGTATAATCGATGATTTTCCCTTATTTTCTAACTTATTTGGATTTTGCAGACAATAGCAGTCAAAATTCACGTTGCAGCGGAGATATCAAATTTTAAATGGCGAAGGGCCTGTTCAAGGACTGAGGCGTAAGACTGATACCAGATAGTTGTGTATTTCCTCGCAATTTGACTGATATTGAAGACCTTGTAGTGTCTAAACCAGTGGTTTTTCTATTGATATCCCTTGCGTTCTTGGTGGAGAATCATGACGCACGATTTTGCTCTTTATTTTTTTCTTTGCAACACTGGTAAGCAAACTTCTTGTATCTCCTCAACTAATCGATCGTTTCTGGTGAATTTCTTCTTTGCAGATTTTTATTTAAATTTCAGCAGAAAATGATAGTTTGTGGTCAAAGACCAAGGAATCTCAGAGAAACCCTGAAAGCGATCAGACAAAGTCTGAGTTTTGGCCAAAGGCCAGACCAGAACGTCGCTCTGATACCAATGCTATATCCGTGTCCGGATATACTCAGTGATTATTCAAGCGAATAATCCTCCAATGGAAAATAACTCCATTTGATAAAATAATAATATATAATTGATAATGGATAAATTACAAAGGATATGGTTGCCTTAAATATGGCTTGGCCATCACATATTGAAGAGACACTTCTCTTCATAAACTATATTTTAATATTATTAACTACTATTAGGAATAGTTACCTATTTATTACTTTTTATTGTTGTAGCATTATCCATTTTGGCATACCAAGCTCTAGGAGCTTGCTTAAGGCCATATAAGGATTTCTTAAGGCGGCAGACAAGGCTATAGTTATCTTGAACATATCCAGGAGGTTGTTCCATGTAAATTTCCTCCTCTAAATCATCATGTAAGAAGGCAGACTTGACATCCATTTGATGGACTTCCCAGTTATGTAAGGCTGCAAGGGAAAGAACAAGGCGTATGGAGTTCATTTTTGCAATGGGAGCAAAGGTTTCATTGTAGTCAATCCCTTCAACTTGGGAAAAACCTTTGGAAACTAACCTTGCCTTAAGTCTTTCAACACTTCCATCTGATGCATACTTAGTTCTGTAGACCCATTTACATCTGACAAGTTTTCTTCCTTTTGGAAGAGGTACAAGATCCCAAGTATCGTTCACCATTAAGGAACGATATTCTTCATCCATGGCTGCATCCCAATTTGGATTGTTGGTTGTGGAGCCAGATCTTCTAGTCTCATAGATGATATTGTATCAGCTGTGTTTGTACCCTAGTTCTATATGATATGTAGGTGGACTGTACACTCACCCCAACGGGGGGGTGTGGGGGGGCATCGCCCCCCCACGGGGTTTTCGCCAGCTGTTTTGCAGGCCCATGGTTTTGGGTATCCCGTGGTATTTTCCCATTGTATTTCCCTTATAAAAGAAAGACATTGTAATACGGCTAGGGTCGTTGATGTATTAGGTTTTATACATTGTAAAGATCTTTGAGATCAGGAGAGAGACTGTGAAACAGAGAAGAGGAAGTGCAGCGGTTGTGCTGCAGGTTGTATCCCTTCGACTTGCTAGATGGTAATAATAATAAGGACTGGAAAATTCAGTGTGGACGTAGCCCAAGTTGGGTGAACCACGATATATCTGTGTCTCTCTTGTAATGTGTATGTGTGATTATATTTGCATTTCTATTTATTTTTATTGCTCTGCGATCCTGTTTTTCTAACATGGATTCCCTGAAGCTTCTGCAAAAGTTTCTGGATGATGATTCTAAGAAACTTGAGCCAAAAGAGAAGAGGCTTGCTGAAACTGAGAACGTGTTCAACGTTGATCTCTAGGACCACCGGCAAGATCACCAGCTGCTTCACATGTTGAACGGACCCATCGAGGAAGCACTTGTGCTGGTGCAACTAGAGGAACATGAGCAGGCGGAGGTGGATTTTCATCCTCACTGTCATTATCAGAAACTGGAGTTGGAAACCTGTCAAGGAAGTTGGAAGAAGAAGAAGAAGGCACAAACGCCGAACCAGGCTCGCAGGCCAAAGATGGCACAATCGTCGAGTTAGGCTCGCAAGCCAAGATATTTTCATCAAATTTAACATCTCTTCTAATGATTATATCATGAGAATGTGGTTGAAGAAGTCTATAACCTTTTACATCTTCAGAATATCCAACAAATATTCACTTTTCACTTTTAGGCTGCAATGCTTTCCATTTTTCATTCGGAATGTGAACCCATGCTTCACTACCAAACACACTGAAGTGACTTACATCAGGTTTAGTTTTACTCCATGCTTCTTCCGGTGTTATACCTTGTAATGCTTTAGTGGGGGTGCGATTAACTATGTAATTTGCACAATTAATGGCTTCAACCCAAAATTGAAGACTTAGTCCCTTAGATTGGATCATACAATTAGCCATTTCTTTTAAAGTGCGATTGTTCCGCTCAGCTACACCATTTTGTTGTGGTGTATATGGAACAGTGTGCTGTTGTTGGATGCCTTGTTCAGTGCAAAAAGTAGTGAACTTATTGTTAATATATTCTCCTCCATTGTCAGATCTTAACTTAATAATTTGATGACCATATTGTTTTTCAACAAGGGCCTTGTAAGCCAAGAACATGTTAAATACTTCACTCTTAAGTTTTAGGAAATAAACCCAAGTGCATTTGGTGTAATCATCAATGAAAGTTAAAAAATATTTGAAACCAGAAAAGGAAGTAGATGGAAGAGGACCACACAAGTCACTATGCACAAGCTCCAAGGGAACCGAGGCATGCCAAGAGGCATGTTTGTCAAAACTGTCCCGATGATGTTTTTCGAGTACACAACCGGAACAAACACCATCTCTTCAAGATACCATCGGAAGACCTGTCACCATATTTTATTTACATAGTTGTTGCAATGAACGATAATTTAAGTGACCAAATCGCTCATGCCAAAGTTTGCTCAAGTTATCACTATGAGCAATAAAAACTGAAGGGAAAGGTGATGACCCAAAGTTGTTAAACTTGTACAACCTGGTAATATCATTAACAATTCCGGTAGCTAGGACCTGTTGAGGATCTTTAAAATCCTTGATTACAACTTGGTGAGGTGTAAAGGTCACAGTTTTACCTTCACCAGAATGAGTGATCTGATAGATTGATAACAAATTGCAAGAAATTCTTGGAACACATAGTACATCACTAAAATGACCATTATCTACTGGAACTGTTCCAGCTCCTACAGCACTTAGAGATCTATCATCACCAACAAATATTTGTTTGGTGTTACATTCATACATAGTAGAAAAGATGGCTTGATCCTTATCCATATGATAAGATGCTCCAGAATCAATGAGCCATTCATTTGAAATAGAAGAAGAAGATGCATTATAAGAATAACCAGAAGCACAAATTGCATGTCCATGAGAGGCAGATTCTGAAGGCGAATCTAGGTTGATGTGGTGCTTCTTCATTGCTGCTTCCAAAGCTGCCATCTTCTTGAAACACTTAGATTCATCGTGATTATCTTTCCTGCAATAGTTGCAATGACGCTCAGTCTTCTTGCCTTTTGGCTTGGATCCTTTGTCATTTTTTAAAGAAGGAGCTAACTGAGAGGGTTTGGGACCCTTGTTTGACTTATTATTGTGAAAATTTTGTTTCTTGGGAGGCTTGGACTTTTCTTTCTGTTGGGACAATAAGGTTTTCCCAGATGTATCTGCATTGTTGATTATTCCAAGATGAATGAGTTTAACTTGTTCTCTAATCAAGGAATCACAAACGGATTCAAGACTAGGCTCTTGATAGCTAGCTGCATTCAAGGATGCTTTCATGGAGTAAAATGTAGATACAAAAATAGAATATGCAGGTCCAAGTTTGGAAAGAATATGATAAATGCATTGTTTGTCTTCCCTCTCAATCTTACATTCTGCACATAAGAGTTTTGTACTTAGATAAATAATCTTGAATGCATGAAAAGTCACTCGGATTTAAAGAAATCAACTCATTTTCGAGTTGGTGACCTCGAATTTCATTGTGTTTACCAAACACAGATTCCAACTTGTCCCAAGCAACATTAGGTTCATCAATTCCAGATATGTGGAATTGCAAATCAGTAGAGATTGACATCCCAATCAATCCATGAGCTTCATCACATCTATTTTCCCATTTTATTTTCTTATCATCATCAGTGGGTTCTTTTTCTTTCCCTGAGGTAATTCTGAAAAGTCCCATACTTCGTAGAACATCCTCCATACGAGATTTCCATGAAAAATAGTTGGAACTACTAAGTAGAATATCACAAGGGGCGGTCATATTTGTAAATTAATGGCTGTAAAAGTAGAAACCAATAGTCTAGATGTGAAGAGCTCGAAAAAATAGGCGATTTAAAAAAAACGGCACTGAAAACTAACTGTGTATGATGAAGTTATGCTTGAACAAAGAAACTGTTGAAGATGTCCCTAATAGTGACGTGGCAGCTAGAGAATGTCCAGCAAAAAAAAGAACCCCCCTCTTCCCAAGATGAATTTTTTGACAATCACTTTACAAGAAAGTTGCTTTAAGTGAACCACTTTTGTAAAATAAGTGATTTCACTTTTACAATGATATTACTTTTAAATAGTGCAACAATAAAAAAAACTTAAGTGACTCACTTGTATTTTTATTTTTTATTATTTAAGTGAGATGCACTTTTACAATAAAATAACTTGAAAATAGAAATTTCATCCACTTTTTCTTTTAAAAGTAACCTCCTAAGACTTGAACTCAAGACCTATTAAGGAATAAAGCAACTTTGAACCAAGTGAGCTAGATTTAAAGGTATGTAAAATATGGGAATGAGGAAGGGGGCTTTTTTTTTTTTTTACTCTTCTTGCTCGGTTTGCATGCTTGCCCTTTTTCCTGCAAAACACACCACAAATCGAAACAAAAAAAACTTTTCCACACTTGTGGAGTTAGATCTCGTTAGCTTGCCCGGAAAGTCTACGTTTTCTCTCTGTTTCTGATTTGCCGAGATCGCGCAAGGTGCACGGCAAAGAGCATACGCAGCCGAGAAAAACCATTTCCCTTTCTGTTTCTGATTTGCCGAGATCGCTCAAGGTGCACGGCAAAGAGCATACGCAGATGGGAAAGCAACAATCCGAACCCAAAAAATCTAATAGTAAAAAATGATAAAATATGAGATTTTTTCCTTTTAAAAACAGAAAATAAAAAAAATGCATCACTGTAACATTATACCTTCAGATCTGATGAAATACGCGTTTCTGCAGCAATCGGGAACCGTTTTCGATCAAACGAAAACTATTTCTCAATGGAAACGATGCTACGGACGCAATGGAACACCTCCCATAGCTTATAAATGCACATAAATACCAGAACTAGAAACCCGTTCGAGTTTCAGCAATAGCAGTTCAAGATCTAGATCACAACCGGAAGCGGCACTTCATAAAAGCTCTGATACCATGTTCGGGTACACAGGGTACTACCAAAGGACCGAACACCAAGAGCAACCACTTCACACAAATAGATCACCGATCAACACACCGATGTTTTGACGTGGTTTAAACCCTCTTGAGAGAAACACTCCACGGCCCCGACCAAATAGCTTCTATGGGACAATTTATTATGCAAAGAAAGAAAGTTACAAATGAGCTTCTCATAATCGATCAACTAAACAATGACCCTCCATGCTCTTTAAATAGAGATCATGGACCAATCGGGTGTTAAGCCATGGATCAAGGTTAGGTTTGATCTAAGAGAAGTTGAGCCGTCGGATCACTCTATGTCGGAAACATATCATGACCGTCGGATTAAGTATTTACAAATTCATACTAATGCATACTAAAAA
Source organism: Larix kaempferi (assembly GCA_027924585.1). Classification (NCBI taxonomy): domain Eukaryota; kingdom Viridiplantae; phylum Streptophyta; class Pinopsida; order Pinales; family Pinaceae; genus Larix; species Larix kaempferi. The sequence continues at coordinate 23,524,918 of BSBM01000577.1, forward strand.
AACACACTATCCCTAACATATATATTACACAAGTTGATCTTAACTAACTCCTAAGTGTCTAAATATCCTAACATTCCAAACCACTTCAAGATTCAATTAATACTTTACGTTTCATGTTTGAAGAAGGTTGTGAGGCCCCCAAATCACTGAATTTAGACCAACCTTCTAGAACTTGATGAAGAGGGTTCCATTTGGTTACAATTGATTGGTCACAAGAGAGCATCGATCGTTCCATTACAAAATTCATGGAGTCCTAATCTAGTTGAAGGATACACAATCGGATAATACCACCTAAGCGTTAGCAAAAAATTTACAGTGGTTTCCACACCTTCAACCTTGATAACAATGTTGCTCCTGAAGGGGGAGGGATGTTGGGAATGTTATATTATTTGCATATGGATTGAATACCAAAGTTGATAGTTGACCGGAGTTAGAGGCATTGTGTAATGTCTCGTTTTGACCAATTATACAATATCAAGTGACATGCGCAACATGCAGTGCGTAAGTCAAAATGCATGTGGCATGCATCACTAAAATTGCATGCATGCATAAGTTAGGTTGCATGCGACATGCAAAAAGTGAGTTTCATTAAAGAATAAAGGAAGGGCATGCAAAAAGTGAGTTGCATGCAAACAAAAGAGAATAAAAGAAGGAAAATCAAATTTCCTAGGTATCTATTGTTATTATTCATCGTTGAAAATTGGTTTGAGAGCTCTGAGATCTGATTTAGGGTTAAGGGAGGATTGCCTTAGCCAACCTTGGTTTCGACGGTGAAATATATCTGTGCTAGTCAAGTTTAAGGATAGATTATATGGATCTATCATTTGGGCATCATTAAGAATAATTTCGTGGGATTTCAAGGAAGATATTGCATCATAAGTATACTGAGGATGCAAGGTGAAAAGTATATATGTGTATATATTCACCAGTTATCAGCGTTTATGTAAGTTCCAATGATTTCCTCAGAGTATAGGGTAGCGCGGGTGATAGAACTATCTCTTGAGGTGATGATTAGAGTTCATGAACAGCCCAGAGTTGTTACCAGTGATCGGAGAAGACTTCATTTGCTATTATTTGAGATCGAGTATGAAAACCTACTTGCATACTTCACCTGGTTTCCTATGCACTCCACTCTTACAGGTATTTCCACTTGGAGTTCCAAGAGAGGTGGACTTTGAAGGGTCATGCCATACAACTCGTGATGATCACAGTGGCACAGTGGCAACATGATGGTATCCTTTTGAGTTTAGCCTAGGATCTTGGGATTGTAGTAGTGGATAGTACAACAACTGACATGGAGGCGAGATTCATCTATCACTTTCAAGAGATTATCCATATGGTGCAGTGGATTAGTTTCCTAAGTGTAATACCTTATGAGGGATGGATATAGTGTTTACTAGCTTGTATGCTTGGGACTCTACATGATACTATTTGTGTCGATACTACACAGGGTAGCGATGGATGCAGTAGGTGCTCCATCATTCTCAGATAGATTTGGGACCCCAAAATTACAGTGACTGACAGTTTAATGGTTGTTATAGGTGAGAGCACCATTATTTATTTTTCAGGTGCATGGAATGAAGGTCTTAGTAGAGAGTTTCTCTAAGGAGATGGACGAGCCTACACCATGGTTGATTACTCTATTTACAAGAGGCTTCCATGAGATCTCTTGTGATGGCACTTCGCAATATAGTACTTTTAGAAGCAGGTGCTACAAGGGATGATTTGGGACCCTAGGATCATCCCTAGATTCAGTTAGTTCAGTTGAGGGATTGTGAAGTTGCATTGTCATTGCTTGAGGAAAAAAATATTTGGTGAGGGAGGATTTGTAGTGTCCTATTTTGACAAATTACGCAATATCAAGTGACATGCGCAACATGTAGTGTGTAAGTCAAAATGCATACAACATGCATCACTAAACATGCATGCATGCATAAGTTAGGTTACATGCGACATGCAAAAAGTGAGTTGCATTAAAGAATAAAATAAGGGCATGCAAAAAGTGAGTTGCATGCAATCAAAAGAGAATAAAAGAAGTCAAATCGACTTTTCTAGGTATCTATTGTTATTATTCATTGTTTAAAATTGGTTTGAGAGCTATGGGAGATAATTTAGGGTTAAGGGAGGATTTCCTTAGCCAACCTTGGTTTCGACGATGAAATTTATTTGTCTTAGTCAAGTTTAAGGATAGAGTATATGAATCTATCATTTGGGCATCATTAAGAATAATTTTGTGGGATTCCAAGGCAAAGATCAGGGTTCTTCACAAGTTGGGCGCATCAGCATCTTTGTGGATTGTATTGGATGAGTTTTTGGGGCAAGGTAGGGCACATATCTATTGGAGGATTGAGCATAAGAAGCATATACCTTGGGGTCCGTATTATATGATGGAAGAAGGGCGCATCTACCACATTGTTCCAAAAACAATCTCCTTCGTAATTACTGTGTGAACACTCCTGGAAGTTGTGACCATCTTTCTCAGTGAATTTCCTGTGCAAGAGGGAAACGATCTACTGTTTGGGTAGAGTTTCATTCACCTTGATAGTGTATTCATGTTAGGGAATCTATCTTGTGTGTAGGAGGATTGATTCACCAATGGGAAGGATGCATCCATTATGAATTATCCTAATCTCTGAGATCATGGGAAAATGTATCATTGCATGTGAGTTAAGTAAGGGGGATATCTCATTTGTTGGTCATATACTCTTGCATGGAGGGCGTATTATATTGTGATCCAAATGCATCACCACCAATGTGAATCCTTTTGTATGGCATCCTATTTTCAATGTTGATCCCTATCAACTTGGGAATATTTCATTTGATAGTCACACATATCTTGCAAGGAGGAAGTGTTCCAGATTTGATCCACTCCTTATTTTAGCATCCACCTATATACACAAATTAGGCCCGTCATTAGCAGCTGCTACAACCATCTTTTGGTCACTATCATAACTGACTAAAGCCACCTATATACACAAATCATTCATGTCATTAGAAGCTGCGACAACCATATTTTGGTCACTGTCATAACTGATTAAAGGTCATAATTATTCTATTTTTGATATTTGCCTTATTACTTGTGATTGAGTAAAATTCTATCTATGAATTGAATAAGCGGGTTTGGCTTATCCCCCTGGGATTCAAGGTTTGAATAGATATATATGCATATCAACTGTTAAGCTTGATGATATTGGGTTATTATGTTTATTAATATGGATTGCAATTAATCTATGAGACAATTAACCTTCATGCAATCCCATGTAACAAACAAGCAAGTCCTTAAATCAATAGTTACCAATACCAAGTGAAAGCAAATGAACTCAAGAAGTTAGATTCCACAACTTGGGATTTTACATGATGGACGACGAAATTATGGTCGAACAAACAACTAGAATATTTGTTTGGTCGAAAGGAAAACGACTGGTCGACGAGAAGTCGATAGAACGACCAAAAGTCTCAACGAGCAATCGGCCAAAAGTTGACCTAGTAAAGTCCACTGTAACATAATAACTGAAAGTGGTTAGGAAGTTATGGATTGTCATTAATGAAAAGTTGGTTGTATTGCATCTATAAATAATATGTAATGGCTATGCATGATGTACAATGTAAGCATATAATGCAAGGGGTATAGTGTGTTACATGATCATGTAATAGATTGTGATTTGTGGTCTAGCAAGTCACAGTTGTAAACACCCATTTTAGAGTGTTTAATTAATAGATGGGAGAAAGCTCATTAGTTTGTTGGTTTTCTTTCAAGAGAGAGGTTTCCAAGGTAATTTATGTGTAATAAATTAAATGTGATGTATTTCATTGGCTTGTGTTTAAATTATTTAACTATATGAATCAAATTTGCAAACTTGCTATAACCGGTATTTAGATCCCAAAATTTGGTATCAGAGTTGTACTTGGGTGTAGGGGAATGCCTTTGTTCTTAAGGGTTTGGCTTGGTCCTAGATATGGGAAATACCTGTTATAGTGGGAGTCTTCTAGAAGCATTGATTTATAATTAGAATGGCTAACACATCGAGGGTGGAAATATAAAAGCTTAATGAACAAAGTTTTGAGCTTTGAGAGCTTAAAATGGAAGATCTCCTTGTAGATTGAGAATAATGGATTGTAGTCGACCCAGGAATGACTCTAGCAGGTGTGTCGAAGGAAGACTTGAAAAATATTGACAGAAATGAAAGGAGTACAATTTGACTTTGTTTAGTAGATTTTGTATTGTTGAATGTCTCAGAAGAAGACATTGTAAAGAAGCTATGGGAACAATTGGGAAACTTGTACCAATCAAAATCTTTGGTTAACAACTTGCTTCTTCAGAAGAAGTTGTATCTTCTAAGGATGGGTGACTGTGACTCGGTTATAAAGAACTTGAATGTGTTCAACATTGTGATAAATCAGTTGTTGTATGTGGATATTAACATCATTGAGGAGGAAAAGTGTATCATTTTGTTTTGTTCTTTTCTGGATCCTGGGATAGCCTGGTTGTGGCTATTGGAAGCAATAATACCACATAGAAAATTGATGATGTGGTTGTATCTCTGTTGTCCGAAGAGATGACACAAAAGAACATGGAAGGATCGATCCATGACACCTTAACGGTGTGAGATCGATCGATAGTGTAATATAAACCGTGTGTTAATCCCCATACACATGTAATTTGTATTTGTTTATTATTGTGGCACAAGGTTCCAAAACAAGGGTCTTTAAGGACCAAGAGACATTATTGTTTTGTAAATAATTATTTAATGAAATTGACTGCACATCACAGGCCACAAAAGAGTATGGGAGGCCTAGATCCACAATGTGAGGGGGAATGGGGACATTCCTAGCACTTTAGAACTTGTTTGGTTGAGCTTGGTCTATAATTATGCTTTGGTGACTTTTTTAGTTGATGGTCACCCAAAAATTGTACAATGGACCCAAATTTTGATTATTTTATCCTATGTTGGTATTATTGAGCCTAAATCATAATTTAGTGGGCATTCCTTAGTACTTAGATGGATACCACTTGTCAAATGTGCCCCTTTGGTGGTTTTGTAACTCCTTTGTGGAGGTTACACCTGGTTTTGTAACCCCCACTTGCACAAGTGTGCCCTCACTGAATTTTTTTAGCCTTGACACCTCAAAATTTGTGTAAGTCCTTGTGTAAGTCCTTGTGTAACTCCTACCTTCACTAATTCAAATTCCTCTTCATGGATGAAGTGTACCCACATGAATTTGAGTTCGGTAGAGTGACTTGGAGCCACTCTCCTTGGAATTCAAATTTCTTGGTTTGGATTAGAGTTAGCCTCTTGTGTTTGAGTTACCCCCCACCTTGGGTTTACTCAAGTTTGTTTACCTTGGTTTGATTTAACCTCCTTGGGTTTGAATTGCATCCTTTGGTCTATAAAACCAAGTATTTTCCCTCATTGTGAGGTTAGCCTATTGGTTGGTTATTGTTGATTTTTCTTGGTTGTTCACACCATTAACGAGAGAGCTTGGTAAGCTTGTGAGCTTAGGAAACCATGTGGGATATTTTATGTGAATTAAATTTGTGCTTAAAGCATTGTGATATTGTATGGTGATGTTGAAAGCTTAGAAAAATTTGATATATTTCCTCCATTTCCACTACTTTTCTCTGTCCTGGACCTCCAAATAAATCTTGATGGTGAATGGCAATGTCCTGAGGAACCTAGGGGGTGAAGGGATTACCATTGCAGTTGGTAGTGAGGTGGATGAGAAAGTAAGTGGTGAGGAATTGAGTTATGGTTTCTCACACTGATACTTGAGTTATTCTTGAAGTGCACCTCTATTTTGGATTTGTGGCCTCATCTTAGGGGTGGCTTGTCCAAGAGGATTTGGCTTGGCAATGCCTAAGGCTAGGTGGTACGTGGACCAGTTGATACCGGTTGCACATTAATAATATAAGTGGTTTATTTTATGTAAAATCATATGCTTATATGATGTTTCCATTGTTTCCATAGCTGAACTATTTACTGTTGAAAATCATGGAAGATGTATCAATAATTGGATGCAAATCTGATGGTTTAATTGCTTGGAAATTGGTGTTTTCTCCTTGATTTGAGATATGATCTTGATGGACTATTGGAGTTTGATTATTCATGTGTTATTTTCCACAGCTTACTTTGCAAGTGTTCCCTTCATGGCTGATAAGATCTGTTATATGATTTTATAGATGAAAATACTGAGTTTTGTCTGCTAGAAAATGGGTTTTCTAGCTAGGAAAATAGATTACTTTGCTAGTTTCTTGCAGTTTTGTTTATATGATGAAGCATGTCTATATATAGAATTGAAATTGTTCCCTTGGTGGTTGTATCATGATACCATAGGCTCACACTATCATTATTTATCTTACAAATGGTTTAGTAGAGGTTTCATAAGCTTATTGGTTGATGGGTTGCATTTAAACTACTAGATTGTTGATCTGGTTGATGGACTAGAGATAGAATTTTTTTACAACTATTATTTTTGAGTTTAAATATTTATTTGAAAGTATTTATATGTTATCCAAATTTTCTAATGCGCCCTAGATGGTTGTATTGTTCCTCGATTGAATTTACAGATAATTTCCTAGTTTTTTCCTAGAAACTAGTCTAGCAGCTTCACTATGAAATCTGAATGCTTTGTATATAATTACTTAGATATGATTATCTGCAGTTTTTTACTTTTTGTTCCTGTACATTTTAATGATCCATTAATGTCTGTAGAATTTCACTCAGGTGTAATACACCTTCTTTGTATTGATTTCCAGAAAACTAGTTGCGATCGATTGCTTTACTGTTAACTAGTTATGCATTTCAAAACTTGAGATAAATCTGATTTATTGTTCATGTTAGTAGTTGTAGATGAATGATCCATATTGTTAGTAGGTCATATTATATTGGATTTTGGTTATAGTCTCTGATCATATCTGAAATTTGATGCCAAACTGTCAAAAGAAACTATTATCGATTAGCTTAATTAAGTGTCACAATTTTATCAAAAGGAAATTTTATTTATTTAATTTGATAAATTTATTTAATTATTTTATTTTCCGCTATGCTTAATATTAAATTATCCCTCTAAGAGATAATCATATGTGGTAAAAATTAGTTTGGCAAACGTGGACATTACAATTGGTATCAGAGTTATGGTTCTAACTCTACGACTGTTGGGCTTGTTACAGACTCATAATTTTATGTTTATGTGCATTTGGAGATTATAAATGTGCATAATAAAATAATTTAACCTCCTTATGTTAATAGAAGAATCAGAATCCTTGACTAATTCCTACTTCAGAGATCGTTTTGAATGTATTTTTATTTCTTTTCAATTTCAAAGGTCAAGAGATTATGGATCTGTTAGTATATGTAATATATTAGCATAGATTAGTATATATATGGTAATGTGTGATATATAAATAGTGTATAAAGTAAATAATAATGTATATATGTATATGATATGTAATGATGTAAGATATATAAAGATAATATAGTATTACTATTATCAATATGAAATGTTACTAATGAGACGCTCTAAATGGTGTTCCCCATTCTCTTTTTTATTTTATGCATGTAGTATATTTTATACTATTTACTAATTACTTCTATCCTAACTTATCTAATTAGTTAGTGGTGGAATTGCCACTTGGAGGTCAGTATAGCTATGAGCTATTGTTGTATTTTATTATTGATTATTTAATTTATTTATTTTAGGGTTAGTGGTGGCATTATTATTATCCTAACTTATCTTACCAATTTATTTATTGAGTGGAGGAATGAGCCACTTGTCCTTAATGGTTCATATTATCTTTTATTTTATTTATGAGATTTAACTTCTTGTCTTTTTTTGGAGGAAATGAGCCACTTGTTTTTAATGGTTCATATTATCTTTTTTTTTATTATATAAATGTAACTTCTTGTTTATTTTTGGAGGAAATTAGCCACTTGTTTTCAATGGTTCATATTCTCTTAATTTTATTTATTTTATTTTATATGTATAAGTAAGTAGTATATTATATATATGACATAAATTTAAATATATATAAGATAGATAAAAGATATATATATATATATATATATCACATTAAAAACAATTAAATAGCAAACAATATTTAAAAACAACGTTACAATACAATTAAATTGAAAAAATTTAAATATTCATATTTTTTTTTAAATTACAAAATACTTTAAAACAAAGAAAAAAATCATAAAACACATAATAAAAAAATATGACAACAAAACAATAAAAAAACAAAACATAAAAATGAAAAAAATTGCAAAAAACATAACAAAACGAAATGGAAATTTGTTTTAATATTTGCAAGGTGGCATGACCATATAACAAAAAGCCATAACCAAATATAAATTAATTTAAATATTTGCAAGGTTTTCGTGACTTAAATTGTTTACTGTTGTGGGTTTGTAAGGATATGGGGATAGGCCCTAGTGGTCGACTCCCGTAATCGCACCACCACCTAGCCGCCACTCCAAGTGGTGGAGGAGTCGACCCCTAGGGCCTCTCCTGATATCCATGCAAGTCAAAGACATTGAAAACATTATGTTTATGATGTGTAACATATTTAAACCATTTTCATATATTTTTACACTATTTTCATATATTTTTATGACATTGAAAACATTAGGTTTATGATGTGTAACATATTTAAACCATTTTCATATATTTTTACACTATTTTCATATTTTTATGATATTATGTAATAATTTTAAATTATATATTTTTATATTTGTATTTTCTTTAATGTTTGATTGATTTGTTGTGGTTTTCAAAGTTTATTAAGAGCATATTGAAGTTTAGGAAGAGAGCCAAGGTATAGAAAATGTTGATTTCAATAAAGATTTCAGCTTATATAATATTTTTGATTAGTTTCATATCGTTGAGGAAAATGTAAAATTTGACAAATTTTTGATGAGATATTTTTGTAATGTTTTGATTTTAAAATTTTATTTTGAGAATAAATATTATGGTCTTAATATGTTATTTACAAATATATGTTATACTTTTAGTTGATTTTATGTCAATCATCATTTTTTGGAAAATAGTCTTAAATTGTATGGTTTGAAATGTCTTTATTTTCTCAATTTTTTTTTTAAATTTGCACATAAAATTACTTATGTAAAAGAAAAGTTTAAAGAAAAAACTTTAAAAATGTATATATTTTTCAATTTAACTAGCTTCTAAATGTTAAAAAAAATCGAAAATGTATGTATTTTTTCATTATAACTAGCTACTAAATGTATATTTTTTTGTAAAATTTGAAAAAAAAAACATTGCTACCAATATACACACTTTCTGAAACAGAGCTAAAAACAACTACCCCAAAAAACCAAAGCAACATGTGAGAGATAAACAAAATAACAGGTAATTATATTATAAGTAATTGGTGCACATATTACAATAGAATGTACCTTCTTATATATTAATATTCACTATGCAATTTATTTCTACTTATGAATATGGGATAAACTTCTTTACACATAAATTAAATACTAACCCAACCCAAAGTCAAAGTGACTTTATTACATAATAAGTTTTATACTCTAACATAATTTTCAATGGTCGATTTGGTGACTTAGATTCTAAATCTAATTTTAATTGCATATTATCTATTATTGTAGTTGTAAATCTAAATTTCAACAAAATTTAACTCTATATCTTTTCTTAGGAACTTGTACAACGCCTTGATATTACATTCTATATGTGGATTAAACTCTCCACGCACCAAAGCAACATTCGATTTGTGAACTGGAAATCTCACAAGCTAGAGGATAAAGGAGTTGTGTATAGGATTTTATTCTATTATCCTACTAATTATTTTTCATTATTTGCTTCCTTTAGGATTTAGTATCCCACTAAGATCCATAAGAACCCACTACCCATGAGTCCTTCCATTAATAAAGGCCAATTGAAATGTTGGAGTCTCGAGACTATGACATTGTACAACTCGCCCAAATTGATAACTAAATGTTTCCCATTACACTTGAAATTAATATCCTAAATGTCATAAGTGTGTTATAAGCAACATTTTTTGTAGTGTTGTTGGCGACTAAAAGTTGGTCCAATATTATCATGGATTATCTAGTGCCAAATTACTCAAACTCCCAAGTATGTCATGCATTTAAGATCTAGTATACTTATTGATGAAAACTTCAAATCTTTAAGATTAATATCTTCTCTTGCTAGTATACCCTTAATATAGTATATTGAGGTAATAACACATCTTAATGCATATATAATAACAAAAAAATATAACTTAAAACTTGAATAAAAATATAATCCATTCCATAAATCCATGCACTAATGTAGATTGTAATTTGAACTGCTATGCTAGCTCATGAATCCAAGAACGTATCCCAATAACATAAGGTACATCTAGCGTTGGACATAAAAGAGCCAATAATAGATTCTTCTTGCAACCTAGTCATATTTCATATGTTACAATTAATCTCACTTGATTTGTTTTTTCTTGCAATCACGATTTATTTATAGATAAATAATCACTTGAAGTTGCAATATTTGGGTCCACATGTCGACCCCCAAATATACGTAGACACAATTAGTTAAGTAAGAAAGTGCATATACCACATACCTACATTGTACATCACAAGTATTCAAACTACATTAAACAATACATAATCAAGAGGCGTGAAGGGATTCTAATCCAAGAAATAATCATGGATCAACACTATATGGCTCCAAAAATGTACTTAATCCCAAAGCATGTGTGACTCAAATGATTTAGATTTGAATTGAGGAAGAGATGAAGTAGTGTTGAAGCACAAACATTGTAAGATCGGATCAATCGATCTGAAGAATTTGTTGTGAAGAATGAGATGGAGGCCAACTGTAACTCTACAATGTTGATCATGAAAATAAGGAATTGAAGGGGAAGTCTACAATACGACCACTAAAGTTGTTGAAATTTCATGCAATCAGGCAATTAATGCAAAACTAAAATTTCATCGGGCTTCCTAGAAGGCTTCTTGGATCTTATCCCTAGAATTTCCACCTGTAGGATTGTTGTAAATTAAAGTATAAAACAACATTGAAAAGAACATAATAATTCTCTTCAAATAGACCCACACTTCATAACACTTCAAGGAGAAAATATACCAAACAATTATGAGATAAGTTTCAGCCCCTTCCAGGCAAACTTATTAGCCAATAACAAGACCCGAAAATGTATTTTTACAATAATAATTACAACAGTATAACAATAGTAAAATTGACCCCTTATATTCTTCCTTAGATGTCAAAACATTTAACAATTTTCCCCTTTATTTATGTCAAATCAACAAGACATAAATAATTGTAAATAACAGTGAAAAAAGAACATATATATATGAAATTCAAATATGAAAATTGCATAATATACAAAGATCCTGAAACTTCATTTATTAGCTCAAGATGAAGTACAAGTACATAACATATCCTTCTTTCAAGCTAGTACACAAAATCTAACTATTCAAAAAATCCTAGCTAGAATAAATAATCAAATCCTAGCTCAACCAAGGAGATACAAGTACAATACTCTCTCCAATACAACCTCCAAAACAAGATGTCCTCCTCTCTTTTTCTTCACCAATCCACCCTAGGGTTTTATTAGAAATACCTAATCTCCAAGGATAAAATTCTAACCCTAGAAATCCAAGATGCTCTAAGAAACTCCAAGAAGACTTAGAAACCTTAGTAGCTCAAGAGAGAGAGACATAATACAAGTAAAAGTGAAGACTATGAGAGAGTGAAAGCCAATATCATATCCAATGTCTCCTCCACAAAATCAAACCTTAATCACAAGACAAAACTCCATAGGAATACATCCCAACTAGACTTCATGACTCTACCTAGGTTTCATGAGGAAACCCTAGATACTTCCTCTAGAATCTAAGTACAAATAAAAGAGGACAAGTGATGATAATGAATGAAAGAGAGCCTAACAATGCTTTGTGTACACAATCCCTTACAAGCAACCTACAAGAGGCCTTTTTGGTCAACACAAGTGATATGTCCAATCTAAAGTACATGTGTGATTCTCCAACATGATGTCATACACAATAATGGATCCATAGTGATGAAACTACAGAATACATGTCCACATCACTCCATCATAAGCCTTCACAAAATCCATCAATCCTCCTAAGAAATGCACTCCATTCAATCAGCTACCCCCTGCAAGACATTGTTGAAACTCAAGCATCCTTGAACCATATTGTAATGTCCCCTCCACGAAGACTCTATGACTATTCTACTACTTAGAAAACCCCTAAATATTCTGGCCAAATCCTCACATTTGGGGGGTCAATTTTGATGTATTAATTGCCAAAGAATTTAATTCTTAGACATAGGATTAAAAGTGTTATGTTAAATTGTAATATTTTTTGATAATATTTTTTTTTGTAATTAAGAGCATGTTCTAGGTGGCCAAGGTGGGTGCATGAGATCTAATGGAACCAGTGACTTGTCAACCCAAATGACAACCAAGAGAGAATCAAGAAAAATCCACAAAGCCACAAAAAGATAGAAAGAAACACAAAAGTAGCCAGTTCAGAAAACAGAAAGCAAGAAGAAAAGGAAGGAAAGTCCATAAAGTAGAAAGAAGCAGAAAAGCGGGAAAAGGAACAAGAAAAGTAGAGAAAATCCAGGAAAAGCAGGATGTTTCCAAAAGCAGGAAAATCAATCCAAAGCAGAAAGGATAAAGAAGGAAAAATCTTAGATGCTAAAAATAGTCAAGGAGGGCGCATTAATGATGAAGGTGTCCACATTCAATGAATCTAGATGTCAAATCATGTTTATAAAATAAGAGGAACACACCACTCTCACATTATTTTCTAGTTTGATTATCTAATTGATGAGATTTAAGCTTTTCAAGACTTGGGAGATGTGGTCCTAGTCAACAATAGGGAGATGTGCCCCTCTGTAACCAGAACTAGTTGGACTATTTGCTAGCATTCCAATGGGTGATTGAAGAGAAGTAAATCCAGTCCTTTTCATAGAACTTCAAGGTAGTAGAATACATATTTTGAAGGTATGATTTGAGTCTTAGTATGGTGTGGGAAAGATCTAGTGTGTTGGTGCTTCTGTAGTGTGGTCAGATCAACTCATTAAGTGGATTCCATGTCGATGGGCCAAAAAAAAATATTTTGGTTAGAATAGTTCTGAGCATTTTTGTACTTTGAGACTTGTCCCATTGCATTTGTATCATCGTTTCTATTGGGAAACACTTTTTTTCATAAAAAATGCATCCAGATGAGCAAGTTATGGCCATTTTACTAGATCTGGGGGTTCGAGCTGTAAAGAACGTGCCATTGCTTTTCTATCTATAAATATTCTTTAGTTTCGACTTTTATGAGAGCCATATATTTCGGATGGAATCCATCATTTATCACTGATTGAATTATCATATCTGATTCCAGTGACATCCATGATATTCTTCATCCAATTTTGCAGACTCCATTTAATGGAGTATTCTCATCAGTAATTATTCTATGCTTCCTATCTTGAGGTTGTTAGTGACTCTATGAGTAATTTAAATACTTATGAGGCTCTGTAATATGATTTAAATTTTCTGATAAACAATATTTGATATGATCTACATATATGACATTTATCTTTTGCATGAATCTGAGCTACTGCTATACCTATACTCATTGTAATGTTTATTTTGACTAGTTTTTTAGTAGTTGCAGTAGAATGTTTTATGTGAGCTCAATTGTCATTATGTAATCTTCTGCAGGTTCATAATAATCTGATATATCCAACCATTTCCTTAAATCTGAAATTTTTTACCCTCTGGAGGCATTTGGAAAAGTCGGGATGAAGACTAGTCAACCATTCCCAGGTATCACACTTGTGTCTTTGACCTCCAAACCTTGTCAAAGTGCTTCTAAAAATTTGTATGATTGTTGTACCAGGTTGGGGGATAATCCATTTAGTATACTCCAGGTTTGATTACTTCCAATAAGCACGAGAATCCTTGGGTTTCCACAAAAGTCCCGTGGACAATTTCCTTGTACCCTTGGGTTTAGCCCAAGGGGTCTACCCTGGCGTGAAGTACCCATAAAAGTGATGTTGTCAAATTTTTGGCTTGTTTTTCATCATTTTTGTATTCTTATAAGGTCCTAAACTTCATCTTGGGAGATTTTAGGAACAGTCTAATGTTGTTTGAAATTTTCTTCCTGAAATCCTAATCAACTAGCTAGTCTTTGTTCTTTACTATCTACTATGGTGTTTTAAATTTTGCAAGCTTTGAGTTAATGTGACTTGTATCAGAATAGGTACATTACAATGGTTTTAGAGCATGGTCCTCAGCACCTATGAGTAGAAATACCAATCTCCTAAGACTCTCGGTGAAGAAATATTGTATATTACATATTACAGTTGAAACTATGAGGCTCATATTAGTGGTTGAAGAAGACTTTGAGCAGTATGAAGAAGAGGAGGTAATCTACATAGATGGGGGTTTGCATATGTCATGGGAGGAGGATGAATTCTTCTGTGAATCAATACACATAAATGACAGAAGGATTGATCCACCAATGACTATCCTAGAAGATATATTAGCTAGGAGGATGGAAGCAATTAAAAACATGGCTAACCATTATCAAGAGTATCTGGCTTTGGGTGAGAAGATATGCACATCTATATCCTTCAAAGATTATTATATTTTCAAGTATGGATTTTGGCCTGAGAATTTTGATGAGTATTATTTTGAGAGTAGAAAACCATCCATAGAGGAACCAATTTGTTCCACCTCTCTGAGTAAAGAAGAAGAAGAAGGAACCAAAGGTAAAGATTTGTCAAATCCATCTGCATATTCAATCATTATGAGATTGTTTGTTTTTTCTTCAAGCAGAGCCCCCAAAAGTTGTGATCTAAGCATCGATCAATATGGAGAAGTATGAAGTTTCCTGGAGGAGAATGTAAATGAAGTGGAAGCATAGATCCATAAGGTGGAGTGCAAGTCACTTCAGAGTGACTGCATGAGAGAAGAAATTTGTGCAAAAGATGATGAAGAGGCACCATGCGAAACTAAAGACCCAAAAACCCATCATCGGGTTGCTAGCAGTGTGGGAGATGAATTTGCTTATAGCTTATTTATGGGTGATTTCAATATCAATCCAAAGGAGATTGACTTCATTGATGATGGTGAGACATCTTTTGGATCATATCCAAAAGAAGGTCATAAACCAAAATTATAGTCACCACTTGAGCTTCATGGTGAAGTTGATCAACCAAGAGAAGAAGAGGATGTTTGTCCTCAAGATACACACTTCCTTCTAGGGCCACTAAATATAAGTGAAAACGATACTAGGAAGGCCCTGAGCACTCTACATGGAACCAATGCATTGGTGTCACACTGTTTTTGGAGAATGGAGGAGGAATCTTCCATTGAAGACTTGGAGAAGATTCGAAAAGCAGTGATAAAAATAAGAGGTGCATTTTTGCAATTGTTTTCCGATAGAGATAATGTTCTTGAGCTTGTGAAGATGTATCATAATGCATGACTAGAAAATGAAGAGGATATTGACAAGCTCAATCATGAATTGGAGAGCACCTAATAAGCTCTTCAAGAATCAAGTTTACAGATTGATCAGCTTCATAAAGAGATGATCATGCCACAACCTTCATCTTGCATGGAAAATGAGCAAGTGTACATGGAAGGAGACACTTTGGGCTTGATGGAGGAACCTCATGTGGAGTACAAACAAGAGGAAAATTCTGATTTGTAGGTGTTTGTGAAGGGAGATGATATTGAATACCTTGGCCAAGCACTTGTCTTGAAAAACGATGAGAAGGACTCAACTATGGGAGAGATAGTCGAGGGAAAGACATTTGGATCAGCTAGCAGATGTGCTTAATTATCCAAGGATTGGATGGATGAGTATGCAATAGAGATAGAGATCCAAGGGTACACCAATATTTTTCACCTTGATAGAAGATTCTTTAACAAGTCATTCATTGGGAAATATTGTGAGTTAGAAGGGAAATTCAAAATGCATGTTTGATGGCAGGCGGTTTGGTAAAGTAACATCACAGCATCTCTAATGCTGCGACAAGTCAAAGCATATCGCGGAAGGCGGTGAGCTAGGCGTAAAGAGGATTATTTTATGCATTTTTGGGGTCAATTGTACCACAGTTTGCGGGTTTTTGGTCATTTGGACCATATGTGATGTAATTTTGGGTTAATTGTACCGCAGAATGCGGGTTTTGGGGTCATTTGGACTGCATCAATTATATTTTGGGTCATTTGTCCAAAGTGTCGGTTAGGAAGTCGTTAGTAAGTGGACAAGCATTGTAAAGGCGGAAGCCTATATATAGACATAAGTTGTAAGTGTTGGATCATCTTAGCATGGATGTGGGATGTGTGCATCTTTGAGTCTGTATATGAGATCAAGAGTTACTGGTGAGATGTATGGTTTTGCGGAGATATTGTATCAGGGTTTTGATGAAGAAATATGACATGACGAAACTATTTGGTGAAATTTCCTGTGTATCTTTTATGATAATGCATGTTGCGATTCATGAATGATGCGATGTTTTCTTGCTACAACTAATTCTTTACTATTATACTTGTCACGATGAATGATTTTGTTTAATGATGCTATGGATACGATGTTTCCAAAGTTAAATACATAGATTTACTTCTGAATGTCGCAATAAGTTTAAGTGATTGGTGCCGCAAACATCCTCCTTCATTCGACGGAAACATGGTTCCATCCACTCTCCCTTGAATGCCTCGGGTGAGACCTCATCTGCTCCGCAGGTGTTGCTGGACAGGGTAAAACCTGTCTGGGCTAGTGCTCAGGGAGATCACGGTGGGTTGGTGTCGACAGCGATGGGAACCCCTATCGACTAGGTCTGAGTCAACAAATGGTTCTGTTGCTAGGACTTGTGCGAAGTGAAAGGAGGATATGTTGTGGCATCCAACGCAACTAGACATACAAAGCTGGTTTGATTAGAAGTTGCAGGAATTCACTGAAGAAGAAAGTCGGAACACTCGACTGACAATAGATCAGTGGGTGGACAGATATATTCATGATGGTCTGCATGAATGGTTTTTTTGTGAGTTCCCGGTCCTTTTTTTTGTGTGGTTGGCGAAGTTGACATTTCAGAAGAGGAACCACCAAGGCGGTGAGCCGATGACTTGGACCCCGGAGTTCATCCAAGAACTACAGGAAGTCGAAAACAAAGCATCGTGGGCCATCGAAGTGTGGCTTGATAGCATCTTGGAAGGATATATCACTGAATTCGCGGTTGATACGCAGAAGTCCTATAGTGAAGCTGAAAGATATTTCTTCCGCAAACCTCGGGGAAGGTTTCTGCTGTCACTTCAACTATCCATTAAGATGCAGAGACCGTGGGTATCGCGACGACTGGGGGCGGTACATGGAATGATAAGGGGTAGATGGGTGCAGGTCATGACGGGACTGTGAGCGAAGCAAAGGAAGAGAGTGGTATTACAAGGGGAGGAGCAAGGTTTCGACAAGAAAAGAGGAAGAGGATAGGAGAAGGTCCTGCTGCTATCGAACCGCAAGTTTGCGAAGGAATACCACACGGGACAAAGAGACCTCACAGTCCGAACAAGGACAACCAGGCTACGACCAGGATAGAGGCAGGACCAAACCCCAACAACAACTTACCCACACCTCCGCTCACTATCTATCAATCGGTAAGAAACAAAACTTCGACCCCACTGGGTCAACAAAACTTGATT
Source organism: Larix kaempferi (assembly GCA_027924585.1). Taxonomy (NCBI): domain Eukaryota; kingdom Viridiplantae; phylum Streptophyta; class Pinopsida; order Pinales; family Pinaceae; genus Larix; species Larix kaempferi. The sequence continues at coordinate 23,542,634 of BSBM01000577.1, forward strand.
GCCAGTACTTAAATGACTGCAGGAAGAAATCCTAGGATGGCGGGCGAGGATGATAAATTGCCATTGTTCCATGGAGATGGAAAAGACAATCCTAAACAATACTAGTTCTTATGTGAGGTAGTATGGACCATAAAATAGATTACTGATGATAATGCTAAGAAAGGAAAGTTAGCGACAACTCTATGAGGTCATGCATTAGATTGGTTTATGAAGTTTGTTCTAGTCCCTATAGGAGCTCCGGAGAAGACACTAGACGACATCCGAGATGGTTTGATTGTAGAATTCAGAAAACCCAAGTCTGAAGCACAATATATTACAGAATTGAAATAAATTAAGCAGTATCCCAATGAGACGGTGTGGGATTTTGACCAGCGATTTAAGACTTTGATGGCAAGGGTTAGTTTTGATATGAGCGTTGTCCAACACAAACAGTAGTTCATCACGGCACTGCTACTGCACATTCGACTACCACTTATGCAACAAAACATTACAACACCCAGTGAAGCTTTGGAGATTGCAATGTGGTTGGAGGCATTGCCGATTGGTGAAAATGAAGCTAGGATGTCACAGATACAGACACAGTTGGATAACTTGACCATACAGCTACAAGATTTGAAGAAGGGAAAGGAGCAGCGCGAAGAAGTATGGTGTACGCGATGTCAAGGAGAAGGGCATACTAAGGATAATTTCCCTGACTTCTGCAATTATCTGGTTTTAGGAGCACCGAACCCATTGAATGGTGGTGGCATGCCATGGTGTCGCGTTTGTGAGCATACGGATTGCTTCAGGAGAGAACGTATGATGCATTATATGTAAAAGACGATCAACGTGCTGTACAACAACCACAACCGCAGCTGAAGGTAGGCCAGCCGCTACCTCAACTGTAGGTCCAGTTTGTACCACAGCAGCAACCACAGCAATTCATGCCACAATATGCTTCGATGCAAATGGCTCCACAGCAGCCACAGTACGTTCAGCAATTGCTGTATGCGCAGCAAGGGAAGGGCATGGAGCCAGCTCCTATGCAGCAATAGTACAACCAACCGCAGTACCAACAACAGGGTGGATTCCATGGAGGATTTTGGGGTGGACAAGGTGAAGGATTTGGTTGTGGAGTAGGACAAGGAGGTTGCGGACCGGTGCAATGCTATCACTGTGCGGTATGGGGACACTATCAATGTGATTTCCCATTATTGCAGATGCAGTGTACATTTTGCTTTGTTACAGACCATACAGTAGAGAACTATCCGCAGTTGATTGCACGATGGCAGGAAGGAAATGCTCCCCAATTGCAGAATCATAATCAGGTACAACAGATAGTACAGAATCAAGTGCAGCAACCGGTGCAGAACCAGAACCAATGCCCAACTTAGAATGCTAACCAGAATGTGAACCAACCAGGGAATCCACCGTTGAACTAGAATCAGGGTCCGAGTGTTGCAACAATTTTTGCAGAGCCAAGATCACAAGATGTAGCTATCGCAGTCATCACGCGAGGTGGTGCAGCAATAGGAGGGGACATTCGATTGGCCGGGAAAAAGAAGGTATCATTTGATGTTGAGGTCGAGCATGACACGTTCTTTCAAGCGCGTCATGCGATGGACCAGGACCCCGGTAAAGCCATCATCTGGGACATGCCCCCTGTTTTTTATGCTACTTCTGAAGCAGGTCCGTCGGTGCCATCTAGAACCTTGCATAAGTTTTTTGAGATTTTCTTATTGTTGGAAAGGGATCCAGTTGCTCTAGGTAAGATCAAGGGGTTGCTGCAACGACCAACCAGGGGACGACAGGAGTCCATGGTAAACTCCTTACAGCGGCGGAAGACAGGTAAGGAGATGCGAATGAATATCCAAATCGAGGACTATGATGTGGATTCAGTTATTATTGATCTTGGTTCGGATGTCAACATCTTAACCAAGCAGGCATGGAAGAGGATGGGGAGCCCCCCATTGAGCTGGTCTCCTGTACAGCTTCAGTTAGCTAATCACACTAAAGTGACACCGATTGGGAGAGTCCCACGTATGGTGGTGGACATTGAGGGCATGAAGACCTATGCTGACTTCAATGTCATCGAAGTGGTTGAAGGAGGAAGCTCATATCCCGCATTGCTGGGGATCGGATAGGCTAATGATAGTGGAGCTGTAATCAACTTCAAGTGGCGGATGATGACTTTCGAAAACCACGATCTCAAATTCATAGCCCCATTGGATCTGGTTGAAGGACACCGATACATTGAGCCAGTAAAGGATGAAGATCCCAATGGATGGGACCATGCATTCAAAATTTCTAAAGACTATATTCATTCGACTGCCAACGGTGAGCTGGTGAGCTAGGATGGCGTAGTGAGAGCTTTGCGTCTTCTGACTCTGATGATGCGTTAGAACATTGGCAGAACCGCTTGCACGAGGTGTCGCTCCGCAAATGTGGATTAGTCACGCAATCATTATGCCGCATTGCAACGGAAACGGTCACATTACCAGTATATGAAGGGCTGCCTAGCTTGTCTAACTTTTTGACAGAATTTGAGGAGTGAGTTTCCGGACCACAGCGATTTCTGGCATTAGAGGAAGTAGTGAAGGCTTCTCCAGCATGCTAGTGGGCGACACACAAGAAATCAATTAATGAATGGTCGCAGTACAGAAGATTGATGACGATTCGCTTCGGTGATACCAAGGTCTACCACATAGGGAAATATGATGGTTGAAATAACCCTGGCAGTCATCTAAGGGGGTGCCAGACATTGTGGGCATCGCGACCGCGAGATGAGTGGGTCCATGCCTTTATCCATACTTTAGATGAGATGCCGCACTCATGGTATACTGCAGCTGAGCTATGAGGAGAAATTACCACTTGGGTGGAGTTGACAGTATGCTTCACTCATACGTTCACTTTCACGGATGCCAACCCTAATGTCAATAATGCTTTGCAGGTCATCCACGATGTGGTTCTGAAGGTTGTTCCCATAGCATATCCCACGGATCCGCATGCGCATTGCCAGATGCAATCCCTGATGGAATGTTACAATATCACTGGTGGGCCCAAAGATGGTGAAGATCCGCGAAAAGTCAATATTCCTGATTCTGAAGGAAGTCGCGACGTGATAGCACCTGATGCACCAAGTGATCCGATCAGCCATCCATTGAAGCTCTGTCAGATCAATATTGGGACAGAGGCCACTCCTAAGTTCACAAATGTTGGAGATTATTGGGATGATGAGATGATGGGAAAGGTCACTGATTTGCTACATGAATTCCAAGACCTCTTTCCTATGAAGTTTTCAGAGATGAAAGATATCTTGGGTGATTTAGGTGAGATGAAGATCCCATTGAAACACGATGCTAAACCAATCAGGAAGTGACCTTATCAGCTGAATCCGCGACATAAGGAGAGGATCGAGGTAGAACTTGATTGCATATTGGATGCTGGTATCATTGAACCAGTCAAAGAGTCAGAATGGATCAGTCCTATGGTGGTGCAGGACAAGAAGACTGGAGAGGTGCACATCTGTGTCAATTTACAGAAGTTGAATGATGCCTGCTTGCATGATCCCTTTCCGACCCTGTTTACTGATGAAGTACTCGAAGGTGTGGGCAGACAGGAGATGTACTCTTTCACGGATGGGTTCTCAGGCTATCATAAGATCCGCATTGCAAAGGAAGACCACCACAAGATGAATTTTGTGACAAAATGGGGTTGTTTTTAGTATACCGTGATGCCATTTGGGTTGAAGAACGCACTTGTGATATTCTCGCGGGTTGTTGTTGCTGTTTTCTGTGATTTTATTCATAAGTTTTTGCAAGTCTACATGGATGATTGGACAGTCTATGGTTTGATCCATGATCATCTAGCCAATCTGTGGTTGATGCTTGAGCGATGCCAACAGCATCAGATATCGCTGAATTTAAAGAAGTGCATCTTTTGTGCGTCGTTTGGGATATTGCTGGGGAAAACTGTATGTAAACAAGGGTTGTTAGTCGATCTAGCAAAGATTGCGCTCATTTTGAGCTTAACACCGCTGACTACTATTAAGCAGTTGAGAGCGACGTTGGGGCATACTGGGTATTATCGCAAGTTCATCAGGGGATATGTAGCGATCACCACCCCTATGGAAAATCTATTGCAGAAAGATGCAGTATTTCAATGGAGCCCTGAGTGTCAAGATAGCTTTGAGACGCTAAAGGCGAAGATGGCTTCGACTACAATACTAGTATTTCCAAACTGGAGTAAGGAGTTCCATGTTCATGCATCGTCGATTGCACTCGGTGTAGTGTTGGCGCAACCAAGAGAGGGGGATCTCGATCACCCTATTGCTTTTGCAAGTCAGAAGCTATCATCCGTGGAAAGGAATTACACTACTACTGAGAGGGAAGGCTTGGCGATGGTCTATGCGCTGCAGAATTTTCAACATTACTTATTGGAAGGCCATTTTAAGATGTTCATAGACCACTCCACGTTGAAATACCTAGTTAATAAGCCTGTGTTGGGGGGGAAGATATGCCAATGGTTACTTCTTTTTCAGGAGTTCGATTTTAAAGTAATTTTCAATCCAGGGCAGTTGAATGCTGGCCCTGATCATCTATCGTAGATTGAAACAGGAGAGGAGCCAACTAACATTGAAGATGGGTTTCCTGATGCGCAATTGTTTAAGGTTGGAGTAGACGATGGCTATTTTGAAGAAATCATTCAGTTTCTGGTGATAGGTACCGCACTAGAAGAGTTCACTACTAGTCAGAAGAAGTAGTTGGTGGTCAAGGCTGCAGATTTCCAACTCATTACAAGCAAGTTGTACAAATTAGGCGCAGATGATATATTGCGACGGTGTGTTTTGCCACATGAGCAAGACCAGATCTTGTCAGAAGCACATACAGGAGTGGCTGGAGGGAACTATGGAGGTCGTGTGACTACCAGGAAGGTGCTGCGGGCGGGGTTTTGGTGGCCCACACTGCACAGCGATGCGATAGACTATGCACAGTCCTGCGACGTTTGTCAAAGAACCGGGAAGCCATTCAGGAGGGATGAGATGCCACTGATGCCTCAGTTAACACTGCAGCCATTCGACAAATGGGCAGTGGATTTTGTAGGACCAATCAATCCACCAGGGAAGCGCACTGGTGCAAGATACATCATCACGACGACAGATTATTTCACAAGATGGGCGGAGGCGGCACCAATCGTTGATTGTTCCGTGGCCACAGCCACACGATTTTTGTTTGACAAAATTGTCACTCGCTTCGGTAGCCCCAAGATATTGTTGAGTGATCAAGGAAACCACTTTCTCAATCGCACCATCAGTGCATTGATGGAGGAACTGCAAATACAACACAAGAAGAGTACGTCGTATCATCCGCAGGAAAATGGCACGGTGGAAGCTTTCAACAAAGTATTGGAGCATGCACTAAAAAAAGTGTGCAATGTGAACTGCGATGACTGGGATCTAAAAATACTAGCAATGTTGTGGGCATATCGCACCACATGTAAAAGGTTGACAAGCCAGAAACCATTTAAGTTAGTGTATGGACAAGAAGCGATTATGCCAATGGAGTACATCATTTCGATTCTGCGCATAGCGGCAGTGATAGGTATGGATGATGCAGTAGCCTTAGAAGAATGTCTAGCACAGTTAGTACAGCTGGAGGAAGATCGCTTTATCACAGGATTTCACCAAGGGGTGGAGAAGGATCATCAGAAGGCTTGGCATGATCGCCACATAAAAAAAAATAGTTTCAGCAAGGTGACTTGGTGTTGTTGTATGACAGCAAGTTTATGAAACATCCAGGAAATTGCAGATGCATTGGCTAGATCCATATCGCGTCAGTAGCATCACTTTAGGAGGTGCAGTACAGTTACAGCAGTTGGACAGAGTGATGCTCCCAAAGTTGATTAACGTTAGTCAGTTGAAGCCCTATCGGTCGAGCTTGGAATAGCGCGATGCTTGAGTCGCATCGGGAAAAAAAAATGCAAGTTGATCGGTGGCAGGATGACGCACCATCAAAGACAAGAAGGCGTAGGCAGGGATGCTTGTGTTATAAGTTAGGAGCGGTCCGCGACAGTAGCAGGGTTGCGACCGGGTCAAATCAAAAATAAATTCCAAAAGTGGAGATAGTTAATTAATGGAGCGGGTTCACATGATGGTCATTAATGGAAAATCCAGCTGATCGGCTAACAGGATCGACGACGGATTTGGGTCATTAATACTGAATTTCATTTGAGATAATGCAGGATTTAGTGATGATTACGAAGGATTGGGTTGGATGTTATAAAAATGGGTTGAAGTTGGTCGGAAGGCACCACGAGAATTCAGTTGTTAAGTGTAACTGTGAAGTGTTGAAGGGTATCGTTGTTGCCTGGTGAGTGTAGTTGTGAGTTGGGAAAGGTTCAGATTGAACTTGCAGAGTGTCATGTCTGAGCATTGAGTGGGTCTGTTCATTATGCTGGTGAAGCCATCGGTTGAGAACACCGCGTGAGGTATTCCAGGTGAGATGGAAATAGTTAATATTAGCAATGAAGTAGAGTCTCCCTTCATCCCGGTTGCCTTTGAAGAAGAAGTTGAGTCTACGAGAGACGTCAATCTTGAGGTAGAAGTTTCAAACATGCCAGTTGGAGCTTTGGTGATTACTAAGAAGCGTTGGGGAGGTCAACATTTTGACTAGTCCCCGCAAAGAAAGCGTCAACTTCGATCCTCCACTGCTATGGCGGGGGAAGCTCAAGGGGAAGCAGGGCCATCTAGCCACTAGATTGATGAGCCCACTGCATGGGAAGGACTCTCAGCCATTGATATCCCGGGGTATATCCCCCCTAGTTGGCCCAGGGTACCTTCCCGGAAGGTGCAGCAGAATCACAAGTATACATTACGGATGCCTGCATTACCGGTAGGAATGGAGTGCTCTGTTGACATCGTGTCAGCCCTGATGTGTCTGAAATATGATGACCATGATATGGTGGTGTACAAGGAGATTATATCGGAACCTTATGAGCCAGAGTCACGATTGAGCGGAAACCGGTTCAGCGTGATTGGGCGCAGGGTTTGAACCACGAAGGCCTGCTCGGCCTTATCAATATGCCCCATGTTGGACGACTGTCGGAGGTCAATGCATGTGTGTAGCAGCTGCTGGCCTACTTTCACGGTGAAACGTTGTGGCTAGACGAAGAAATTCCCATCACAGTGCACTTGATCGCAGAGATTACCAGGTTTCCCAAGGATGGGATCGACCTGTCGCAGTATTTCCGAGGAAAGGAGAACGACAAAAAGTTGGACGTGCAGTTGGTCAAGCGCTATGCCTTGCAGAAGGATGGTCGTGGTTACCGCACCAACAACATCAATGATAAGGCGGTGCTCACTAGAACCAATATACTTTCCTACAAAGTGGTATGAGGTGGACAAGCCAATCAGTGTAATTCAAGAATTGTGGCATGTGGCGAGCAGTGTGCGGCCAGAGTGCAGATGAACTGGTCGTTGTTTCTACTGAATCAGTTGACAGACGATGTCGTGGTGGTTCAAGCAGATAAGGGCTGATTCACATATAGTTGGCTTCTACTATTGATGGCATTCATGGCCTTGAAGGAGCCCGACGCATACTAGGGTATGGAGATCGACACCGTGAAAGAGCATCGCGGCGCACGGTATCAAAACCTGTGGTTTATCTAAGAACAAGAGTGGACTAGAGAATGTGTGTTGTTGTTATTTTTATACTGGGAGATGCTCTGTGCGGCTGCGACGAAGGTGCCCCAATTGTCCGAAGAAACCGCAACACAGTTTAAGCCGGTCATGGTGTTTGCAATTCAACTACATGCAATTTATGTACAAGCATGCTGTGGCCCAAATAGGGAATTGTTGTTGACACCATTTAAGGTGACGACAACAGAGTTGGAGGCTATCATGAATGACTAACCAGAGGAATCACGTGAACCCATGGGGTTGGCCGAGATTGAGGCTCAAGAACTGGTGAAAGGCCCAGATGATCGCCTATCGGAGCAGGACCAGCGAAGTCATCCTGACTCAGATCAGGAATCCATAAAGACACCAACAGATGACGACAGTGACCGGGCCCTTGAAGAAAATATAACAAAAGGGCATCAATACCATGTGACAATCAGCGGGATGCCCCTATCGATGGAAGCGCAGTTGAGCCGACTAATAAAAGAAATCATTGATGCATCCATCGCAGCAACTCACCAGATGACAATGAAGACAGATGAAGGTTTCCATGCGCTCACTGCTCGTATGGACTCCTTGTGAGATATGGTTTTGAGGAAGGCACCCCGAATAAGCATTGGCACATCCAGTTGGTACAATCAGCACTGAACCTCGGGTCAGAAACATGGAGATTCCCTCGACTACGATTGTGACTGACGATGAGGCTTTAAATGCCTTGCTACAGCAGTTGAAGAAAGTGACCATAAACATTAATGCATTTCCGGCACAAGGGTTGACAACTATGCAGACGGTTGCTAGCCAGGAAATGGCGGACAAAATGCATTATTAGTGGTAAGTGTATGTGGCTGCAAGAGTGCGAGGCAGCTGCGCAAGAAGCAATTGTAGATTTAATAGGAAGGGTTGCTGTAGCACAGTAGGCTGTGGATGAGCTAGAAGAGGACATCAAGAAATAACAAGCTGAGAAGGCTCGAGAGATTGAAGAATTGAAAAGAGAGCAAGACCACCTCATCGTGGAGAAGGCCCATATGTGGGATCATAGTGTGCGGGTAGAGAGGGTCGTTGCGGAAGCTTATCACCATGTACCGGAGCCCAATGAAGGGATGGATGTACTTCAATGTGTACAAGGACTGGGGGATTTCATTGTCCAGTTGCAGTATGATAATCAGGAGTTAAAAGCTCAGGTGAATCCCGGTACACCTTAATCAGAAGTGAATGACCGTAAATGAGCTATTGAGGAGATAGCAATGCAGATGGCGGAACTAGAAACAACAGCAACGAAGCTCACAGCCGACACTGTGCAGTTTTGGGGCCAAATTGTTCAGCATGAGCAGGTTGAACAATTGATGAAGTTTCAGCAAGAAGTGGAGGGGAATTTGGAGACACTAAAGGCGGCGATGCGTGTGATGCCACCCATGGAGCAGGTTTCCAACTCTGCGGATCTAAAATACCTGCAACAATGCATCGCCAAGGCCGACGAGCGACAGAAGAAGCGTGTTGCGCAACTGGAGGAGTTCCAAGATGTCGGAGGTCAGTTCATGAAAAAGGTTGGCAAAGTCCTCTAGACAGTGCAGGAACATCATCAACAAGTGGCTGCGAAGCTCACCGAGCACCCATCACCCCAGGATGTCATCGACAGTCAGGAAGCGGCTACAGCAGCAAAGGAAATGGTGACGATAGTTGAGCAATAGTACGAGGATTTAAAATTTAAGACCACAGAGTACACTATGTCTTGATGATGTGGCTCGAGGGTGACCCACAAGATTGTGTTGGGGGCCTGTTGGCAAGCAGTTTGGTAAAATAACATCGCAGCATCTCTAATGCTGCGACAAGTCAGAGGATATCGCGGAAAGCGGCGATCTAGGCGTAAAGAGGATTATTTTATGCATTTTTGGGGTCAATTGTACTGCAGCTTGCGGTTTTTTGGTCATTTGGACCATATGTGATGTAATTTTGGGTTAATTGTACCACAAAATGTGGGTTTTTGGGTCATTTGGACCACTTCAGTTAGATTTTGGTTTATTTGTCCAAAGTGTCGATTAGGAAGTCATTAGTAAGTGGACAAGCATTGTAAAGGAGGAAGCCTATATATAGACATAAGCTGTAAGTGTTGGATCATCTTACTACGGATGTGGGATGTGTGTGTCTTTGAGTCTGTATCTGAGATCAAGAGTTACTGGTGAGATTTGTGGTTTTGCGGAGATATTGTATCAGGGTTTTGTTGAAGAAATATGACATGATGGAACTATTTGGTGAAATTTCCTGTGTATCTTTTATGATAATGCATGTTGCGATTCATGAATGATGCAATGTTTTCTTGCTGCCACTAATTCTTTTCTATTATACTTGTCGCGATGAATGTTTCTGTTTAATGATTCTATGGATACGATGTTTCCAAAGTTAAATACATATATTTACTTTTGAATGTCGCAATAAGTTTAAGTTATTGGTGCCATGTTGTAGTCCCAAGGTTCACATGGTTATCATGTATACATTACATAATATAAGCAAACATACACAATGATATAGATACAATAGATGAGATAGAGAGAGACAAGCATTTATATTAACCAGCAAGAGCAGAATACAGTCATAGAACAAATCTCTTAACTTGTACATCGGCTCACCAGCCTATATATATGTATATGCAAATACAGTTACATAACCATCTGTCGGTTTATCCAACCGACCCGACCTATACTAGTCGACGCGACCTGTCGACATGTGCTGCAGAGTGGTCGGGCGGAGGGCCTAGTCAACAGGCCAACCTAGGCCCCTCCAACATCTCCCCCACCTTAAAATATTTCTTCGTCCCGAAGAAATGGAGAGATAAAATTTTCAAAAAGAGTTATACAGATGGGTATGACGAAGGAATGCTGGAATCAATAGCGTCAGGTATCTGGAGATAGGATTCAATGATAACTTCAGCAGAGATAGAGAGGTGGTGCTGGAACTCGTCCCAAGTTCGTAGTAGATTCTGGATGTCTACGGTCAGAGTTGTGAGTTTCAACAAGTTGTCCATCTTGTTGTGAGTGGATGTATCCTGCAAGTGGATCATGTTGGGACCAAATGTGTTGATTGTTTTGTCGGCAGTAGAAAGTAACTGATGGAATCGAGGTTGAATTTCTCCAATTGTTGAGGCCTCCTTGGACTTGTGACATCCACTGAACTTCTTGTTTCTCTAATTTATCCAATTTCTTGTTTTCCATGATGATCTGGCTGTCAAGTTTTTCGATAAGGGCTTCATCTGCAGTCAAGCACTGTTGCTGAAGCTTGCTTAGTAATGCTCTTGTTTTCTGAAGATCTTTGTAGACGTCACCATAATAAACATACCAATTGTTCAGAGCTGCTGTAATTTTTTATGCTTGATACTACTTGAGTACTTTGAAGGCTTCTAAAAAGGCTATAAACTGATTTGTCATGAGGGAAGCTACCTCAACAGCTTGATCTTGTTGTTTGTTAAGAAGCTCAGATTGTAGCATCGACACGATAGATTCAAGTAACTGGTATGCTCTGTCTAGAGGTGATGTCGTGTCGGAACTAGCTGGGAGCGGAACAACTTGCTGAGCTAAGTGTTCGCATTTGGCGAGAAATGTAGTCCATTCTTCTTGGAGCTGTATTATTTGTTCCTGTGATTTTTGTCGGCAACATATTTGGACTTTGAATATTGCATCTTCAAGTAAATAAACCTCATCTTGGGACTCCAAGTGTGGCTGATAGCTTTCATTAGCTCCCAGTTGGTCTAAATATATAGATAGGGTATTTTCCTGCATTTGCTGCATCTCCAATTGCTGCTGCAATTCTCTTTCTTTGCGTTTCTTTTCTTTGTGCTTCCTGCAGCTACTCTTTTCTTTTTCTTTGCTTGAGATTTGTTGTTCTGGGCCCTTATCTTTTCCTTCTGTTGTTGGGTTCCTGTCGATGACTGCTTGTGTACTGACAACAGCCTGTTCTGCCTAAATTTGTGTATTGGGTACTGCGGTTGTGATGACTGGAGTTTCATGTTCTGTGACTTCGGCACTTGGTGGATTTGTTGCTAGTGTGCTGGATATTTCTACATTGCTTGTACTGATATCTAGAGTATTTGTGTGCTCTGATGGTCTTCACATGTCGACTGCAGTTTCTTTAGTTGAGACTGCTTCCTTGGTTAGAGTAGGAGTGGCTTTATCTATTTCGGTCATAGTTACTTCTTTGTTTTGCTGCTGTGTAACTGGACTAGACTTGGATTCATCGACAGGAAGACTCGACTGGTTACCAGGAGTGATGGTAGGTCGACAGGTGTCAAAATTGGACTCGATGAAATGGTACTGTCGAGTGGATCCGAACTAACTATACTAGACTCAAATGTGGACTCGACCTAGGAACTCATGGCTTGGGGATTTTCACTTCGAACAATTTTTGGTTGAAGTGGATTCATCTATTGTGGTAGTGTATTGAATGGAAGAGGGGTATAGACGCCTGTTTGTTGTGTATACACTGGACCTGATGGGTCAGGGTTTCTGATATGATGGGTTTTCATGTGGCCGAAAATTTCTGGGACGGATGATGGTAAAGGTAAACTTCCAGTTTGAATGGTGTCGGGGAGAGCTAAGTTAACTGGTACAGTAAACAGAGAGGCAAAAACGGGTTGTTGGATAACCATCTCACGCCAGTTGTGACAAAATATCGGAATGTTTGCAATGAATGTATTCAAAGCGGTGTCTGCGGTGATAGGAGGAGCAGGTAATGCTAATAGACTGCTTTCTTCTTCTACTGTAGTTGGGGAATGGGGAGGGGATTGGATAGTTAGGTCGATATCAGGTTCGACTACAATTTTGGGTTTTTTAACAATAATTTGGGAAGATGGATACTTATCTGTTTCTAAGAATTTTCTGAATTGATCTTCGATTGGTAGTTTGTTCTTGGCTGCATATTTAAGGATTTGGGTAGCAGTTTCATATAGCTCGATCTCATCTGCTACCGACGGTTCTTGAAATGTTACTTGTCTTTTCCCTTTTCCCTTGGTCGATATTACTCGGTTCTGTCGGGCTATGACAATTTCAGCTGCTACCTTCTGGATATTATCGTCTGTCAGAAGATGTTCTGGATTGTTGGACTCTGTGTCATTGTTCGACTACTCTCCTGCCTCTACTGATTCTATGTGCGGAGTCTGGCTAAGTGCTAACACCTTAGGTCTAGGTGTCAACTCGGGCTGATAGCTGAAAGTGTTCATGTACAACTGACTTTCGTATGTTGCTTCTTGTTCCATATCAGAAAGAGGCTCAACATATTTGAAGTTGGTTTTCCTTGCTTGTGCCGGGATGGGTAATACTTCATTAGACTGGCGGCTTAGCTCTGTGAAAATTTTGCTTACTGAAGGGTAATAGTCGAGCTATTTTGTTGGACCTGCTGCTCCTTCCATGTACCATATTCTTGTGTCATCCAAAGATAGTTGGATGTGTGTTGTCGGGGGCAAGCTTCGACAGATGTTCTGTGGTACCCTCCATCTTGTTGCTATTGCTTTAAGGTTGATAAACCATGCTTCAAGCCAAATTTTAACTATTGTAGGTCCACATCAGCTTGCTCCAGGTGCAAAGTAGCAGAAATTTTCCATAAGGACGAGTCGGTCTTCAGCAAAATCCTTGTTTCCTTTCGGTCGAAGGTGGGTCATAGCAATCCAAATGAGTACAGATGGGTAGAGGATGCTAGCTCCCTCCTCCTAGCACTTGTGGCATGTATATTTGAGAATGTCGGCCAGTTAATCTACCTAGTTGTATACCTTGCCATTCATAGCCATATTCTTGACAGCTTCCAGCATTTCAGTCTTCAAGTTTGACCCCCTACCTATCCGTGAAAGTGCATGTGACACAATCTTGGCGGTGGTTTTGTAATTGCCAAAAACAATCTGGCTCATGACTGTACCTCTTGAATTCTTTCCAACAGGAGAATCAACAAACTCATCAATCAAGTTTGCACCTGAACTTGTTGGTACAGCATCTCCTTTATTTGAAAGGCTAGTTATTTTGTGGATGATTTCACCATTGATTTCGACCGGAACATCAAAGTAAAGCTTGTCGTTGTGATATCTACTAACGATGAATTGTGCAATGACTTCTTTCAATCCTCCAAAATTCTCCAATAAAGGTGCCTTCAGGTAATGCAGAATTGTGGTTGTCTGCAAACGCCATGCTTCCTCTCTCCAGTGACAGTTTGACTCCTTCCCCCAATCTTCAAAGTTCTTCCATGCTTTCTTCCAGGTGGGTTCTGATGCCTTTGCATTCCGAATCAACTGGAGTCTAGTTTACAGTGGTGTTTGTTCTTTCTCCAGTTCTCTAACTATTGTTGCGGTGGCTCTGCTAGCTGTTAAAGTTTTTTGGGAGCCATGGCAGATTCAGGGTTCAAGATTGTGAAATTGGCTTCAGTGGATTCAGGGAATTCTGTTTCTTGGAGTTCAAGTTCTCGGCAAAAGAGTAACCAAGAATCCTAGAGCTCCAGATTTATGGTGGATTTACTTGGCACAGGTGAACGAGACGTAGAGGCCTGCATTAATGGTTCATTTGATGGGGCTATTAAATTAGACTGGTCGGATATCGGTGCTTCATCAGATGCATTACTTCTGGAATCGCGGGTATCTTTAGCCTTTATTGCTTTATCATCATGGCGCTGTGACACCTCATTCGTTGTGTTATGTCGACGAGCTTCTCTAATTAGGTTTGGTCGGTCCGAGCTCCAATGCTTCTGCCGTGCCGATTTTTCTTCTGCAAACCGTCGATGTTCTTGTCGGTGCCTATAATATCGACAGTTGTGCACCAGACTTCTTTCTCTTCTTTTTCCATCCTTCTTCTGCCATTCTCTTGTCATTTATGCTTTTGACATGTTCTGTCATGTTTGCTTGATTGCTTATAGTACTCTCATTCGGTTATTTCTAACCATTTTTTTTTTAATATTCATGTTTTATAGCTTTTAAGTCGGGTGCCATTTACCGCTTTCTTGAAAATATTTCCTTGTAATGTTTTCAATCGGACTGAGCCATTAGGATTTAACGTTTCAATGATATAGGGTACCATCCATTCTGTATGCAACTTCTTTGGATTCCCTTTTACTCGACTATTATAGAGGAGTACTAAATCTCCAACTGACAGATTCTTTTGTTTGATATTTCTATCATTCCATGATTTATGTTGTTGTTTTTGCACTCTCTGATGTTCTATTTCCAACTGTTGACTTTCATCCAGCTTCGACAGTTGTAGTAGTTGTTCATGTCGAGTATCTTCGACGTCGATATGTAGAGCTATTGCAATGGTCAGTACTTGTCATCGAAAATGTAACGGGACGACAACCTCTTCCCATAGACAAGTGAGAATGGTGTCTATCCTGTCATTCTCTTATATGTTGTTCTATATGCCCAGAGGACAGCAGGTACTTTATCGTCCCAGTCATCTTTCTCTATGTTGCAAATTTTTCGTCAGTCCTTTTGTAAGTGTTTTATTGAACGATTCTACTACGCCGTTCGACTGAGGATGATATGCTGTGCTTATTCTATGATGAACTGCAAATTCTTTAGTCAATGCTTCAATAGTTTTACATAGAAAGTGCATACCTGGGTCACTTATCAATGTTATGGGGCATCCAAAACGTGTTATGATGTTTTCATAAATAAACTTAGTGACAACTTCACTTGAACATGTTTCAACTGGTTCTGCTTCTACCCACTTGGTAACGTATTCGATGGCAGTGATAATATACCGAACACCTGTTCGTCTCCCCACTACTAGAAATGGTCCAATAAAATCGATAGCCCAAATTTCAAATGTTCAGCTAGGGTTAATTGGAACCAATGGCATTTTTTTTCTTGGTAGTGGTTAGCCCATGCGCTAACATTTATCACACTTAGATACAAATTCTCAACAGTCTTTATGAACTGTCGACCACCAAAGTCCTGCCTACAGGATTTTTCTAGCTGTTATGTCTGTGTGATAATGTCCTCCCGCTGGTCCAGCATGGACTTCTGTAAGTATATCCTGTCGTTCATGTTCAAGTGCACATCGGCGTAATATATCATCCAAGCCAAGTTTGTAGAGGAATCCATTGATCAGAGTATAGGGAGTTTCTTTCATTGCTAATATCTTCCTCTTTTTCTCATTCATTCCCTCAGGAGCTTTCCCATTTTTCAAGAAATTGTGCAATTTCTGTAAGTTCTGAAGGTACTGCTTCAATGCGAAACAAGTGTGCGTCCAGTAAGTCGTCTTCAATTCCTGTCGGTTCTTCTCCTGTGTCGACTCTCAACAGATGGTCTAGTCCGAAATTAGCTTTTCCAGGTCGAATTATTACTTCGAACTCAAATTCTTGAAACAGTAATAACCAGCGACATAGTCTCTCGTGATGCAATGGTTTATTGACTAAGTATTTTAAAGCTTGGTGATCTGTATAAAATACAAAGGGATTAGCCAATAAATAATGACGGTATTTCTAAAGGGAAAATACCATACCTAATGCTTCTCTTTCGGTCGTAGAATAGTTTCTTTCATCTTTATTCAATTTCCAATTGTTGAATGCATTAGGATAATCCATGTCATCTTCTTCGGGTTGTGTTAGAATGGCTCCCACTGCTATTCCATATGCATCAATATGTACATGAAATTTCTTTGACCAATCCGGGAATCGGAGGATTGGTGCTTCGACCATTTTTCTTTTCAATGTGTTGAATGAAATGTCGCATTCCTCCATCCACCTATAATCTCGATCATCATTTAGCAATTCTTCGAGAGGATAAGTCATATCGGAATAGTGTCTGATAAACTTCTTGTAATATTCGGTATGACCCAACAGGATTTGTACTTGTTTCGGATTAACTAGAGGCTTTGGGTCAAGGATAATTTTGATCTTTGCATAATCGACCTTGATTCATTCTTTTCAAACTACATGGCCAAGTAATATGCTGATAGGTGTCGCGAAGATGCACTTTTTAATGTTCAGGGACAATTGTATCTATTGACATCTTTCCAACATTAGTCAGGGCCACTTGCAGTGATCTTTAAACATTGTATAAATTGTCCAATCATCAAAGTATATAGCTATGGTTTTGTAAATATATTCTTGAAATTCTTTGACGACAATTCTTGAGAAGACCGCAGGTATGTTCTTCAAACCGAAAGGCATAACTTTATACGCGAATGACCCAAATTCGCATACGAATGTTGTCTTTTTCTAATCTTCTTTTGCTATAGGTACTTGATTGTACCTCGAGAATCCATCCGTGAAAGAGTAACACTCATGCCATGCAACTTCATGAATAATTTCATCTGCAAAAGGGTAGGGAAGGGATCTGTTATTGTTACCTTGTTCAGCTCTCGAAAGTTGACACAGATTCTCAGTCATGTTGGATCTTGTTTCTTTGGCTGAACGACCATTGGACTTACCCACTCCGACTGGTCGATAGGATATATGATTCCTGTAGAAAGCATGCTACCGATCTCCTTTTTGACAATATCCTTATATTTGTGAGCAATTTTGTAGGGTCTTTTCTTTACGGGTCTGGCATCAGGTTTAATATCAATTTTCATTTCGCCCATTTCCTTTACAAATCCTTTCAAGTCTCTATAGTCTCAAGCAAAAACGTCTTGAAATTCTTTGAGGATACTGGAGATTTATGTTGTTTGTTCCTCATTCTAGTAATCGCCAATCTTTGCCATTTTTGGTCGGTCGTCATTTGAAATATCTACTTCCTTTGTTTTAATCTTCGCGTCCATCCATTTTGGTGTGCGACTGTTACTTATCTATCTTTCACCTTCTTTGATTTGTGTGAAAGTTGGTGGAAAGTTGTTTTCTGACAATCTTTCAGGTTCCTCTTTTTCGACAATCTTTGTGTTTAAGATTGTTCTTATGGGCTTCAACACATTGGGATGATCCTTTCTCCATTGAAAACTTTTTCCTACTGACATCTCCGTTTCTAGACTCAGGCTTGTCGAATGTTGTTTTTCTGTTGACTTTATATTGTAGCAGGTGTTAGGTGGGTGCATAATCTTCTATTTGTCTACAAGTGATAAAGTTTCTGTTGGATGTAGAAATTCTTTGATGCTCTTACTTGCTTCGACCATTCTCTCATCCTGCGGAGAAAATTGGAAATCCTTAATAAAATTTTCTTTTAAGTCTTTCCAAAATAAATTTTCTCCTCTTGCTTCTTCCATCTTGTACCATTTGTTAGGTAGATCATCAAGTGTTCTAGGGAAGAGGTGAGGCCATTTTCTTTCATCTTTATAGCCTAATTTTCTCCATTCTTTTTTGCAACAATCGATGTGAGCTTTAGGGTTTTGTCCTTGTGTAAACAAGGGAATGTCATCCTGAGTTGTCAATTTTCTTCCTCCAAACCTTTCTATGAAATATGTTGATGCAGTATTCCAATTTTGGAGTTTCGACTAATGAGTTTCCCACCATCTTGTAGCTTTACCAGTAAATGTATCTACCAAACTTTGTAGTCGGCCTTGCTCTCCGACATGTTTTGATACCTGTTCGACATGAACATCAGGTGAATCACGTTCTTTATATCTTAATGTCGAGCTACCGTATTGTACATTTTTATTTGGAACAAGTGTTGGATATGCTCGCATTTTTCGTTCAAAAATATTCGGTGTGTAAGATATTGAGAGACACTTCTTGATTTGCTTCCTTGAGATGGCTTCCACAGTCCAACATTCTTTTGCATGCAAATCATAATTCTCTATTTGCTAGTCATAGAGTTCTACATCGGAATTGTATCTGAGCGAGATAGGATCTCCAAGATGAAGTTCTGCTTGGGTGTTTGTATCAATGCGATCTTCATTATTGTCTATCCGGTAAAGCTATCGAACATCATTATCGACTTCTGTAGGTTCTGACCAAGGTTCTCCCTGAGATGGGAAGATTAGTATGATAACCTTATGACCATTGCCTTTCAACTTGATATGACTTTTATCTAAGGAAATTGAGGCCTTCATCTTTCGTCCCCATGGTCGACCAACCAATGCATGGAATGCTCTTGCATCATCTTTTGGGGTGATGATTTCAAAATCTACTGTCGTTGTGATACCTTTAATGGAAGTTTCGACTCCTTTCCATACTCCAATCAGCTCAATTAATCCTTGATCTGCGAGATTTAAGTAGATTCCTGATTCCTATAGTTGAGGTCGACCAAGTTGATCCCAGGTATCACGAGTCATGATATTCACTTTGGATCCAAGTCTAGTACGACTTGTCGTACATGATATCCATTTATGTCGAGATCGACCAATGGGTCGGCATCATTTTTCTCTTTTTGTTTTAGTCAGAAAATGTTTTTAGTTTGTCTTTGCTCGACATGTTTTAATTTATGCAACCGATCAATCATTTTTCCTACAGGTTCTTCGTTTGAAATTAATTTGAGCAATTCATTGAGAACATCTTCATGTGTTGCTAATTCATGAAATATGTCAGATGCATCTTTGTACACAGATTTTTGTTTTATAGGATTTGGATAATCCTCCTTATCGACAATTCTAGTTATCTGAGGTTTATCTTGACCAATATGAGTGCCTTGCCTTGTTACAATTTGCAAGTTTTTTGTACGAAGCACATCATTTTTTGAAATACAAGATAAAACATGAACATTCTTTTTATTATTTATTTTCTCAATCATGGTAGGGAAATACTCTAAATAGTGATCGCCTACCCCACACTTTGTACAAAATTTAATATTAGTTCTTTCCTTATAAGGGCATTTTGCATGCCGATGATTCTCGCTGAAACATGTAAAACATGTACCAGGTCGACCAGATCGAATGCCTCGACCTCCACTTCCACGACCAGGATTCTGGTATCCCCCCTGTCTATTGTAGCTGTCATATCGCTGATCGTACCGTCGATCATTATACCTTGGGTACCTGTCATTCATGTTTTGATTGTACCATTTATTTCTTCCATCATTTCTCTCGAATCTGTCATTTTCTGGATTTCTATCTTGGTTATGTTCGACATAATTTGTCTGGTACACTGCATGATAATTTTGTCGATTTTTCAAGTTCAAATGACATTCTTCAATTGTATGTGTATTCACTTCACAAATTTGGCACCATCTTTCCTTCTTGTTTTTCAGATTGTATGGACAATCATTTGTGGTATGTGAATCATACTCTTTGCATAGATCACAGAAACATATGGATTGAATGAGTTTCACTTCTTGTCGCCGATCCTCAATTCGACAAGAATCTTTGGTCTATCTTGAAGTTTGACAAGTTGTACACCATAGTTCTGGTCCTTTTAGCGTCATATTTCTGATAGCTTTCTCCATACTTTCAAGGCATTTGTCGACGTGTCTATCCATGGATACTAAAGGGTATTCGTCATCCATTTCGATTTCTAGTGCTACTCTTAGTGCATCTACATATGTATTAACATTTTGTCGATGGACATGTATTCTGATTTGATTGATTAAACCAATAATAAACCATTTGATTAATATTTTTTCTTCGATTTCATAGTCTAATTTGCTCATAAGGTCTTTAAACCTCTTGTCATATTCCTTGACAGTTTCTGTCGGCTTTTGGACTGTCGTCTTCAGTCGTTCTACCACCAGGTATGTCGCATCTTCAATCATAAATAAGGCTAAAAAGCTTTGTTTGATTTGTGCTTTTGTTGCATTTGGTGATTTTTCTACGTACCCCATGTACCATGTCAGTGCTCTTTTTCTTAACGAGCCAACAAACTGAACAATCTATCTTTATTCGCTAGTAATTTGATTAGCTGTCCATATTGCTTCACACACAAACCCATGTCTTCTTGGGTCTTCATCTCCTTCGTAGAATGGAAGGTATGTTGTTGTGTGTGCCATGTCTGCTAGTGTATTATTCTGAGAATTTGATGGAGGTGTGGGTGGGTTATTTCCACAATTAAAACTTGGTGCTTTGTTAATTTCGATTAGTTGTCCTTCTGGACTTGGTTCTTTATCTTCAGAATTAGTAACTATAGCTTCTTCAGTATCGCTAGATCTGCCTTCTTCGACCCCTTCTTTCAAAATCCAGTTAAAGTTCTGCTCGAACGGGATTTCACTAAATCTTGGGCTTTCCGACGTGCTTGTCTAGTCGCTCAAATTTGGTATTGGTAGGGGGGACACTTCCTCATGCTTTGAGTACACTAGATGAAAACTTCTGTTTGAAAATATACCCAACTTCCTTCCTCCGACCGATGAATCAATAGTCTATTAATATCTTCGCCTTCTATGCTTTGACAACTCCAAATTCCAGACTGACCAACATGGAGAACAAGACTTTATTCGACAATTTCTTCCACCCGAACACTTTGCGTTAAACAAAATGGAGACAGGCGTGCTACTGTTTCAGGTATTTGAACTTGAAGAGCTCTACCACGCTCTATCCACAAGTCTTCATCCATCGGCGACAGTTCTTCTTGGACACCCCGATCATCGCGGGCTCGGCTTGATTCTGGAAGATTATCTTCTGCATCTGTCGCGCCATTTGATCCTTGCGTCCTCCAAAGCGCAATTGCTTGCTCCCAAAGCTCTTCACGTCACTTCCTCCTCTTTTCTCTTTTGATTTTCTGAATATCTGGGGTGCCTTTGTGACTCAAAAGTCTGTCTTTGTCGGATTTTTTTCCACTACTAGTCATGTCATTTGTCATATGTCAATTTTCATCAAACTAGGTACATCAGAGCATGCTTCATCACCCCCCCAATGTCGACCCGAAGGTTTCTAGATTATTGGGGAAGTGCAGACCATCATTTGCTCAAAAAAAATTCCCATTTGCGCTCCTTTACAACTTTTTCCCACTTACATTCTTTCTCCTCCCAGTTAGAGTTCAGAAGGGGCGGGAGTAGCAATGGTCTTGTTTCGACAATATGTGTGACTCCTTAATCGATAAAAAATTTAAACAATAAAGTCGGCAGAGAACATAGAAGTTGATCAGCTAATTCAGTGAACAATTTTCTTCTTATTTCGTCTACCGAAACTTAATTTTTGATCGCCTGTTCTTAATAGAAATCGTTTGCAATCTTTTCGCACCACTCCGACAGATTTGTACGTCCTCCGTTGATCAGCTTTGATAATAGCTTCCACTCTATTTCGTCAACTGGTCTATTCATCCAGGAGTTTCTTCAAGGCGGTCGGCCTGGATTCTACAAATCGCTCATGGGTTTCGGAGAAGAATCGATTTCTCGCTTGGCTAATCGTTAGCTTGTTACGTTGCGCATAGTTCTGCAGATAATTCATGATTTTCTTCTTCCACTAGTCTCTAATCTCCTATTCTGAAATCATAGGTCATGCTGCTAGTAATTTTTCATGTATCAAACACTAACGGAACCAGATGTTGTAGTCCCAAGGTTCACGTGGTTATCATGGATACATTACATAATATAAGCAAACATACACAATGATATAGATACAAGAGACAATATAGAGAGAGACAAGCCTTTATATTAACCAGCAAGAGCAGAATACAGTCATAGAACCAATCTCTTAACTTGTACATCGGCTCACCAACCTATATATATGTATATGCAAATACAGTTACATAACCGTCTATCGGTTTATCCAACCGACCCAACCTATACTAGTCAACGCGACCTGTCGACATGTGCTGCAGAGTGGTCGGGTGGAGGGCCTAGTCGATAGGCCGACCTAGGCCCCTCCAACATGCCACAAACATCCTCCTTCATTTGGAGGAAACATGGTTCCGTCCCCTCTCCCTTGCACGCCTCGGGTGATACCTCATATGCTCTGCAGGTGTTGTTGGACGGGGTAAAACCTATCTGGGCCGGTTCTCAGGGAGATCGCTGTGGGTTGTTGTTGATAGCGATGGGAACCCTTATCGACTGGGTCTGAGTCAACAATGTTCTTTGTAAGAGGACTGTCCTGGGGGAAATTGGTCGAGTGCTAGATATGAAAAAGGAGGATCATGGGCTGCCATTATGGGAGAAATATTTGAATTTGGAGGAGGTAGTTAGATTCAATCCACTTGGAATAGCCAACAAAGATGTTTATACATCCATGGATTGGGTGGAAAAATACATATCAAATATGGATGTACATGGAGGTAAGAGTTTTTTTTACATTAGTAGAAATTTAAATAAAACCTCTCTTACTTCCCTATCTTATGAGCAACAACATAGGCATATACTATCACCATTTGATGCTTACATCATTCATAGTAGCAAAGATATTCATTCATTCATTCATTGGGTGAATAGATGCACCATTAAGATGAAGACTTTGGGACGTAAATGTTCCTCTTGTTTCTGTAATGAAATATTTGTCGTGCCTGAATTGTTTTGGCAAGTGTGCAACAACAAAGACATATTTTGGATCCATTAGATATCTCCATTCTTCATGCATCCTTGGATTTGGTGAGAAACTACATGGAAGATTTCGAATCACCATGTAAGAGAAGTTCACTTATGACATGTTGAAGACAATAGTGCATGCAAGAAATCGAATGGAAGGAGGAGATCCAAACTTTGTTGGATCTAATAGAAAAGGTTTTCAGAGGCATTGGAAGTGTTGAATTTTCAATTTGGTTGTGGGATCCTAGCATTCCTCAGAATGACAGATTGTTTCATATGTTAGTGATGGATGAGAGAGTGAAACACAAACCATGGGATTCTGGTATTGTTTGGTGTGGATGTATTAGACACTCTGCATTTCTCAGATTCAATTGGGACCCTAAAATCATTCTTGGTCTCAACTATTTCAGCTGGAGATTTCACATAGTATTATGGGGGACAAAGACATTTCTCAAGAGGAATTAGATGCAGAAGGTCAAATACCTTCCCAAAATAGATATCCACCTTAATCCTCATCATCATATTAGTATGGATGAATAAATTTTTCAAAATAAATCTCCTTGTGTCCAATGTGCCTACGTGGGACTTTCATACATAAGAATTGATTTGGCTGATGCACCTATGACTTCACCTTCCTACATTAGAAGAACATACATCAAGAGCTGTGGTAAGATTGTGTTGGTTTTCTTTGATTACATTTTGGTTCATGGTAGGATGTTTGAGAAGCACATTCTTGATTTGGAATCTATGTCATGTACTTGGGTAGAGCAATCATTGCATATCAAATTGTTTGAACATGAAATTGGAAGGATATAGATATTTCATTTTTATCCTATGATGGAATG
Organism: Larix kaempferi; assembly: GCA_027924585.1. NCBI lineage: Eukaryota > Viridiplantae > Streptophyta > Pinopsida > Pinales > Pinaceae > Larix > Larix kaempferi. The sequence goes on from BSBM01000577.1 coordinate 23,566,410, forward strand.
TGGTAAGGATGGTGAATCATGTAGAGGAACCTTTCATTTCATAAAAAATGTGGTTTCCCAAGTAAGGAAAAGATTCACCTATGGGGATGAGAATATTCAAAGAGTTCTCAAAAGGATAAAGAAAATGTTACATCAATGTTTTAAGCTTACCCCACCAAGTTGTGATCCATTATGTGTGCTTAAGGGAGGTGCTTCCAAAGAAGACATAGGAATGGTTATGGTGCCAAAAAGACATTCCATGAATTTTCATCCCTATCAAAGACATTGTTCAATCAAATTCATTGAGGCGTTAGCGCCCATTATACATGTATGGGATAAGAGCAAACAATGCTTAAGAAGGGACAAGCTTGAGGTTGAAAATGACCACATTGGTTCAAGATCAATCTTGACAGATAAGGAGCTCAATGTATGGCAACAAAAATTAGTTGCATCGGATTTATTGGATGAATTGAAGCAAGTGAAAGGGTGTAGCACATTCAAATTCAATCCATATATCACAATTCAATTTTCCATGGAGTGTTTTGAAAGCATGTTCATTCATGACTTGATGGAGAGGATGACCAATGCAAGTTTTTCAATAGGTTCATCTATGATGGAGATGAGTTTGAGATGGTTTTTAAAGCAACCTTGAAAAGTATTGTGGAAAATGTGTACAGGTTCTTCATTAACTATATTTTCAAAGGACAAGCAATTTTGGGTGGGGAGGATTGTAATGTCCCCTTCATGAGGACTCTATGACTATTCTACTACTTATACAACCCCTAAGTATTTTGGCCAAATCCTCACATGTGGGGGGGTCAATTTTGATGTATCAATTGCCAAAGAATTTAATTCTTAGACTTGGGATTAAAAGTGTTATGTTAAATTGTAATATATTTTTTATAATATTTAATTTTTGTAATTAAGAGCATGTGTTAGGTGGCCAAGGTGGGCGCATGAGATATATTGGACCTAGTTATTTTTCAACCCAAATGGAAACTAGGAGAAAATCAAGAAAAATCCACAAAGCCACAAAAAGATAGAAAGCAACACAAAAGTAGCCAGTTCAGAAAAGTAGAAAGTGGGCAAGAAAGGAAAGAAAGTCCATAAAGCTGAAAAGATGCAAAAAAAAAGAAAAGGCTCAGGAAAATCAATCCAAAGCGGAAAGGAAACAAAGCAAGGATAAAGCATGAAAAATATTAGATGCCAAAAACAATCAATTAGGGTGTATTGATGATGAAAGTGTCCACATTCAATGAATCTATATGTCAAATCATGCTTATAAAATAAGAGGATAACACCACTCTCACATATTTTTCCAGTTTGATTATCGAATTGATGATATTTAATAGTTTTAAGACTTGGGAGATGTGCCCCTCTGTAATCAGAACTAGTTGGATTGTTTGCTAGAATTCCAATGGGTAATTGAGGAGAAGGCCATCCAGTCCTTTTCACAGAACTTCAAGGAATAATATTACATATTTTGAAGGTATGATTTGAGTCTCAGTATGGTGTGGGAAATATATAGTATGTTGGTGCTTTTGTAGTGCGGTCAGATCAACTTAATCAGTGGAACCGATGTCGGTGGGACAAAAAAATTATTTTGGTTAGAATATTTATGAGAATTTATGTACTTTTGGACCTATCCCATTGAATCTATAGCATCGTTTCCAGTAATAAACACTTTTTATTTCATCAAAAAAGGTGTCAAGATGAGCAAGTTATGGCCATTTTACTAGATCTGGGGGTTTCAGCTGTAAAGAACGTGCCATTGCTTTTCTATCTATAAATATTCCTAAGTTTCGAGTTCTATGACAACAATATATTTAGGATGGAATCCATTCTTTCTCACTGAGTGAATTATCAAATCTGATTCCAATGCCATCCATGATCTTCTTCATCCAATGTTGCAAACTCCATTTAATGGAGTATTCTCTTCAGTAATTATTCTTTGCTTCCTATGTTGAGGCTGCTAGTGACTCTATGAGTAATTTAAATACTTATGAGGCTCTGTAATATGATGAAAATTTTATTATAAACAATATTTGATATGATCTACAGATCTGAGATTTATCTTTTGCATGAATATGTGCTACTGCTATACCTATGCTCGTTGTAATGTTTATTTTGATTAGTTTTTCAGTAGTTGTAGTAGAATGTTTTCTGTGATCTCAAATTTCATTCTGTCATATTATACGGGTCCGTAAGACTCTAATTTATCCACCCATTTCCTTAAATATGAAATTCATGACCCTGTGGAGGTGTTTGGAAAAGTTGGGATGAAGACTTGTCACAACCAATCATAGGTAGCACACTTGCTTGTTTGACCTCCAAACCTTGTCAAAGTGCTTCTAAACCTCTAGATGATTGTTGTATCAAGTTGTGGGATAATCGATTTAGTCTACCCTATGTGTGATTACCTCCAGTAAACACTAGAAGCCTTGGGTTTCCACAGAAGTCTCGTGGACAATTTCCTTGTACCCGTGGGTTTAGCCCAAGGGGTCTACCCGGGCGTGAAGTACCCATAAAAGTGTTGATGTCGAAGTTTTGGCTTGTTTGTCATCATTTTTTCAGCCTTAGAAATTCCTACACTTCATCTTGGGATATTTTAGGAAGAGTCTAATGTTGTTTGAAATTTTCTTCCTAAAATCCTAGTCAACTAGTTAGTCTTTGTTCTTTACTATATACTGTGGTGTTTTAAATTTTGCAAGATTTGAGTTAATGTGCCTTGGATCAGAGTAGGTACATTACACATATCTAATCCTTTGAACATGAAACCAAGTTTCCACATGACAACTAGGTCTTGAATCCATCCTCCATGATGCACAATGGTCCACATCTCTAGTAGGAATCTCTATAAACAAGTGCCTCCTCCATGAGGCATCATTGAAGGGTGTCCACCAAAATTCTAAGAAATCTCTAATGCCTAAGTGAATAACACCAAACCTGTAATAAACTCAGGTCAATAATCCACTGAGAAAGATATCTCAATTATGCATATTTATTACCAACCATCTCTCATGCTATAATCCATATTAGACCATCCAAAAGATGAACATACATTGTGTACCTCAAATCTCATCAAGCACCCCTAAACATGGTGTAAGTACTTTCAGAGTAACCTAAAAATCTAACACTCCTTCTTTATGAGGGAATTTTTTACACTAGGGTGTTCCATGAAGATGGGTAACACTTTTTGGCAAGCGGAGGGCGCGATTATGTTAAAAATCAACCTCAACTGAGCTTTTTGCAAGCCCTTCATCGAGATTTAAAAAGCTCGATCTAGGGATTAAATAAGCACTTGATTGAGTTATTTAAAACAGTCGATCGAGGGTTAATAAAACCCTCGATCGAGGTTTAACCCTCAATTGAGTGCTGATAGGTCGATTGAGCCATTTCATTTTCAAAGCTTGATCGAGGGTTTTAGAAAGCTCGATCGAGCATATGAAACTGTTATAAGTATAAAACAACAACATGCCACGGCTTATTTCACCGTGTCTGTTGGATACAAACTTAGTCAAGTACTAGTAGAGAGGGGTTATATATATAATATATGAGTGATTGGTGTTTATAAATGTGATTGAAATTATGGAAAATAAGGAGAAGGGTCCCTTATACCCATCTGTAGATATGGGTCGAGGAGTAATTGGAATTATAGATGTGACTAATCACATCTATAACTCCAATTACTTTGCAACCCATATCTACACATATAAAATCTAGAGGAAATGGCAATACTAATGCTTTACTTGATTCTTCTTCAAGGTATTTACTATTACCCACAAGTATCATTCTTCTTATTGAAATTATGTTTTATTAAATTTGATTATTTTAAAATTCCATGCTTGATTTTAATTGAACTCGAAGAACTTGATCCCATGAAGGTTTCAAATATAATAAATATTAGTAAATTTATTAATTTACAAGGGCACTCACATAATTAATAGTTGGAATATCTAAGAATACTTATTTGATACGAGCTTTTAAAAAATTTAATTAAAAAAAAATCGGGTGTCCATATTTGTGTGCACACATGAATATGGGCACCCAAAAAATTTTAATCAAAGTTTTTAAAAACTCGATCGAGCTACAAGCTCGATCAAGGTCCAAGCTCAATCGAGATTCCATCTAACCTCACATAAACCCTCGATCAAGGTATTTAAAAACATGCATAAAAGCTCGATCGAGGGTTTTACCAACCTCGATTGAACTCATAGCTTGATCAAGGGATTTAAAAACTGACTTTCATCCCCCATTTCTGCAAGTTTAATTTTACTGGCATATTTGTAAGGCCTAAACCCTGTCTTGGGATGCACCTTAGGTAGCAGACTTCATACCAATGGATTCGTTAATGAATCGTCTATTGGCATATAATCTATAGGTTTTTGAGTTCATATGATAATTGTTTTCATTTTCTTTTCAAACATACACTTAAAAACCATGTCCACAACTTCCAACCAATGCAAATAAAAATCAACAACATAAAAAGTACACAACCAACAAATTTCAAAAAATATATATGCCCCACATCAACGTGTCTTCTTCAAAAGGGTTTTTTTTTTTTTTGTAACCATTAAATTTTTTTTATGTGCACACACATGTGTACAAAATGTGATTAAAATTTTCAATGGTCAGTTTCAAAAATAAATAAAAAATATAATTTTACAAAATAAATTAAAGAAATGTGTGCCTTGGTGCATTTTGTGTAGATTATGTTCATATATTTTTTTTCCTTCAGAAATTATGCATTTATCGCTAAACTATTTTGTTAAATTTTCTGAATTTACTTCAATATGATCTAGGATCTTAACTGAGAGAACAACATGTACAGCATATCTACAGCATATCAATCATGGAGACAATAATGCAAGCACACAAGAGACACAAAGATTTACTTGGGGAAAACCATAAAGGTGAAAAACCCCAATAACTTCCTCAGAGATAGATAGAGCAATGATACAACCAACCAAGAGAGATAGCCATAACCTAGCAGCAGATCCTCCTCCTCCATAAGTGCGCCACTCCTCCTTGAGTGCATGTGTGAGAAGTGAGTGAGTAAATAGAGTGCCTCCCGCACTCTATTTATACTTGACTTGACTTGCCTTTTTACCTAACTCATGTCGGCTCGAACTTAACCACATAACATAATGCTGAGTGGGCCGACCCCCAATAGGGTGGTCTAATAACCCTTTGACCCACATGGCCGACCCCCAATAGGGTGGTCTAATAACCCTTTGACCCACATGACTTATACAGGGCCGACCCCAAACAAGGTGGTCTAATAACCCATCAAGTATAAGTTACGACACTTACAATATAAATGACGACACTTCCTTATAGAGGAATAATACCATCTCTATAGGAATACAATATACATATATGTGAAATACATTCCGAAGTTACATATACATCAACACTCCCTCTTAACTAGGAAGGTATTTCTCAGCACAGTTCTTCTAGCACAAGTCATCTTCTCTGGATCATCGTCACTGGATGAGTCATCATCATCGTCACTGCTGCTGCTATCTCATCCAATCTCTGTCTCTACTCGTCATAGGAAGTTCTACAGAGCCAGTCCTTTTTCATACTGGATGTAGGCCCACCACCTGCAGGTCTTCGTCATCACTGGCCATACTGTGGAATCCTCAGGACTTATTACGTGCGTCACAAAACCTCGAAAGAGCATCCCAGGATATTACGGGTACACAACTCCAACCTGTAGGATCTCCGAGGGCGTTATTACATGTGACCCCACCACAAAACCTCGAAAGAGCATCTTAGGATGTTACGGGTACACAACTCCGACCTAAGATCTCCCAGGGCACAAATTACATGTGGTCCACCACAAAACCTAGCAAGAGCATCTCAGGATGTTACGGGTACACAACTCCGACCTGAGATCTCCTAGGGCACAAATTACATGTGGTCATGGCAAAACCTCGCAAGAGCATCTCAGGATGTTACGGGTACACAACTCCGACCTGAAATCTCCCAGGGCCCAAATTACATGCCATAGGACAAAACCTCGCAAGAGCATCTCAGGATGTTACGGGTACACAACTCCGACCTGAGATCTCCCAGGGCACAAATTACATGTCCTCCCAGAGCAATGTCTCGACAGAGCATCCCAGGCTGTTACGGGTACACAACTCCGACCTATAGGATCTCCCAGACATGCTCATCTGCACAACCTGATCCACGGCCACAGAGTATCAACCTGATACTCACCATACATCATCCTGATGTACTCATGATCGTCCTGATCATAATCACTGCAACGTCCTGCTGCAAGTCATCTGGAGCAACATCCTGAAGCTCGTCATCTATGATCATCACTGCAACATCCTGCTGCATGCCAAGTATCATACATGATCCTCCTGGTCATCAATGTATCCACCTGATACAAATACATGATACATATCATCATACATGATCCTCCTGATCATCAATGTATCTACCTGATGCATACCAAGTATCTACCTGATACATATCATCATACATGATCCTCCTGATCATACAATGTATCCACCTGATACAAATACATGATGCATATCATCATACATGATCCTCCTGATCATCAATGCATCTACCTGATGCATACCAAGTATCTACCTGATACATATCATCATACATGATCCACCTGATCATACAATGTATCCACCTGATACATATACAGATACATTGTCCAAGCATCCAACATGATGCATACATACATACATAAAATGATCCAACTGATCATATCCAAGCAGAAACCAGAACATCATCCTGATGCTCATCATCCTGCGCTTACATCCACAGCCATGTGAAGGATCCTCCTTCCAACATGCTTGGAATGGCTTCAGCAAATGTGTCCATCACTTCTTCCTCGAAGTATCCTTGATCTGAAGCACGCCAAGCCTCTCTCTGAAGTACTCGAACTTCACACTGGCTAGTGGCTTCGTCAGCACATCTGCAATCTGCTCGTCCGTCGCAACATACAGGAGCTTCACAGCTCCTCTCTGCACCATATCCCTGATATAGTGATATTTGATCTCTATGTGTTTCGACCTGTCATGAAACAATGGATTCTCGGACAGCTTCACACAACTCTGGTTATCACAGAAGATATCAGTAGCTTCCAATGGGAGATCAAATAACTCAGACAGTAGCTTCCGTAGCCATACTGCCTCACAACTAGCTGAACAGGCTGCAACATACTCTGCCTCAGCTGTACTTAGTGCTACGCAGGACTGCTTCCTGCTAAACCAAGAGATCACACCTGATCCCATACTGAAGCAACACCCAGATGTGCTCTTCCTATCTGCAGCACTGCCAGCCCAATCAACATAACCCTGCAGGTTAAATTTTTGATTCGCCTCATATCTGAGCCCATAATCCACTGTACCCTTCAGGTACCTCAGAACATGCTTTAGAGCAACCAGGTGAACACTCCTCGGATCCGTCAGGAACTGGCTCAATGTGTTCACAGCAAAGCAAATATCTGGTCTCGTGTTCGTCAGGTACATCAAGGACCCAATAATCTGACGATACATAGAAACATCAACTGGCTCAGATGAAGCATCACAAAGAAGCTTCAGATTCGATGCCATAGGTGTGGCCATGGCCTTGCAATCCATCATCCCGAACCTCTTTGGGATCTCTACTGCATACTTCCCTTGTCCAAGGAAGATTCTATCTGCACTTTGCCACACCTCCATGCCAAAAACAAATAGTGCATCATCCCCAAGTTCTTCATCTCGAACTCGGTAGTAAGCTTCCGCTGCGTGTCGGCAATCAATCTATCTTCACCATACCAAGTTCTGGGAGCTTGCTTCAAGCCATACAAGGCTTTCTTCAATCTGCATACATATGACTCCCTGTCAGGTCTTGGGACTGCATCCCAAACATCTTCTTCATGATCTACGGATCATGGCATTCCATTTATTCATCCCAGATCCTGGGAACTTCAATATCTTCAATAGATATCTTTCTTGCTGGAACAAATGTTGTAGTCCTTTTGTAGGAGATGGCATATGATCTTTCCTACACAACAAGTTAAATTGCATGATTAGAAAACATCTTATAGTCTTCAGAACAAATTCTTACACATAAAGAAATATGCCATACAGTCATGCAATTATCTTAGCCAATGCTTCAATACAACATTTATCCATATCCCGTAACTTTCTAGATGCCTTCCAATCTCTACCAGAACATTGTTAAGAGTGTGCACAACTCCCAACATGTCAGCAAAGAGGTTTCATTCTAGATAAGTAGCAATGGAATGTTGTACAGTGCCATAGGCTACTTACCCATGCATATTAGTAGTATACTGTTCATCAATGCAATTATTCTAATATGCATAATACACAACCTAATTCTAGGAACATCAGTATATACATTATTGAACAGTATTATTTAAGAAATGACAATTCAAATACTTATCTTTGTTTGTTCGTTGGGTGGACTCCCTCTGAGTCTTTGCTTCCTTGCAGGAGCTGCTGGAGTCCTAATCTGAGGTAGCTTCTTCTACACCTTACTGTTGTGAAATGTAGAGAGATGATCAACTCCCTCTGAATATCTGCATCCTTGCAGAAACTACTGAAGTGTGCTCCTTTGCTTTCTTGCAGGAACAACTAGAGTGTGCTCCTTTGCTTTCTGGCAGGAGCAACTGGAGTGTGCTCCCTCTTGATCTTTGCTTCCTGAATTACCTGTTCTTGAACTCATATTCATCCTTGGTCCCTATGCATGCTTATTAGTATCATGAATATGTTATCCTTGTGATCTCATATAAAATCATACATTCATTAGTATACTATTAAAACACAATAATCTCAAGCATGTATAGTCATGATCATTTCAAACAGAAATAATAAGCATGAGCATTCAAGGATTCTTATGGTTAGTCAAATCATAAGAAACATAACATGTCTAAACCTGTAATTACTCAAGCCTATGACTCTTCAGGTTAGTTGAATCATCAATCAAGATAAGAGATATAAAATGCATAAAACCTGTGATTATTCAAGCCTATACTTTCATGATTCTTCTGGTTAGTCATATCATCAATTATAATAATATACATCCAACCATGATTATTCAAACCTATGACTTCATGAATAATTATTATCAACAACAGTATAAGATCCTAACACAAGGTAGGATTTTAGCTTGATATAGGAAAAACATACCTGGATTAGCATGCTAGCTATTTATGTCTAACATACCCGCATAATGTCTTCTGGTTCTCTTTAGTGACTTGTGCTAGTAACCTGCATGTCTCATAAGTTAACCATTATAAAACTAAGTTATACATACCTCGAGAATGGATCTTCTATGAGATCCATGGCAATGGATGAATATTTGTCCTCATGACCATATCTTCTTGAACTAGAACATGATTTGTCTTCTTGGTGTACCTTTCATGTTAGTAGACAACATAAAACTCATACAACATCACAATGTGTTAGTACAAACATAAGTTTCATACTCCTAATAAATGAATGACTTCTATCATGCATTCATAATTTTATTAAGGTGATATGACAAGTCTAAAATCAAGATTGTACTAACCGTGATAATATGAAGACAAGCATACCATAAACTTAATTATGAACAAATCTCAAAACATACCTCGATGAGTCATACCTGTCGAGATCACTTGTAATCTTCTTATGTAAGGCCTTAGCCTCATCTCCCTCTGAAACAGGAACTTCTTCACTTATGCAAGTGATTAACCCAATCCACTTGATTTGCAAGAACTGGACCTTGAGCTGGATATGGGTTTGTCAGAGAAACCCCAAAAATTCAAACTTTGAATTTCAAACTTCCGAAAGGATAGGAATATGTGCCTTGATGAATTGATCAAACTGGTATATTCAGAATTTGAAAACTGCAAAGTTTCACTCCTCAATTTTGCCTTTGAAACTTCTGGATTCACTGGTCGTGACTCTGAACTAGGGTTTGATGAAGCCCACTCTTTTGCCCCATCAAAATGTTTGATCCAAAGCTCTAAGCTTCTATTTTTCTGAGGAGCTTCCAGCCGTGGTCACAGATTTCAAAAATTCCCATTTTTACAGAAGCCCTAATTTTCCACTTTTCTGATCAAAGTCCCGAACTAGGGTCTAATCAAGCCCAGCCTTCTGCCCAACCAAAAATTCTGATCTTGGTCTCTAAATTTATATTTTGATGAGTAGCATCCAGCTGTGGTCTCCGATTACAAAAATTCCAACTTTCTCCAAAGCCCTAAATTCCGGAAGCCATGAATGAAGGTACCAAAAAATAATTCTGTTTTGACAGAAATATGTACCTGATTGTTTCTGGTGTAACTCCGAAATTTTTGATCCACAGGGTCTGAAAAAGTTTCCTGAGATAGCCTGACCTGTTATCTTTCCATCCTGACAGGTCTGACCTCAATTGGATTCTCTGAGAGAGAGATATGCCAAATGTCGCAACGTGACCTGTTTTGGGATAAAACAGGAGAACGAACTTGTACGGCGTGCCACGTGTCACTGTTTTAACTTCAGCCTCTGAAAAAGTTTTCTGAGATAGCTCGGCCTGTTAACTTTCCATCCTGACAGGTCTGACCTCAATTGGACTCTATGAGAGAGAGTTATGCCAAATGTCGCAACGTGAGCTGTTTATGGGATAATACAGGAGAGCTAACTTGTACGGCGTGCCACGTGTCACTGGTTCGACTTCGGCCTCTGAAAAAGTTTTCTGAGATAGTCCAGACTGTGTACTACCTGTCACTTTTTACGAAATTTCATTTGGAGCTTCCTAGCCCAAGATATGACCTTTTTCCCAAGGTCACCTGATTTTGACTCAGATCTGGAAGAGGCAGAAACCCTATATTGTACAGATCATAAATCACAAAGTACAACGAATTAGAGGTTGTCCTTTGGACACAAGATACCTGGAGATCTTAGCTTCGGCCTGTAACAATTTCAGATCCGAAAACTTCGCCAAAATGGATTTATAGCGAAAGTGCTACGATGACTGGTTTTTGCTATATCAAGCCCTAGCATCGTAAGTGCAACAAGTGTCATACATGCCATATCATGCCTTCTTTCAGGCTAGCTCTGATACCATGTTAAATTTTCTGAATTTACTTCAATATGATCTAGGATCTTAACTGAGAGAACAACATGTACAGCATATCTACAGCATATCAATCATGGAGACAATAATGCAAGCACACAAGAGACACAAAGATTTACTTGGGGAAAACCATAAAGGTGAAAAACCCCAATAACTTCCTCAGAGATAGATAGAGCAATGATACAACCAACCAAGAGAGATAGCCATAACCTAGCAGCAGATCCTCCTCCTCCATAAGTGCGCCACTCCTCCTTGAGTGCATGTGTGAGAAGTGAGTGAGTAAATAGAGTGCCTCCCGCACTCTATTTATACTTGACTTGACTTGCCTTTTTACCTAACTCATGTCGGCTCGAACTTAACCACATAACATAATGCTGAGTGGGCCGACCCCCAATAGGGTGGTCTAATAACCCTTTGACCCACATGGCCGACCCCCAATAGGGTGGTCTAATAACCCTTTGACCCACATGACTTATACAGGGCCGACCCCAAACAAGGTGGTCTAATAACCCATCAAGTATAAGTTACGACACTTACAATATAAATGACGACACTTCCTTATAGAGGAATAATACCATCTCTATAGGAATACAATATACATATATGTGAAATACATTCCGAAGTTACATATACATCAACATATTTTACGTGCACACAAGCCACTTGTTAACTTTTCCTGAAATATACAAGAACAAACATATCATTAAATGCAATTTTGGCATATTAAATCATCTTATTATTTAAAAAATATATACAGGTGGAAAGATGACATAATTCCCTACAATTTGTTTTTTTGTTACATGTTGGAATTGACAAAGCATATATGAGTTTTGAGAGCTTCAATTTAATAAATGAGTAAGCAATTGAAATTTCACCGCCACTTTTGGCCAAGAAGTGTTACCCATCTTCATGGATTCACCCACTAACACCTATCGACTCCCTTTGAAAATCCATAAAATTTGTTCTTTGCAATTCAATATTAGTTGTGGTCCCAAAATTAACCATTTCCATCTGCAACAAATATGTCAACCATACTATCATAGCATCCTAATCATCCAATAAATACTTTCCATCTATGAATATGAAAGAATATCTTCCTAGATCATGGAAACCTACCAAAAACCATCATTCTCCAAGTCAACATCACATGCCAACATCAATGGACACAACGTCACAATATCTCCAAGACATCCTACAAAGGCAATCACATCTACATACAAGATCAAGTCGATCATGGAATACAAATCTTGTTCTAAAGTCATCAAACTATGTAAGGTCGTCATCAACCTGTCAACATGAGAATCCCTCTCATGTACCTAAAATATTCTAACAAATGAACCATCAACCTAAACTAGCTCAACCCCCTCATCCCGAGAAAATACTGAAGTAAGAGTAACATCAAGGGAAATTCCCTCTATTTGAGAGAGTCCAATATCACTAGCTCTGTACTCTAACATACTCCCATCAATTGTAACTTTGGAATCAATCTCAACATCATCCATTAAGGCATCACACCTATTCTTCAATGAACAACTAGAAGTCTCATGGATGGAAGAAACCAATGCTACATGACTAGCATATCTCCTAGGAGGTACACTTCCTCCTAATTCCATTGAGCCTCTGAATATGGAGCATTATACTCCACATTCTCCTTGACGATTGAAGGAGAATCCCACAAACTGAAATATCTCACATCCTCATCAATATGAGATGCAATTAGAGTATCTAATATCAAATTGTTTCCTATATCTATGACCTATATCCATGCATGTTGTAATGTTTGAGTGAGCCATCTTGACCTCCTACAATTTGGAGTAGGTGAGAGCATATCCACACTCAATATCAAATCAAATCCCTTTAATTCCAAATCATTTGAATATTTGAATCTAACTCAACTTGAGTCTTTAAATCAGTCTTTTGAACAACAACCTCTACATTATCCTTAATCATTGAAGGAGAATCCTATGAACTAAAAGATCTTAAATCCTCGTCAAATATCACATCTCTTATCACCATAGTTTCTCATTTTTCCAAAATATCGATCATATAGTTTGTAGAAGGATCATTGTATCCATCACAAGATGTAATCACAACATGTCAAATCCTAAAATCAATCAATGAATCCATCATAGTTTTTGAACTATCTGCATGGAATCCCACCATGCATGCTCTACATGCACCTAAAAACTAGAAGGATCATCCAACCTCTTATTGGAATGTACAAGTGCCACTATCAACAAGTATCCTATAAATGCCACACTCTCTTTCCCCTCTAGCTAAAGTCTACATGCTAGCTTTCCTATAGTCAATGATGGTGCATTGTCACTCACGAGAAACTATCCACTATACATATGTCATACAAGACACATAAAGAAGATGCTTCTTCAAGCCAAGAAAAAAAAACAAAATCCAACTCAAGAACATCACTTGAAGGCATCTGAAATGAAACGGAACCAACTCTTCTCATAGGGTAAGTGGCATCATCACCAAGCTCCATAGTCATGATTCCCGTCGAATCCTGAAATCTGTTGAACAATGATCTTTCATATGTCATATGTCTCGAAGTTCCATCATCCACAAACTATCCAACACTAGACACAATGTTATATGACAAGCAAGAGACTAAATTCATATCCATCCTACAAAATTTTCAATATGAAGAATATCATCCACTTATCATAGGTGCAAAAAAAACTATCATCTACCAGAACAAATCAACCACCTCATAGGTCTTTTGAAGTATCTCACTTGTTGAAAATAAAACCATGCCAGTATGATAATCACATAGACCTACCAACTCTCACTGGAAACCAATGGAACAATTAACCACTTATCATTGGAAACCACTGGAACAAATGAACCACCTATCACAAGTCATCCTATGCATCACACTAGTTGAAAATACATCCATAACAGCCATCAATGTAATAAATCCATCATCTCTCATCACAAGATAAACCCACCAAAACATGGAATAAGTACAAGTGCTCATCCCAAGCACAACTCATTGATGAATGAAGAATGAAAACCCTTCTAGGGGTCAAGGTACATCTCTCACGGAACCTAGGCATGAAAACCCAATGATCTCAAGTAGTTCAAATACCCATCCCATGTGAAATCTAGCTGAAATACAAACTCCCTCTTACTCAAGAGTGATCTAAACCTTTACAAGCTTTCATACCATGTCGAAATTTCATGCAATTAATGTAAAACTAACATTTCACCTTCTTTCTAGAAGGCTTATGAGATCTCAGCCCTATAATTTTCAGCCTTAAGACTATTGTAAATTGAAGTATAAAACAACAACAGAAAAATCACAATAATTCACTTCAAACAACCCCATACTTCATGGCAATTCAAGGAGAAAAGGTACCAAACATTGAGATAAATTGCATCCCTTCTAGGGAAACTTACTAGCCAATAACTAGATATGGAAATATACTTTTATAATAGTAATTATAACTGTAAAATCAACCCCTTATATCATTTCTTAGATGTCAAAACACTTAACATTTTGCCACTTTACTTATGTCAAATGAGCAAGACATATATAAATGCATAAATAACATAGGCAAGAGACACCATAAGTGGCGCACCCAACCAAGTGGGGCCCACAAATACACATTACGAGGTCTAGGTGGCATACGTCACAGTACCCCATGAACCTAACATGTCTTCCCCCCATGCAACGCTTTATAAACTCCACTTTTGGCCTTTTTAGGCCCTTTTCCGTGCTTGTTTCGGAACCCTCTCCATGCTTTGTGTTATTTTTATTGGTGCCAATGGGTGATTTCCCACCCCATGGGATTGTGGTGCACCCTTGGCTCTATGCATGTACATTCCTATTGTGTAATGACGTTCGCTCCTGCATTTTATTTAGTTCCTACCATCTCTAGTGATTGCGACAACGGTTTTCTTATGGCGACCTCATGTTATGGTGGTTGTTCTACCGGGTTTAGTTGAGCGACCTCGTTGCAATGGTTATGGTGGTTGTTCTCACCCGAGTTGTGAGATCTATTGTTGGTTTGTGCATGCCCTTGTGCCCTTGTGGAACTATGGTGGCCCTTATTGGTTTTAACACTTCTCTGACGATGTTTTTGGCAAGCAGGACAGGAGGCCAATGGTAAGAACATGGCCCTCCCTCTGCATCTTTGTGTGGTTCCGTTTATGCCTCCAGTTCTTTCCTCTATCTCATTGGGTTTGTGGGTTCATATGCAGGTTGCAAGGTGGTGGATTTAGCAGAGGTGATTCACACTTAGATGGTATTCAGATACACTCCCACCCCTTGTAGGGATTTGTTCCTACCAGCTTCACTTGCTTGTATTTTTCAACACACTAATTTGGATGTCTTCGAATGTTGTTTCGGGTTGTTGATGGGTTCTGCTACAATTTTGGTTGAGGTGTTTTGTTGCGTTTTTGTTGATGGGTTATCTGCACATTTTATGGGTGTTGTGAGGGTTCTTTAAGGGTTGGGGTCTCCGCGCATTCGACTACAATGTTGCATTGTAAGGGTGTATGATGGGTTCTCTACACATTGTAATGGAATGTTTTTGCCGTGAATTGAATTGATTTTTGTTTTGAATTGAACAATGTTCTTGTGTGAATTTCATGGTTTGATGTATGAATTTCATGACATATTCATTGTGTGAATTTCATGGCATATTCAAGGTGTGAATTTCATGGTTCGATATGTTAAGTTCATGGCTAATAAATAAATTGAAATGATATGCTATGGTTTTGGATGATTTTTTTTGTATGGCTTAGGGTTTGGCATTTTGAATCTGAATTTGTTATGCATTGTTTCATTGGTGCAAATTTCATGGCTTAGGGTTTATCATTTTCATGGTGTGAATTTTATGGGATATTCAGGTTGCATATTTCATGGTTCAATATGTTAAATTCACGGCTAATAAATAAATTGAAATGATATGCTCTAGGGTTTTGGATGAGTTTTTTTTGTATGGATTAGTGTTTGGAATTTTGAATCTAAATCAATTTGGCATTCAATTTTAAATTCCAAAATGTTATGCTAGGGTTTTATAACCATGTCTTCCAAACGTTGCTCCTTTGTAATTTTTTTTACTGGCATCCTACGAACTATGAAAATGTATCAATTTTCTTAGGACCATTGGAAGCATGAGACTTACTTTTCCACCCATGGTAATGAGTTTACTTCTCGCCATATCCGTCAAATGGTGAAAAAATTGCACATGTAGTCTGTTAAGGGTTTTACCAAGTATTTACAACCTATAACTATTTTTTTACATTGCCTTTAAAGTGGTAGTGGCTATGTCTTAGAGACACTTATCATGAAGGTTTCCTAGTTGTGTTTGGATATTGCTTTGTAGTGTTTTTTTGGGTTGGCATCATAACTGTTTATCCATTTTTACATTAATGATATGGATTTGATGGTAATAATTGTGAAGATTCCATTGTTCATGGTGAATGTAATGAGTCCTTGCTTTGATTAAATTGTACTATACACTAATATACTGGTAGTTTTAATAATTGGAAGAGATTTATTAGGCTACTAGGCTATAATATGATAGGGTTGTTTTATGGTTTTCATTATACATATTTTAACTGTTCGAGAGATATTTATTGGGTTGTTGAGGATGAAGGATAAATTGGGTTTGTGATGAACAATTTTATGACTGCTACATAGTGTTATTGGCATTAGTGCTTTGTAGAATGGGTTTCTATAGAATTTTGGTTAAAGACCAACATCCATAGGTGATAGTTCTTTAGTGTTGGTCTTGAGGTCTTTGACCTCCATGTCTCCTTTCAAATAGAAGTGTGGGATGAACTTTGTAAGGTTCATCCTAGTTCTGATCTATTAGTTTCTGTCCATTTAATATCATAGCCCCTACAGTTAGTAATTGTGAAGGTGCCATTGTTCATGGTGAATGTAATGAGTCCTTGCTTTGATTGAAGTGTATTATACACTAATATATTGGTAGTTTTAATAACTAGAAGAGGCTTAGTAGGCTACTAGGCCATAATAGGATAGGTTTTTTTTTATGGTTTTCATTGTAGATATTTGAATTGTTTGAGAGAGATTTATTGGGTTGTTGATAGGATGAAGGATAAATTGGGTTTGTGATGAACAATTTTATGAATGCTACGTAGTGTTATTGGAATTGGTGCTTTGTAGAATGGGTTGCTATGGCATTTTGGTTAAAGACCCATATCCACAGGTGATAGGTCTTTAGTGTTGGTATTGAGATCTTCGACCTCCTTGTCTCTTTTGAAATAGAAGTGTGGGATGAACTTTGTAGGGCTCATCCTAGTTCTAATCTATTAGTTTATGTACATTTAATATGATATCCCATACATTTAGTAATTGTGAAGGTGCCATTTTTCATGGTGAATGTAATGAGTCCTTACTTGGATTAAAGTGTATTATACACTAATATAATGGTAGTTTTAATAATTGAGAGAGGGTTTTTAGGCTACAAGTCCATAATAGGATAGGGTTGTTTTATGGTTTTCATTGTAGATATTTGACTTGTTTGAGAGAGATTCATTGGGTTGTAGAGAGGATGAAGAATAAATTGGGTTTTTGATGAACAATTTCATGACTGACCCATAGTTTTATTATCATTGGTTCTTTGTAGATTGGGTTTCTATGGAATCTTAGTTAAAGACTAATATCCACAGGTGATAGGTCTTTAGTGTTCGCCTTGATTTATTTGACCCCCATGTCTCTTTTGAAATAGATGTGTGGGATGAACTTTGTAGGGATAATCCTAGTTCTGATCTATCTATTAATGTTTATTAGATTCTATATATTCAATATCACCCATCGGTCCCAGTAAAAATAACACATATCATCATGAGGGTTCTGAAATAGGCATGGAAAAGGGCCTAAAAAAGGGCCAAAAATGGACCTTATAAAGCATTGCATGGGGGAAGACTTGGTGTCTTTCATGAGGATTTAGTCATATCCATCATAACATCTAGGTTTTAAGGTAGTAATGATTTTGTTAGGAATGTGTTAAGGTAGCACCTTATAATGTGTGAAGGATTCCAAACTTGCCTTTGCATTTAGGGGATCTAAATCTTTAACGTCTCTCATAACTGTTTTAAGGAAGCACTATTTTTGTGCCCTGGATAAATTAACAAATTGATAGATGAAAAGATGAGTGAGAAAAGTCATGACATAGGATGATGATCTAGGTGTTCATTTTATTCCATTATAGAAATGGTCCTAATTATGGTAGTGTTTAGGTCTTAAACTTACAACTCTATAATGAAGAAAATGAAGAAAATAACTTTATAATGCATTTCAAAGTATAAGCTTATCAAGATATTTCCAATGAGGCATCATACAAGCATTAAATTTTACTTATAAATTTGCTATTAAGAAACATGTCTTATATTCTTTGCTATAAAGCAAGAAACTATATGATATTCCCATGCTCACTAAAAAGGAAAATAACGATATGAAAAACCATAAACTTATGCAACTTTTAGAAGCATTTAAGACTAACACCCTTTGGAGTTCGAAGAAGATTGTCTTGATAGTTGTCCATTGTTCATTGTACCTGGATCTTAATCAATAATGATTTGTTCACTGCCTTTGTATATTATGAGTCCTTTATGTTCCCTCTTCACTATCCATGGAATACCTCTCCCCTATCCATGTGAATCTAAATGCCTTCTTCTGGACCCATAGCTAAATATAAACCACTAGATGACTTATCAAAAAATGAATGTGTTCCTCCATGAATATGGAAGGGTATTACACCATCTACTATTCGATTGTGAGGATGCATGAATGTGCATTCAAGCGTATAATATTCACTTATACACCATCCAACTAAATACATATTCATCCAAAAAATGTTTTTCTAACATTTTTTTTCCCTTATGGTTAGGCAGAAACATTTTCCTCCCTTATGGTTAGGCAAAAACCTTTTCTACCCTTATGCTCTAGGAGGATGAGTTTCTTCATTTCCCAATCTTGTTGAGCCTCCTACATTTTCCCGAGCCCATTTGTTTGAGGTCCCTACATTTCCTTGATTAAGTTCGGTTGAGACTCTCGCAGTTGCTTGATTCCATGTTGTTGCTTCCATTCAAGGAGGAGTTGAAAACCGATAGCCCTAGCTTGTTACCAATACACTTGGATTGTTTGGAGGTGCTGGATAATCCCATCTCATATTGGCCCTTGAATTGGTTGTGAGAAAGGGGGTAGGTGGACCAACGGAGAAATTGGGGTATGTGTATGTTTATAAGGTCTTGGAAGAGACGTGTATTATCTACAATTTGATTGAGCGAGGACATCCTCCTCATCTCGATATCCTCCATAGTTATTTCCACCTCATACCTACCCACATTCTCCTTTTGTTGTCTTCGTTGGACATTTGTTTGTTCGCTTTGAGGCCTGGCTAGTTGCTTATGGTATTCCTTTTCCTACCTTTGCTACTCGCTTTTCATCCTTTCCTGCTTTCATGATTATGCATGAACAATCTTTTCTCTCCTTCTATCCATTGCAAGCTCCTTCTTTTCCAGAGTCATTTCTTGCATCTCCTTTTTATTTAGTTCATAGTCTTCCAAAAGTGTGATATAGTCGTTTAATGTAAGTAGTTGTGAACTTCTTCTTAATCAAAGACAATATATTGTTCCTTCACTTTCCTTTCTGCACACTTTATCCGCTGGAAACCTTAGGAATTTACCAATCAATGGGGAGCCACTTGGATAATTTCCAGTAACATCAGGGATTTCTGCTTCATTTGCATCGTCTACACCATATTCTTCAGTCCCTGTAGTTTCTTCTTCTACAACATATGCATCCATGTAATAGTGGAAATCTTCATTGTTCAGGTATGTTTGCAGTGAAGGCATGCCAAAGATTTCTTCCTTGGTGCTAGTAACAATATTCTTGTTCATATTCATCATTGCATCTGCTAACCACTCGGGATACAGTACCTAGCTTGAGAATGTCAGCTTCTCTTCTATGCTTTGTTTTGCTTCACAACCTTCAACCATAACCTGTCCGGTAGATTCAGTATGTAGTTTCCCTACATGTTCTATTTGTGTTTGGTGTGTTCCAACTCCAATGCTTGATTCAAATACTTCATCAACTGCATCAGTAGCATTGATGTGACCATCATATTGATTTTCATTGACATGCTCATCGTCATCACCCAAAGGATGGCCCTACCCTTTCCGAATGGATAAGATGTTTTCCACAACAATTACATCTTCTGTGTCATCTACACCTTCAAATGCTTGGCTACAAGCCATGTCATTGATGAGAGCATCATAATATAGTGGTCATATTCTAGTTCTCTTATAGCCATCCTTGATATTTGAGGGTGTCAATTCCCTTTTAAACTCATTACTTGAAAGTTCTTCCAATTCAACCCTTTTTACCTCTATCCTAGGGTTCTTGGCCATCCATGACGCTCTCTCAGTCCCGAATTAATGCTTAAATGGAACGAACACACTCACGGATAATAATGAATTCATCATAGGTGTTTAATTTAATCAAAACGATAACCTACGTAAGGATTTTTTAAGCCAACGTTTCAGACTACATAAATATGAGTCTGTCATCAGGGTGATCACTCAATCGTATGATTGGGATGAGGGATAATAATCCCCAAAGAGCATATAAATACAAGATCATTATTGGAATTCCTAGTGAGGTCGGCCATTTAAAATTTCGAATTCAAATTATGCCGACATGTCACATTTCAATGCCTCTTAATTAGGTTAATAATTGGTTTCCATGTCTCACTAAGCTTCATCCCTTCATCTCTGTTTAGCGTGTTGTTTCTTTTCTCGATTTCCAAAGCCTCCCTCATTCTTCTTCTATTATAGTGTTCTTCTCTGGCAATTAACGAATCTTTGTCCATGCAAATTTGATGAGCAGTGGTGTGTGAGTGTTCTGCTAAAGCAGATTTTTCTTTTCGATTGTGAAATATGTCTGCACTATGTTCTTTTAGTTGTACACGTAATGAGCATACAGTTTCCCCGATGTAGACCATTCCGCAAGAACAAGGAATTTCATACACCCCTTTCATTTTCCTAGGATCCATTTTGTCTTTTGCTGTGTCAAGGAATCTCCTGATAGTGTTCGGAGGAGCGAACGCAACTACAATGTTTTTTCTTTTTAAGATCTTGGAAATGCAATCCATTGTTCCCTTAATGTATGGGAGAGTAATATTTGGGATATTGAGATCTTCTCATTGTTGTGTAGCCCTAGATTTTTTTACAATTGTGTTTTTAATCAAATCTTTATGGTATCCATTCTTCCTGAAGACCTTATCGAGGTGTTCAAGTTCTTTCCCCGGGTGGTCTAAATCTGAGATTCTCTTTGCTCTGCATGCAAGAGTCTGGATCACACCGGCCTTCTAAGCTGGGTAGTGGTGAGATTTTGCATGGAGGTATCTAACCATGTGGGTCTTCTTCCTGTACACTTGATACCCTAATATCCCATTTACCTTCTTCGTGAGCATCACATCAAGAAAGGAAAGCTTCCCATCCTCCTCTATTTCCATCGTAAATTTAATATGCTGAGAGAGGTTATTTAGATGTGCCATAAAATCTTCAAGATGAGCCTTCCTATGTCGCCATTTTGCAAATATGTCATCAACGTATCTCTTCCATTATTCTAGGGTGAGGGGGAAGGATTTTATGGCTCTCGCTTCAAAAAATTCCATATAAATATTTGCCATGACCGTGGCTACAACCTATGAGTGGTATGTGCTAGTAGAGTCAACAAGTCAATTCCCATCCTGTTTTCCTCCTAAACGGTTTGTAGAGATATGTGGCTTCCATGGCCATACAAAATTTTATAGGTGTCTATTTTCAGGAGATAAACCACCTAGAATGGATGCAGAAAAATGGAAAATCCAAAACATGAATAGTTCTTTAGTCATCATTCATTAGGATGAGCAGCCTTGCATGCTCCTAGCTCACTATTCTTGATGTAGATTTTCAGTTGGGTCTTTCCCTTGAACAAGTAGAATCCAGGTATCGATGATCCAATTGCATTTACGCAACATAGAATAGTAATCCGCTCCCTTCTCTTAGGAATAATTTTGGGCACATTCTTGCTGCCTCTCTTGGAAACTACCCACATGCCACAATTATTTTCTGATTTTAATTCTCTTTCATCATAGTTCCATATATATGTTGGACCATGTGAGTGATTGTCATATGTGCATGACAGAGCGGTGTAGTGACACTTGGCCACAACTGTAGGCCGCAAATCCAGAGCTCTATCTCTATCTAGGCTCTATGTTGTTTGCAAGACAAGATCTAGGTGTCTATCCTTGAAACTTGCCCACCATGATTTCCCAGGAAACCCATCTCTTAATGGATTTGGCATTGACTAGCATATTTGTGACACATTCAATTTAATTTGTATCAAATCTATCCCATGGCCCATGTCAGCCATCTCCTTACAATACCAAACAACCACTTCCTCTTCCTCATGTTTTGTTAACACTGTAAGAGGTCGTCTCCTCTTTGTATGAGTCATACGATTCAACCAATAATGCAAAGACATAGGTCCAATTACAAATTTCCTTGTAGTTTCTCTCATCGAATACCCATTGAATTCTATGTCATTAATCACTTTCAACATGTCCTCTTTTTTCCAACCCCTGATAGCAGTGATCTTCTTGCTTGAACCAACTCCATGGACTTTGGTTGGTGGTGTAGAAGCATCAACTGACTCTGCCTGGGGATGGTTTTCAACATCTATATTAGCATTTCCTTGCATTGTGTTTGATGGTTGACCGACAACAAATGCATCTGTATTGGAATTGTGGTCTATTTCTTCATCTGATTCAGAATGTCATAGATGTGCACCCTTGGTCAATTGTCTTTGTTCCCTCCTTGATCACTTTGCATGGTTCCCTCCTTCCATGACTGTATAAACCTATATTATAGTGACAACCATTAATGTTTATATATTGGATGCATGTACAATAAATCTATTAAATGCATGTGCAGTTTTATAAATCTGAGTCTATCCTTCAACAATAGATATAGTAGTGTTGTTTGTTAGTTTTCCTTGGTATTAATTTGTACTTGATATTAGTTTATAAATTAATTCAAATCCATATAAATTTGATTGTTTACAGTGCCACTTGTTTTTCACTTCCCTAAAATACCTAGCAACTCTTTGTTTTCTTTGAGGATCAACAAGTAGTGTTACCTTCACATGTTACCTTTGTTGTTTCTATGCTATGCTACGTCTTTTTTTCATGGGTCTGCATAGAAGTCTGTTTCTTTTGGAATCCATAAGCACAAATAGTTTTACTATATAATAGCTAACTCTCCACTAATCACTAGAGTGGATAAATTCCCAGGGATCACAACTCAAGCGGAAATCGAGATACTTGGTTATAGATTCACTTGATCTATCTCTAGAGAGAAACAACGTTTTGCATGGGTGAAGTGGAAAAGAATAGCAATCCAAAAGACCATGGGGTCCTAGGACCTTAATTTTTGTTTTCATTTCTATAAGGAATCCTCAACAAAGAGTGTTTAAAGGCTTGTACTTGGGAAAGGGTTTTGGTTCTTTGTTGTGAAGGAAAAATACATACATTCAGACTCAATGGAAGCCTATATTAGAAACCCCATTAAAAATCCTCATAACATCTATGTAAGTGGGATTTGTTATTACTTTGTTTTCTTTGATAGAGAATAGGGTTGCTTGGTTCACTTGCAACCATACGTTTAGGATGATCTATTGCATTTTTTTACTAGGAATGAAATTCTACATTGTAATACATGTAGTATGGGGGACTTAGAATTGTTATCTAGTCTGGCATATCTCATTGATGAGCTCATTTCTAGAGCACTAAGAGGTTTCTGCTAGAAATCTTGATCCAATATGTAGTTTCATTCTCATATATATGGGCATATTGAACAAACATATGTCAGGTCATGTACAACTAAAAGTCTGACATTGAATATCTTGCATTATATTCCCCAATTGATTCTTATCTATATCTATTGAGAGAAAAGGGACATCTTCTCAGGTAAGAACATGCAATATGCTTCATTCTAGAGTGCCTTAGACTTCATATAGTTCAGTTGCAATCAAATATATATGTATGCTTTATGTTGTGTTTTTTCTTATTAGTAATGGACATAGTGTATTAATAGGCTTGTGCACATATATGATGCATATAGTTTGGTTGTCAACTGATGGTCATCTTAATCAACCAATACCCTGGTCATGTATAAGTCTAGCAGTGAAGTACTTTTCAACTAAGTATGGTAAGGGAAATCTTCTCGGGTAGAAAGATTGAATATGCTTCTTCCTATAGTGGTTTTAGTGTGCACAATTTTAGATCCACTAATTCTATATCATCATTGTACTAAGCTATTGATATATACCATAAATTTTTACTTGGAATTTAGGAAATTCCACGAAGAGTGAAAAAGGAATAGTTGGTGCTCTTAACCATTTTCTTTGGAACACATTAATTGAGCAGTTGGTCTTTCATGAGCTCACTTATAGAGTACTAATAGCTTTCTTCAGGATTAGGCACATGTTCATCATAGGTAATACAAGGTGATTTTCATGACCTTTTATGCAACTTTGATGCATTCATGAAATGAGGATGAAATAGGTTTAGGATGGTTCTATTCTTATCATCATGATTGCACTTATGTTGTATAATGCCTTTGAAATATTGTAATATGTCTGTATTGCATACTTATGACATAGTATACAGTTTCATTGTTAGATACTCTTGGCATAGTCTATAGTTTCACAGTTAAATAGGTAGGCATATTCATGGGATCCCTCACAGGATCTACGTGGAACATTTTGAACTTCTTTTTAGTCCAATCAGGCCCATGGTGGAAGTAAAGTTCCCAACAATGCCAATGGTAATAACCCACATGATGAACAGCCTATTATGTGCAGGTAAACTTGGATACTTTCTAGGGTTGGAATGTGTAGTTGTATTGTGGGTGTAATGTCAAATTGAATACAGATCCCTGTTTTGGTTTCAAAAAGATCTTATGTCAAGGGTGTTTTGATATGTAGGAATGGGATTGTTAATGTGCATGGATAGTTTTTAGTATTAGGAATATGGGAAGGGATTCAATGTGAAAAAAATAACATAAGGTTTATGGTAAAGAAACACATAAAAATTAAGTTGTGCTATAGCAGAAATATAGTATACATGTGTGCTAATGTTCCTGGTATAGTAGAATTGTTTGATAATGTGCTTGGTGTTGATTGTTGTGTGTTGCGTGAGGCCTCTTCTCGATGATCCCTTCAAATAGTGGTTGAGTGAGTAAAGTGAAAATGGTGGATATGTGTGGTTGATTTATAGAATTGTGAGTTGGTTTTGATTGGCTCTTTAAATTGGCAAGGATTGAAGTTTTTTGTTTCTGATTGTGTGGTTAGGATCAATTGGAGTATGATCCAATGGATATGACTCTCATCATGACGATATGTGTGTATGTTTTATTTGATTGTGTTGGTTCATAGTTAATACATTGCATGCTAAATGCGTGATGTGTTGATGAAAAATGGGTTGGTGATAAATGAAACAGGTGACGCTGAACAACTCGTCTCCCTTTTTTGTACACGTGTTATTCCATGTTGGGATCATGGTAGCCTTGATCCTGGAACATATGTCTCTTTTGGTCATTTGTTAGGTTTGATTATATGGCGCCATTGTACTCTTTAGATTGATTTTGGCAGGAGGTTTTAAGGTTTGATTGATCTTGTATGTCAGATCACTGCAGGATGTGGAAGTGATAGGATGTTGTGTAAGGAAAATTGGTCTAGGATGGCATTGGGACAAGGTGTGTATAAGGAATATTTGTCAGACCTGCACAATTTGTCATAGAAAGATGGATACTAGTAACATGTGGGCCCAATCATATTATGACCACCTTTTGTAAATTTTTTGGACATCATGTATAATTTAAATGACTATTTTATGTTATTTATTTGGATGCATTAAATTATATTAATGGATGTGTGAGGTGACCACAACCCTCACCAAATTTGTTCCCTGCCCCACATATGGAATCTCTCTCCTATATATTTGAAATACAAATTTGAAAATTGCACAAAACATGGACAATTAGAAAATTCATTTATTAGCTCAAGATGAAGTACAAGTACATAGAATAACCTTCTCTCAAGGCTAGTACAAAAACTCCAACTTTATAAAATCCCTAGCTAGGGTAAATGATCAAACCCTAGTTCAACCAAGAAGATACAAGTGCATGAATCTATCCAATGCAGCCTCAAGGAAAGACGTGCAATGTCTCCATTTGTGAAGTGTAATTCTTCAAAATAACTCTAATTTTCCTTGAATTATCAATGACTTTGAATGATGAATAATCTACATGTCACAACAATGTTAATGTTAACAAACTTGAACTAAAAGAGTTTAATTGTCTCTAGATATCATATTCCTAATCTTTATAAGAAATGAAAGCGAAAATATAAGGCATACAAAGCTTTTTACAAGTCTAACAAAGTTGATATTCTTAAAAAAGACAAAGCAATCAAACAACAACTAATTTCCTCCAAATTACAACTCAAAAATAAGTACTCAACCAATCATCCTTACAAAGACTAATAAATCAATTATATTTGAGTACAAGTATTCTTTGTATCATGACTCTCAACCTTTCTTAGTCGTAGGGATCCAAATGTACACATCCAATTTCAGGCCTCGCCCATTTTTAAGTGTATTTGTTATTAATTTAGCGATATCTAGTAATATGCTTCAAGTGATCAACTTGTCATCCATATGATTATATATTCCATCTTAAATATAATGTGAATCATCCCAACTTCAAGAAGTAATGGCTAAAAACAAACTCAACATACAATAATATGCTACAGTTACACCTAAAATAGAGACTGCATAATTATGCACCTTGACTTGAAAAATTCAACTAAGAAGTAATTATATTGGAAATCCAAGAATGGTGTTAAATATACACCTTGCAACAATGCATTTAATGATGGTGTTTCCAAGATATGAACAACTAGATCTGATCCAAGAGTCAATGCACTGTTGTAGAATTTTGAACAACAACAATATGATGTCCTTTGCACCTACTACATACCCCAAAACTACCAATTCAATGCCATTCTTTATCCAAAAAATAAAATACACTAGAGCTCCTTCAATATTTGAATTCCTAAGACCTTGAATGAAGGGACCTAACCCAATTTAGATGTGAGAAAATCCAAGACACCCAAATTGATATTTATGCAATTGCTTGTGAATCTCATGGTAAAAGAGAACATAAGGAGAAATAGAGAAATTGGTTTCTACCAACATGGGACTCGGTCTACAAGTGAGTATTATTTTCAATAATTAAAGTGGAGGGAGACACATTTAAGCTGCAGATAGAGTTGACACAATAATGGTAACTGTCATGACAATTTACTTTTATAATTGTGGAATTGTCAAATTTATATACAAAGGTGGCATACCGACTAACTCTGAAATCTTATTGAGTGAATTTCCTTGATCAATCCTCTAAAAGCCAAATAGATGGCATCTCTACGAAATGCTTGGTACAAAAATCTAGTTCAAAGCCTTTTTTTCATCCTTTGATGTTCATGTTCTATTTAAATTGCTCATTAACTATTAAATATGCATTTACTATTTTCATTACCAAAA
The DNA here is from genome assembly GCA_027924585.1 of Larix kaempferi. NCBI lineage: Eukaryota > Viridiplantae > Streptophyta > Pinopsida > Pinales > Pinaceae > Larix > Larix kaempferi. Next base: position 23,594,108 of record BSBM01000577.1, read on the forward strand.
TGAGATGAATGTTGCTATCTATAAAGGAAATTACATTGTTTTCCTGGAACTACCAAAAATATAATTAATACAATCAAACTTAGACCCTCACTTAGTGAAAAAAATCAATTGACAAACAATTGAAGGACTATATTTCCTATCGTTTTTTACAAAGATCATCATAATATCATATTGATATTTGAAATCCCAGATGAACAATCTATGCAAATACTTCATAATTGAGAATGTGTTAGATTGCATGGCATATATGTTACAACAGTTAGAAATGGAAAGCTACAATCATATAGATTTAAAATTTCAAGCAAAATTCTACTATCAGTTTTCCATAGAGAAATATTTTGACATCCAAGAAAAGTTAGGCAAGTTTTTATGGTCATAATTAGAGTTAGATTACCCATTATGCAATAATATTTTCAGACTTAAAGGAAGGAAGAAGTAGACTTATATTTTCCAAATATTTAATGCCAAGAAACTGGATAATAGAGAGTGATTTCCACCCAACCATAGGCAGTCTATTGTAGATTCCACCCCCTAGCTAGGCTATGATACCACTAGGCTAAAGAAGAAGAAGATATGCATAATTCTTAGGAAAATTTCTCCAAATAAAAAGCACATGAAGGATTTACCCATTATACTACTACTGAGATCTTAAATTGGACCAACTATTTGGCTCTCGCAATACTTGTTTGCACAACACAAGGAGGAACACTTCTTTTTTTTTTCAGTAGTCCCTCATAATTCCCTCCCTCCAATGCTCTTTAGTGTGGCATAGAGAGGTCCAAACCATTGTCCATTAATTTCTAGTAGAATTTTTCTTGTTTCTTGGCTCCTCTCAAGTTTCTAATGGATTCCATTCATAGTTGATATTCCTTAGTATGAAAACCTATTTTTCCAAGGTTGAACTCTCATTTTATCTCCTCTACGCATCTCTAAAAACTATCTCCCCTCTAATTCAATTTTCCCTTTATTTTCATGCATGAAGGATGGCAAGGAGATTCCTTATCCAACTCTTCTTGGTTCCAATACTATAGGGGGGATAAATTTTCGAGGAAATAGGAGGCGGTTGCCTAGATTTAAGAGATCGTTAAGTCCACTATCTTTACCTCAATTTAGACTTTAGAATAAGATCAAAATCATTAAAGAGTGAAGGGTTTGGGTAAAGGAATGGTGGATAAGGCATATTAACATTCCCTTAGAATCCCCATGTTTACCCTCTTGTGGTACCATAACTTGTTTAGGTGCTCATTCTCAATCAAATTGTCTTGGGCCATAATTTTTAATTTTTAGAAACCAAATTATTGAAAACACATGTCTAGATATTCACTTGTTGGACCTTGATCTTGAGATCCAAACTATGAATTTATATAATACATTTACATAATTTAAACATATATAGAATTAGGTCCAAGACATTCAAAGGGTAAAAAATTAGGACATCAAATCCTCAAATCCCCCTTGGAATAACATCATCCTTGGTGTTCTCTTCTTTTCAATGATACTTTATGTTTTCACTTTTCAATTGTACCTACAATCTTATCCTTTTCATTATTTGGGTAAACTGCCAAATTTTCAACATTATAGCATATGCCTACAACCATTATCGAATTAATCATATATATCATAGCCATTTATATGTAGAAATTATTCCATTTATAAAATTTCAATCTTTGTACTTGGAGCATATATATATTCATAATATCAGATTAAGTACATGGAAATTAGGCCTATACTTATCTATATGAATATCTAGTTTCTCCACATGGCTACAATAGGCAAGGTTCGACTCAGTGTCTTCTTCACCCAATATGCATTGATGATCCCAACTTGCATATAACATGAATCTCTCACCACAGATTTATTAAAGTTGCCTCTTCCTTGCAATCACTCACCCTCTAAGCTTAGTCATCCTCTTCTTTGGTAAATAATTTCTTACGCAATCCATCATTTTCAAAGGATTTCTTTCATAATAAGAGTGCAGACTTATAGAGTTTTACTTCTAGGGCGCTCAACTAGCTTTCTATAATAACCATAGCTTAAGGATATCAAGGAATGTCATAGGGTTCCAATGCCATCATGCCAGCAGTCTTCTTGTTTTTTTCCCACTTACAATAGCTATCATCCATACTTACTAGACAAATATATCCTTTCACCTCTATCATGTACATATAATTACCACCCCAGATAGGGTGATTGACATGACGAAGGAGATAAACAGGGAAAATGGCATGTACCAAAGGAAGGACAAGACCGCTGCCACTTGTTCGTCCCTTCTTTGAAAGGATTTCCACCAGCTATCCCTTTATGAATACTTCACTTCCTCGTACAATGCAGAATACAACTAGGAATTAGAGTGAAAGTGGTTTCAGACAAAAGGTTTAGACAATCATGTAAACAAAGAACAATAGTCAGAAATGGTACATTGGTAATCATGGAAACTTATGGCATTGTTTAAATCATGATGATATCTTCAAAGGAAATTTAATTCAAAATCATGTCACTGTTGGCCAAGCAAATGATCTTGAAATAATAATCCCGCGCTTGTGCCATCATGATAATAATAGGGATAAGGATCCAAAGGATGGATCGAGCAGAAAAGATGATGGGTCTTCTCTGAGAAGGTATTCTTTAGAGCCATTTGTTTTAAATCTTGTCTCTTTGGCTAATTTTTGTTTCCCCCTCTTGGACTCTATAAGATTCATTGGTTTTGTAAGCTTGTCTCAGGGTTTTGGCCTCTCATTCCCTATTCTTGTAAATGACATGCCATGTGTGTTTAATCCTCCATCTATGCTCCTTTGTGCTACCCCCCTATTCATAGGTTTACCCTCTGAATTGGTTCTCAAGCCTCGGGTGCTTATTAGTCCTCACTGTGCGGCTTCCTTTGGTCTGCCAATTTTTTTTAGCACTCCCTATCCCAAGCCATTTTAGTTCACCGGAACCATGCCTCACACCCCTATTTCCCATGACCCTTGCTAAGGAAAAGATCCAGTCTCTGATCTTAGGCTCAACTAAGAGATTGAAACAAATCAATCTCATTATCTATGACTTACCTCGGCCATAATTCAAAGGAAAATTTCAGAAATGGAAGCGAACATACTGCTAGAGCAGAGATGCACCCCAAAGGAGGAGATTATGGAGAACGTGGAGGGATACACCCAAGACCCTGGAAATACCAAATCTAGAGACACCAAATTATATAAAATTGTAGTGTTAAAGTGGAAACTCAAATCTTTGTTAAGAGAAGCTCTAGTGTATACTTAGGAGGAAAGGAATGGCCTCATCCTGATGACAGAGGAAGTAATTTATCAAAACCACAAGCTGCTACCTCAGAACCACAAGATGGATAGAAAGCTCAACTATATTTACAAAGCAATTACAGGATCATACATGCCTCCGGAAGAGAAACAGGTTGCTCAAGCGATCCAAGTTCTAGTTAATACCACTCTAAATGATAAAGACAAGAAGCAGATTTAGGTTCCTGAATCTACTTTAAAAAAAAAAAAAATGAATAGATATGCAAATGTCAATATTTTTCAGAACATAAGTCATGAAGATAATGTGTTTTTAAATTTCTCATTATTAGTAAGATAGATAGAGGAAAAATTTTAAACTCTGGTTTAAAATTTGGGCTGGAGTTCCTTCAGGCCGAAAAAAACATTAAATTTTGACTATATGTATTTCCTTTTTATATATATGAATAGAACATAATCCTATCTAGCTTACAAAAAAATTGTGCATACAATTACCATGAAATATTATTAGCAATATTTCAATCATAAATTTAATTTCATGTCTTATAGAAATCAGGTTTCACGACTATGAGATTCTTCTCATAATGATTGGCCCTTGCAATAGTAGTCACCAGTCTTCATTATGTGCTTGTACTTATTTTCACATCCAAGACAATTCTACCTACAATTTTGTCCTTCTTGACAAAGCTTTCATTTTAGGCAAACAAACAATGAGTAATCGTGTATAAATATTTCAATGCAATCTAGATAACCACATTTAAAATGATCTCAAATTATAACACATTAATAGCTCAATATAATTTTTCTTTAGATATTTAATCCATGTCTCTTATTCCCTCAACAAAATATCACTATGAATAGTAGAGGGGGGCTTCCAAAACACTATCTTTAGAAGAACGTTGAATCTTACTGTTGACCTTATCTAATCAACAATCTATTTGAAAAATATTAGAGAAGTTCATTTAATTGGATTTCATGTTAGCATACATCAAACATAATTGTGTACCCTGAAATATATATTAACTTAATCATTTAAATGATGGTGCAACTTCAATTCTCCTCATGTAAATTCAATTTTGGATGAATATCACAAAACTTGAAGGTATTAATCCATTGGCTATCAATACTACTTTGAGCAATTTCTTTTCTTATGGAGAAAATCAAATTCATGCTCGCAATACTACACAGTATGAATCCTTAAAATGCCCAATCCTAATATTTTCCTATAGATACTCATAGTTGTTATTTATAGTTGCAGATTAATCCATTGGGTATGTTGCACAAAATTGCAAGTAGTCAGCGCTCCTCGGTGTATCATGACAAGGACTAATCGCCTCTCGTGGATCCTTGAAATCTGGCGGTGATGAGTTTACCAATCACCTGCAGGTTTTGGTGTAATGACGGTCGTACTACCAACAATTGGTATCAGAGCTAGAGGTCACGAGTTTGATACACACTCGGCTCGCACTGAGGGGGATATTGTTGCACGAAATTGTAAGTAGTCAGCACTCCCCGGTGTATCGTTGCAAGGGACTAATTGCCTCTCGTGGATCCTTGAAATCTAGAGGTGATGAGTTTACCAATCACCTGTTGGTTTTGGTGTAACGGAATCCGTACTACCAACAGGGTATCAATGCTTGAGTAATTTCTATTTCTCATGGGGAAAATCAAATTCATTCTTACAATACTCGAAACTATGAATCCTTGAAATGCCTAGTCCTAATATTTTCATATAGATACTCAGTTGTTATTTCTATTTGCAAATTAAGGTTAAGTTGCATGAATGATACTTGTGAGTTAGGGGATACAATGCTATGCTAAAGAGGCGGAATGGAAATTCATTCTTGGTTTCCCATAGTTTAGGAGGATTTTGGGTTTCTCTATTTTATGAACATCAACGTCTATCATGGTAGTATAAATACATCCAAAACTTCATTCCCGTTACTACAAAATGGTAAGAAACATTGCATGGAATGAGGTCATTTTTATTTAGGTATTGTTTGAGGACTCCTCTAGTAAATCCCATGAGAATTGAACATTCAACTATATACACATGAGAGGAAATGACTCTTACTAGTGCTTGAATTGTTGGAAAACACACTATCATTCATTTTCCTTGGGCTCATACAAATCTTAGAACTATAACCTTGGCTCTATACCAATTTGTAGCTTAACATGGCACCAAACACACTATCATTCATTTTCCTTGGGCCTATACAAATCCTAGAACTATAACCTTGGCTCTATACCAATTTGTAATTTGTAATGTATCCATGTGTAAAGTACCATTCTTGAAATGAGAGAGAAAACATAAATCATAATAAGCTTTTTTTTCATGTCTCACAAAGTTGATATTCTAAATAAAAGCTAAAGCAATGAAACATCAACTGATTTCCTCTAAATATCAACTCAAAAAATAATTATGCAACCAACCATCCTTATAAAGAATGCTAAACCAATTATATCTAAGCAAAATTATTCTATGTAGCATGATTCTTAGCCTTTCTTAACTGCAGGGAGCCAAATGTACACATCCCATTTCAAGCCTGGCCCTTTTTTAAGTGTATTTGTTATTAATTTATCTGCCTCACAAGTGATCAACTTCTCATTCATATGATTGTATATTCTGGCTTGAAATATAACCTAATTCATCCCAACTTCAATAGGTGATGGAGAACATTCAATCATATGCTAGCATGACCTAGAATATATAGCTACAATTGAATATAGAGACTGCAGAATTATGCACCTTGACCAACAAAATTCACATATGAAGTAATCTGACAGTTTAAAGCAGCCTAAGAATTACTCAGATACAGTTGCTTACCTATCTAACTGGCACTTCAATCCAACAATTTGCAAATGTAACTCCCTGAATGGTGTCAAAAAACGTAAAATAATTATAAATGGAAGTGGGTTTAACATTGGGTTTTCTTCATACCATTCTCTCGTTGTCTGCGAGTACCATGCAACAGATCTCTAAATCTAAGCGCTTGAGAATCTCGATTCGCTTGTTCACGTGTTCAATCTGCATGACTGTGCTTGTAATGCAGTACATAAGCAAGAAGGAGAGTCGAGGCAATAAGCAAGAAGTTATGTTGGCTCTTCATGATGGATTTTTGATGGCATATATGCTTGCTCGGGTTGCACATGTGCCCTTCGTGGCTGTAATTTGTCTCATATTTCAAGTTGATATCCATCAATAGAAACATGAAGAATGACACCATAGAGAGCATTGGTTTCAACTTTCAATGCATTACGAGTAACGGCTACTAATCCCTTCCTTGGGCGATCCAGGCTGTGCATTGTGAGGAACAATATTGTGATGGCCTCTGCACCTGTTGCATACCCCAAAACTACCCATTCCAATGACATTCTTTATACAAAAAAAAAGACACTGAGAGCTCCTTCAATATTTGAATGCTCAAAGCCTTGAATGGTAGGATCTGAAGAAGGTCACTAGGACCAAAAGACCCAAATCCATATTTATGCAATTGCTTGTGAATCTCATGATAAAAGAGAACACAAGGAGAAATAGAGAAATTGGTTGCTACCAAGATGGAGCGAAGTCTACAAGTGAGCAGTATCTTCAATAATCCAGTGGAGGGAGACAGAGATAAGGTGTAGACAGAGTTGGTTCAAGAATGGTAATCGTCACGAGATTTTACTTTTATGATTGTGGAATTATCAATTTTATCTACGAAGGTGTTATGCCAACCAAAACTGAAATCTTACAAAGTGAATTGCCTTGATCAATCCTCTAAAAACTAAATACATGGCATCTTATTTGGTAGTAAAATCTAGTTCAAAGGTTTTTTTTTTTCTCCTCCACTGATGTTCAAGTCATGTTTAAATTGCAAAAGTAATTGTTAAATATGCATTTATTGTTTTCATGACCAAAGTGAGAAGAGTGTTGCTATCCATAAAGGATTGTTTTCCAAACACTATCACAATTCTGATTAATACAATCAAACTTAAACCTTCACATGTTTAAAAGAAAATCAACTCGACAGCGTGTACTGAATACACATATGTTATTGAGGTAAAAATATGTCTAGATGAGATGACATGATGAAATATTATAAATCATAATAAATCATAAATATATATATTCCTAGACAAACTGTTGTTCTTGTCTTCATTTGTAGTCGTTGGTAAAAACATAGTATAGGAAGTTAAAATGGACAAAAATACTCTAGGACTATATTTCCTATCGTTTTTTTACAAAGATCACCATAGCGTCACATTGATATTTGAAAGCTTACATGAACAATCCTTGCAAATAATTCATAATTTAAAAGGTTTTAGGATGCATGGCATATATGCTACAATAATAAATCAATAAATCACAAGGCTACAACCATATAGATTTAAAATTTCAAGGAAAATTCTAGTATCAGTTTATGTTATAGTGCAAAGTGGTATTTCTATGTTTGTGATAATGATCTCCCAAAGCGACATATAAGTCACTAACAATGATCGCCAAAATTTACTTATCATCATGGAAGAAGCCTTGAATATGAGCCTATATGATGGTGAGAACCCTTAGAAGACAAACCCATTCTTTTCAAACTGAAATCCTTGAAAAATAAGCAAAATTAGGCCCTGCACACTTCCCCTTGAACAATGTGCAGGGCCATGCTCCTTCCCCTCTTGCAAGGTGCGTGGGCCAAGAAAAGTGCATAAAAAATATATAAAATCACGAAAAGTCACAAAATAAATCAGTTTTAAGTTGGTTGGCCTCGGTTACAACTCCTAAAACTACTTGGTAACCATATTGACTATCCCAAACACACATAAAAAGAAGATATGGTGAACCAAGAGGGGAGACCCCACCCTATTAAAGTTATGTTGGAAGAATTTCTCTATCTTCTGAGCCTATATGCCCCAATTCCCCTCAGTGACCCCTATCCCTGAGTAGTCTTTCATTTTTTGTTGAAGTCATCCCCCTTATATGACTTCTCCCTTATACACCATTGGAAGCTAAAGAGTTTGGTAGTTTGGAGCATAAGTGGTTCGAGTGCAGAGGAACCTATTCGATGGATTCAAAAGGTGTTGTGACAATGGTGAGGTAATATGTATCTCATTCGTATTGTCTATTAAAGGAAATTTCTCATCTTTCCCTCCCCCAACTCCATGTCTAAATTTTGAATTACTCAATCTTTGTTGGTTAAGGAATACTAGTCTCTTCAACAGATTAATCATGATTAGTTATGACTATGTCCATGCATTTGACCTGATTTGTATATTGATGTCATAAAGGTTTTAGGAAGGTTGTTTTCTCTTTTGTAGGTCTCAAACCATTGCAGTGGAGCATGTCAAATCTCAAGGGCAGAGCAACGAAATGACAACCTTCGAAAGCAAGTTCCCCTTCTTCTCTTATCTCTATCCAATGATTGTTTGATTGTTTGTTTGATTGGTATGGCATCTCAAAAGTATATGAAATGTTAACATTGATAGCATTAGATCAGATTTGTTACTTTCAGTTTGTTGATGGTCATCCCTAGCCATTAGAAACTTTTCCTCACAACAAAAATGGAGACTCTGCTGGGGATTTTTTCTCTGTAGGGAACTTTTAGGTTAGTTTTTCCAAACTTTACTAAGTGTTCTAAGGTCCATTATACCCTTACCTTAGCCTCTTTCAGAAGAATCCCCTAATAAGTTGCATTTTTTTAATAATTTCACACTTTCTAGCATCCTACAGGAGTCCACGCTCCCTATAAAAGCCACAGAAGTTTGGTCCCTGATGTCCATGCACCCTACCTTCATAAAAGAAGCGTGACCATGATCCCTGCCTTCATAACGGGTGCATGGGATATGCCAAAGTAGGGGCTTTCCCCCTTTTTTCCCCCTATTTCCCCCTGATTGTTGATGGTTTAGGTTGTTGCTTATTCTTGTAAGGTTGTAGGCAAAAGTTTATAGGTTTTTAGTGCTTGAATAATATCTTTTGTGCTTTGAATAGGTTTTTTTTAAAATGGCCTAAGTGTTTAGTATTCCTTTTTGGGGTTGTTTTCACTAAATGTTTAGTGGAGCGAAATAAGCTTTCTTTAGGTGATTTGGAATATAATTGACAAGCATTATAAGTCATATTATCTTTCTTATGTTTCATTCATTTCATTTCTTACGAGGTGAATAAAAAGAAAAACCTCGCTTGTTAAGTACCTTTTTTCATCCGTTTCATTGCAATTTTGTTGATAGTTTGAAATTGCATTTATCTTTCTGCTTCATATAGGAATCTTGTAAGTTTCTAGATTCCCTTCGGAATGTTTGTATGTAAAGGAAAAATATTATATGGATTTTCAGTAGCTTGTTCTCATAAAAATTATAAAGAATTGCTTGACGATAATTTCATTAAAAAGTTGTATCTTGCTTAGGTTTTGAAAGGTTCTACTTGGTCCTTGTTCTCATTGTAAGTTATTCATGGTCAAGTATCTCTTTCAAAGTTTTAAGTGGTATTATCCATTCACAAGTAGCAGCTTTGGTATCTATTACAGTTGAGAACATCATCATTTTCTACTTATGCATCCCTTTGAATAATTGAACAACCCCTAAAAGCAACGAAATTAAAATGAACTCGATTTGATTTTTTGTGATAGAAAACCAATAGTAGTCTAGGTCTAGGGCCTTGGTTGTAAGATTGGAGAGTTAACTTCTCCAATGCCATGTAAAATGAAATTAATATTTGAATAGAGAGTGTTAAACCCATTACCAAGAAGTGCTTTATGAGAAAGCATATCTAACACATGCACCAAACATGAGGTCAAGCTAGGTGTCTGTGAGAGATTCTCCCCTCTCCTTGCATTTAGTGGAATTTTGTGTTTCTCGGGATTTAGGTTGGATTGGTAGGTCCTCAGGGTGACACCAATTCAACATAAGATACGAGTTTAGAACTTGTGTCCTAAGTTCCATGCCCATACATAAGAGTTTGACTCACGATTGTTCCACCCAGCTACTGATTGTGAAGTGGTATTCTTAGTTTTTTTTTCGAGGTACCTCTCAGGTGACTCAAGCGGGAAGTGCCTACGGTACCTGAAACAAACGCATAACATATGCCTTATCTCCCTTGGAGGGTGCTCATCTTCATGAGGGTACTTGCACCTTGGGTGATTGTTGCATGAAGATTATCATAACTGTCTCACCTTTGTTGTTTAGACTCGGTCCCTAATCATCCCAGGAGGACCTTCAAAAATCCCATGTTCAACTCTTCATTGATGGAAATCAGGACTTAACCACCCTAGTTTGAGTTTTAGGAGAGTGAATTTGCTTGGTTGTATCTTATAGAGTTTTTTATAGGTGTGTGTTGATTGTAATTTTCCAACCCCTTCGAAGGCCTCAGAGATTTCCTCGAATTGGATATTATGCCTAAAGTTCTTGAGGAGACCAAGCAAGGGATCCTTGTTCTTTTCCGTTCATTAGAGACCTTGGTGCTCCCCTGATGGCCACCTTGAATCTTCATGGATTCACCTTGGGGATGTTGGTTTGGTTGTTTTCTACTCCAAATGTCATGGATGCTCCTATTTCTTCTCAAGCAGGCACTGTATGTCAAGAACATCAAAACTCCTTTCCTTCTTCACCAGTGACATAGTTTTTTCCTCCTTCTACCTCATATGGTGAAAGTCTAGATACTAGTAACCAACAGTCTAAAAGGAATAGAAAGAGAAAAAAGAAGAAGAAGATGCGAAGACAAGGGGGCATGCTGCTAGTAACCGCAACTAGTCATGCTAAGGGAAATTACTTGGCCAATGCCTAGGGGAAAGTCACCAGTCACTACAATTCATACTAGAGACAGGTCACTAGTCACTGCAATTCATACTAGAGACCAACAACTAGCTACTGCAAGTTATGTTGGGGGAAAAGAACCAACTACTATGAGTCATGTTGGGGGGAAACAAATAGCCAATGCAATTCATACTTGGGGTATTTATATTGTTGATAAATCTAGAAGAATAGGATGTAAGCCTAAGTTAAGCTTACAAGGGATACCACCTTACTCATATGTTCCCTATCGTTCCATAGGTGCAAAAAGTGTGGTCTCTATCTCAAGGCTCTTCTGCTCCTGAACAACCTATAATTTCCCAATAGCCCATTCAACCTTTGGTTGATGAAGTGATTGAGTCAAAGGAATCTTTGACTGGTACCACTCATCCCCTTGAGAGTGTTGAATTTTAAGTATTCAAATCAATGTAATCTTTGATTGATTCCACTCTTCCCTTGGAGAGTAACAAGATTCAAGTGGTTGAACAAATGCAATCTTTGGTCAATCCCACTCTTACCTTGGAGAGTGACAAGAATCAGGAGGTCAAACTAATGCAATCTTTGGCTAACCCTGGTCTTCCTTTGGAGAGTGATGTGGCTATTGTTCAAGGTTCTTCACTTCTAGTTCGTAACTCTCTATACAAGGGGGGACTCCATTCACTTTGAATGAGCTCCCACCAAGCTCTAGGATTGCTTCCTTTGATTGGAATAGTCTATTTAGGCCTCACCTTCCTTCTTCTGCACCCTTCCAAATAAGGGTTCAAGCTAAACGCCAAACAATTTTTCAATGTATAGTAGATGAAGGAGCCTCCGTTTGTATTTTATTTGCATATGCTTGGAGAGATGTGGGTTCTCCCAGCCTTATGTCGGATTCTAGTCAATTGATGGATTTTGATAGACCTAGTGAGCCTTTTGGGTTTCTCCCTCAATTTTCTATTACATTAGGTGGAAATATTGTCTTATATAATTGTACGGTTATTGTTGGTACCAAAATCGAATATGCCAAAATTTTAATCTTTGGCCAAGGTTTATGATCCAGCAACACATTGATAAGAAAAATCTAAACGAGGCGTTGCTGGAAGTTCAAAATTCAATAGCATTTTTGCCTAAGTCTCATGTTTCCTCAAGCCTTCAAATGACCTCATTCTGCAATATATGACTATTATTTCAATGAATTGTCTTTTCCAAATCCCCAAAGCCCGAGATATTTTTTTCAAACTTTTATGAAGTCTTCCATGACCTTAAATTTCCAATTCGGTGAAGTCTTGCAATTTGGTCATGTATTCATAGTTCTCGTTCTTGTCAATAAGTCAAAATCCAGATTGTGGTTTCTTGAGTACATTTGAAAATGCCTAAGCTCTCTTTGACCCAGATCTTCACCAAAGTTAAGAAAATAAAAATTCATTTTATGATTTTATAATAGTTTTTATAAAAATACAATTTGTTTAACACAATATGGTTAAATAAAATATTGGGTCGAGAGCACCCAATCTCTAAGCCAAGCCGTGTAAAATTTCAGTGATTTCGCCCGTTTGGTAAATTCGTGTCTGAAAAAAACGATTTTCTCCTGGAAAAATCGTAGAAGTTTTAAACAACTTGTATGCGCAATGCACCAAGGCGAATATGAAACAAGTGTCAATATAAAGTGCAAATATTTGTGTGGTGGTTTATATATGGGATATATCCCATAGAGCTTATGAAAATGCTCAGCATAAAAACCACCAATGCGTCAATGGAGATTTATTGAAGATAAGCACGTGGCCAAGTGATGAGAGAGAGCGCTCCCAAGAGTACGCAATTCAGTCCTCCAACTCGCAAATCCAAATCACACAGTGACTAAAGGTTGAGAGCATCCAAGTGCTAACTCGAACACCACGGTCATCACCAAGTCATCAACAACACACCAACCACCAAAGGTGTTAAACCAAACATCATTCAAAGCAACCAAGTGTCGAGCTGCATCATAGCATGCATTCCAGCCTCAAAGTGTTGAGGGATCTTCGAAAAGTTTGGCAAGCCACTTTCACAATAGGCTACGGCTTGCCTCTACGAGATTTTCTCTTTCAAAGTAGTGGATGGCAAGCTTTATCTTAATATTACTTTTGCATCTTTATTCAACGATGTGGTCATCGATAAACTAATTGTGAAGGTTGCACTGCGAGGAGGATCTATCCAAGAAGAATATGTTGCCTGAATATGATGTGTTCTTTCAGATTTTTCAATTTCAAAGTCGTTGGTTTCATACCATGCTACATTGCAGTGTGAATAGGTCCAAGATGCCATTAAGTGCCTACAAAATGTCATGAAAATTCGCCTGTCTGCCAGAGGAAAACCTGAGATGTCATTGTGTAATCGTGTAAGGACTGGAGATGTATAAGCTTGCAAGTTTGTTCGCAAGGCAGCTGGTGCTACATTGAAGGATACTAGGAAGGAGCTGAAGTCTTTATTCGAACTCTTGCAGCCTTCCTCTCAAGAATCACATTTTTTCCCAGGGTAGAAGAGTTGGCTCATAAAGAGAATGAAAAGCAAGACAGAGGAAACTAATTCAACATTTCTTCATGGAGTTATCACCATAGCAAGTACTTAGAAGTTCTTCATTGGAGGGAATTTTCATTTTGAATTTTAAAAGATGCTTTTGAAATTGCTAGTATTGTGACAAATTTTTACCTTGAATAGATGAAGGAGGGGTATTCAAAACAGGTGGCAGAGCACATTTCAAATTGATACTTTTGGTAAAAAATTGAGCATGCCCAGATTTGATAACACAAAATTAATCTTCTATCTAATATTCCAGCAACCAATTGGATCGAGATTCTCAGGCACATAATCAACATCAAATGTCAAGTTCCGAGGTAGAGGTTATCCTTATTTAAGTTTTCAAGGATATAGGTGGCAATTAGAAGGTGGATCATAACCCTAATCGAGGAAGCATTTTTAGCAATTCCTAAATTCCTGTGATGTATCAGAGACTTCATTTATTTTTAGTCTATTACTAGACTTTTAGTTCCGAAGATCTTGTAACAGCTCTTATCTTGTAATTTTTATAAATTCTATCATTTGACAATGTAAGGTGGTTCAGTTTGAAAGGCTGAAAGTATAATTCTGAGGCCCGATAAAGGAACTTAAGGGCAAAGGTTGTGTGCCTGTAAATGTAAGCCCACGGGCAATTTCTCTTTTGCAACATTTAATATCAGAGATTCCTGAAAGTCGAGTTATCATTTTGTTTTCTATTTCTTTATTTCTCTTGCTTGAATAAGTTGCGAGTGTTGAAGATCAACTCTTGATCATGGATTAGAGATTCTTAAAACAATGAAGGATTCATTGTATTTGCCTTTGATTCATATGTCTCGTTTAAGTATATTCTATTCATTTTCAGGTAGGATTTATGTTTGTGGATATTCCATCTCATGAAGGTATAAGATGTTCTATCCATAGGATAGGTATCGTTGTAATTCATGTTTGTTTTCTTATTCTTCTACCATCCATACTAGCGAATCTTTTGTCTGATATTTGACTTGATTGCCTCCGATCTATAGATTGTTAGTTAAAGGACTCCATGCTCAATGGAATTGATCATAGATCATATTTACATATTTTAATCTAATTCTAAGCCTCTACTTCTTTCTCATTTGGTCTACCTGAACTAAACACATATAAGAAACCATATAAATATTCAAGATGTGCTAGCCATGCTATCCTTGTGGTCAGAGTGCATCTTTTAGCACTAAATGTTATGGAGGGCCCATTGGACTTCAATATGCTCCATGGGAATGATTATATATATGCTATTGTGGTGTCTACGCTCTTTCATGTGATGCATTTTTCTCACAACAGAAGCATTGCCACTATTGATCAATTTACATTTGTTGATCCTCCTCATTTCCCGACTTTAGACCAAGTATCTCATTTGTATGTTCCTAGTGTTTTCATAGACACTACCATGCCATGGGTGAATTATGTGGACTCATATCCCTTGTATTTAATTGCTATTGAGAAGAAGCCTTTGCGTTCATGCTCACCTTATTGGGACTTGGTTTGGAAGTTAACAAGGTGATTCATCCAATGGGGGCATTGGACCTTGTTCTCCACCCTATTCATCCAAGTGAATGTTCTCACATGTGTTCTCTCTAGGATGACATCCTTCCCTCAAATGAATCTCTCCTACAGGCTATGGTAGAGTCTAGCATTCCTTCGTATATTTACATCCCTTCCAAATATCATACCCTATACTAGAACTAGTTGCTATCAAATTCAGCCTCGATTTGCCTCTTGAATATGATCCCATTATTTCTGGATATTCAAACGGTGGTATTTTTTAGTCTTTAGACTCCACCATTGAGCTGCAAGTTGATGTTCATGATGAGTCTGATTCTTTTAGTATACTCTTAGACTCCTGCAATGATGAGTCTGTTCCCAACTTCCCATATATTCCATTATTGATTTTAGCTTCGATGTTCCTCATGAGTTTGATCTTATTGATTATAGGTCCTTGGGCCTTGGAACTCCCGAGTCTTTGATGGTAGACTCTTCCTTCGTAATAAATATTGTTGAATACATTGAAGTTGAAAATACCCATACCAAAGTGACCTATATCAAATCTTTATTTTCATATTTTTTAGATATGATCATGGTATTTTTGTTTCTTGGATACAGGATTTTAAGCTATATTTTTGGTTTCTTAGGGATCATTCTTTGTACGTTTATTGATCTGGTTATGTATATTCAGAAACTCGCATATAGGTTTAGGCCTTCCCTCTGTTATGATGCATTTGAACCTTTTGCTACCCAAAATTACCATGGGGTTGAACCTAATGGATATTGGTGCATCAACCATCTCTATCTGCATTTTGCATTAGTTCGACAGAAGATCCTACCTAACATGGGAAAACGTAGTGACCACCCTCTTTCCATTTTGGTACTCATGCTGAGTTTTTATCATAGGCTTGGGAGCCTTTTTAGTTTTACCATGAATTTGAGAAGAAGTCACATGCTTTTCTTTTTCAACTATTCAGGTCCATTCTCTATAAGGCTCTCATTTTTGTTCATTATGGATTTTCCTTTGCTCATGCCAAAGAGGACTTCTTCATTCTACCAATTCTAATTAGGTCATTACCATAGAAGGTTTCGATCTACTACTTGCACAACTATGCCTAATGCTTTGCTACATATTTCATATTGCCATTGCAATAATTATGTTGATCATCACTTGCATCTGTTCCATTTGCATTTTGGAATATATTCCTCGGAAGAAACATGTTGATGAGTGTCGACCTCTTTCCCATCACCTTTTTTCATTTTTTTTGCATAGATCTGTTCCATGCACTTGGAACATAGTTGCATGCCTTCTGACACTCATTTCTTCCATGGTATTAAAGCATTCATTTATTCTTTTTTCAGGCTTTATATTATGAAAAGGGGAAAAAATCAAATATTTCAAAAGGAGAGAGTAGGGAAAGATCTTAAATATCTATTATATAGTGGCAACAAGTCATGTCACCCTTGAAAAAAGCACTAGTATTGAGTCTACTTGGAAAATTGGGTCTTAGCACGTCCTTAGGAATTGAACCATGATCCCAGAGTTTATACTCCTCTAGCTGGTTACTCTTCCAATCATTATGGATAATATGTTAATGTCTCATGCATTACATATTTATGTCGTTGTTCCCTTGTGCCAATTTTTTCCCAATTCACTATTGTGTCGTGCTCAATGTTCAAGGGTTGTTCTAACATGTGTCATCCATTCCTCAGTTTACTTGAATTCTCATGTCATCCTTCCCTGTTGTCAAGTTGTTCTTAGTATGTATCATCACAACCTGTGTTTGTACTTGTGCTAGTGTGGTATGCTAAACCAACGCGCAGATTTCAAAATGTTATGAAGTATGAGATTAAGTGTGTAATTTTGATGTAATGAAGTAAAGTACGTGATACAGTTCAGTGATTGCAATATCTCAGTATATAGAAGGTGTGCACAATTAAATAAATTGTAGTTAATATGAAGAGTTCACTGATCAGTAGAACAACAAAGAAGTATTTTCTACAGTCATATAAGGGTGGCAGGATGGGGCAAGGAACAGGGGTCCGGTGCCTCCTTCCAGCCAGAGCTGGTAAATCAAGGAGTTGGTTCTTCCTTTAGGTCGTTTCCTATAAAACCAGGGGGTTAGTGCCTCCTTCTAGTTGGTGCTAGAGAAATTTGGAAGTTGGTGCTTCCATGAATGTAATGTTTTTAATATAAGAGATCATTCCATGGTTTTTTCCCGTTTGGGTTTCCACATAAAAATATTTGTGTCATGTGTATTGCACATGTGATGTTGAATGTTTCTGTTTAAGGTGAATTCTTAATTTAAGTGATGATTAAATATGATAAGAAGTAAAAACTGTTCATAACTGAACTAATACTGATTCACCCCACCTCTCAGTATTAATAAGATTCCAACAATTGGTATCAGAGCGAGAGTCTTCAGTAATAGATTAACATCTTAAACATAGATCCTTGCGCAGATATGGACAAGTAGGAATGACTCTCCACCTACAAAGCACCTAGATTTGATGGTTCCAACTACACATTCTGGAGGATAAGAATGGAAGTATATCTCACGGGGGGGTCAGTTGGTAGGCAATATCCTATCACGTCCATTCATATTGGGGAATAAACTATGATACAAAAATGAGAAAATATATTGCCTTGTATTAAGGGGCCAAGGGGGCTTAATTATGTTGTATGGAAATACAAATATTTAGGGTATATTTTATTACATTTTGTGCGGAAGCGGTGGAGGGGAGGTCGACAAGGGATTTTCCATGTAATCACCCTAGAATACCTTGTGAACAAAATCCAAGCTAATTCGTTGACTTTACAATTTACTCATCGCCATTACTTGTATGTTTATAGGTACATATGATAATCATCTCAACATATAGCATATGCATAACAATACAATATCATGAACATAGGTTTCTTGTTCTCTCTAAATTGTGAACTATATTATCATGATTCATTGGCAAAATCACTATCATGCATGAATATATATGCAACTATTACCAAAATATCATCTATAATTCAAGAAATATCTTCAAAGCATCCATTTAATACATGGATTATATTAGTCCACGATGACCCTACAAAAGGTTATCATTAAATACATTCATGTTATCATCACGTTATCATATGAGTGATATGTGATCTAGTCAAGATATTGATTGTCTTTTGATCATCATTTTTCATCTTGCAACAAAAATATTGACATTTTATAGGGGCAAGTATAGGTGACACATTAATCATGCTAAAAAATTTCAAATATTTTCCCATCAAATCATCTAGAGTCACAACAATGTATTCTTATCCAAAAAATGAAATTGAGCAATAAGAGAAATTGAGCAATAAGCTATTGATGACATTAAGGGTATGCCTTACACTATCGAAATCAAAATCACATTTCCATGTCTATCATCAAATTAGCAAGCACATTAGTTGTTACCTCACCATCTCTTCGCCTACTTGTGTATATTTAATCATTATGTATGGTTCTAAGGTCTACTCACATATTTGGCGTGTATTTGGCTTACCTCCCTCAAAAGATTGTATACCGAGGAGTTTTGACAACATGTCATTCCAATCCTCATTGGCTTCAATGTGCCAATCCCTAAGGTTGTAATTCAATATTGTCTTGATGATAACAATTCCTTGAGGAGTTTTCTTTATTTTTTTATTTATTATAGATAGTTATACATTTATACATTAATATTTTCTAAATAAAATATAGAATAGTTGTTTTTTTTTTTTTTTTTTTTAATATAAATATAAATATTAAATTTTGAAAACTTCAAATAAATAATATTTGGATTATTAACAATTTATTTATTTATTGATATAGGGTTTGAATTTAAATGTATTTATTTTTTTCAAATATTAAACTAAATAAAAAATTATTTAATATATAAACATTATTTATTTCAATATTATTAAATCACATTTGTTATGTTTATAATTATTTAATGTATGAGAAGTATTTGTTTCAATGTTATCTAATCACAATTTTCTTATTTTCTTTTTATTATTAAATTTTAAATATATTAAATAATTAAATATATGTGTTTTCTTGTTTAAAAAAAATTGTGTTTTCACAATGTCACAAATATCAAACTAAACTTCAATTTGCTGCTTAACTTTCCTTTATTAGAGTTCTAATAAATAAAGTAAATTTCTCTTTATTAACTTTTTATTAATATAATAAATTATAAATTAATATAATAATAAAGCAAGTAAATAATAACAAAAACTATAGATTATTGTTTTATCATTATTATGATAATAAATTAGTCTTAGTTATTTAAACCAAACCCATTATTCATTGTTTTTTACTTATTACAGAATCTAATCCTTTACATTTTCTCGTCATATGGATGTGAGTGCGCCAAAAACTAAGTTGTTGCAACAATAGTTGTTCGTGCTCTAGCTATCGTCTGATCATTTTGGCAACAAAGTGTTGTACGAATATAGTATTAGTGGGTGATCCACATAGAACACTTAATTAAATTTAATATTTTTTATCATGAACTAATCTGGATATTGAAACACTATACACTTTTACCGAAGGAGGTTTTAGACTTCTGTTGGTGGAATTTAATGTACTCAAAGTACATATGAGGTATTTACTCCACCTGTAGATCTCGTCACAGTATACATTTAAATCTCAACCATGTATTAACCTTTTGGATCTTTAACCCGGTTTGTAAAACATAATTGCAACTCTAACGAGCCGGAAAGATTATGATTGTGCAGTTTTAATTGCAAATCAGAACAAGCGTGGAAGGACCGAGGCAAAGCTGGACGATATAGCTAGCCGGACGAGCTCATAAATGTGAAAAGATTTTTTATTTTTTATTCTAATGTTAAACATACAGATACAAATTTCATTTTTGTAATTTGATTATAGTTTTTAATGTCAAAGAAATTTTGGATATCAATCGATTTCGATATATGATGCCTTCGGCAAGTATAAAAAAGTGGTCTGATATAAATTTTGCCACTCATTGGATTTCTTGGAGGATCTCAGCTTTTAATATATGTACACTACTACAATAAATGGATAGTAGAATTGATGGAAACCTTGACCTACTAGCCTACACGTGGCATGGTAGATATCCAGCTCCTAGAATTCGTACTCACATTAATTTAATCTCGACTATGGTGAAAGATTGGAATGCAATTCACTCTTTCGAACTCACTCCTTTGAATTTTCTAGGGTTTGTTCAATGAGCTTGGAGGGTTCTTTCTCTGCGAGACTCTGTTGCATGCAAATGGTTACTCATCTCCTGGGTTGACTCGATGTGAACCAATTTGGGATTTCTCCTTCCGGTATGCTTCTTATACCCATTTTATCTTCAGTCTGTTACGCTAGTCCGGTTAAGGGTTGACTTGAATAACGAATGTTTTGATACGCAGGATTTGCAGAGGTTAGCCTATCTACCCGTCCAGGTTTTTTCGTTCAAGCTCAACCATTTTACTATTGCTTTAAAGGGTATGTCACGAAACACTGTAGCGAACTCTTTTCCTACTTCAACAAAAATAACTGGCACTTATGGTATACGTTTCTGTGCAAATTTGTTATTTTGCTGGATATTTAGTTCGTGCTGATCAAATAAGCTCAGCCTTTAATGTACCATAGTGTACACTGTTTGCATCACTAGTGTAAAACGTTTTAAAATTCCATTATTTTTAAAGTAAAGCATAACTTTGGATGTGAAGTTGGGTTCTTTATCAGATTCACAATTGAGTTTCCAGCGTGGTAACCCCATTTCCTGCCTACCAGATTTACCATCTTAAGGACTAATCGATCCAAGTAGCAATGCCAGGTAGGCTCAATCCCAGTGTTGATGCACTCATTTAAGGTGCCTATGCCTTCTTGGTTGGATATTTTGAAACAACGGACCATACTTATTGACAGATGCACCTTTTTCTGAAGTTGACGAGTTGATTGTTGATTAATTACGTTTATAATGTGAGCTTCGACATATTCTCAGAGACTGCCCCAATAGAGACCTTATCTTGCGGGATAAAACTTCATCATGTATGGTCTTTAGCATTTTTCGGGCCCTGGCCATTGCTTACCTCCCACGAAAGATCCTTGGTTGTATATTAATTTATAGGGGGGAATCTCCACCATTTATGGCAACTTAAACCTTAGGACCCGGTCGATAGACACTACTGCTGCTATAAGATGTGGACCGTTGATTTTATTTAGCGGGGTGAACCATGGTCATTCGTGGTACTAGCTATAATTGTCTCTGCTACCTATGCTGCCACCTAGAATTTAAGTAAAAGTAGAGGGAGATGTTGATGTAGCTACTAAGCATTAGGATGACCATCATACCTAGTGGCAGATTACTCCATCTATTTTAGTTTTCTTTCTTTTTATTTTTTAGTTAAATAATAGACAGTAACATAATTATATTAAAATTCAAGATAATATTGACAAGGATTACATATCCACCTAGATGCCTGACTCACTAGGGAGATCGACAATTAGGGTCAACATCTTATAAAAAGGTATGATTTGACGGCCTGTACAACGTTATTTCCTTTCTATGTATTTGACAGTTGGTCATAAAATGGACACGTCTCTGGTTACCAAGTGTCTCTTTTTAGTTGCAGAGTAATCTTCTAGGAAGATGCTAGTTGTCAGGAATAATAATTTTAGATAGATAATATGGAACAACTTCTACTTTGGGCATAAAAAATTTCAGACCCTAGATTTGACATTCACGAGATTACATCTCCCGTCATAGTTTTTAATACTTGTCTGAAGGTATATCCAATACGTATTTTTTCTTCCCTTCTGTTGGCTGACGTATCAGTTGCTGTTGATGATTGAAGATTGGTGTGTAATGCACACCTGCAAATCATTGGCCAGTACTAGCTATTACATCACATCCAAACTGCAGCTAATTTTTAATAATGTATACAATACTTACTCTTTCTCCACTTCCCACGCGAGTATGTAATCTTAATAATATATGCAAATCCTTAGCAGTTACATCCAGAGTGCGGCTATGTTCAATCTTATGTTTCATGCTTTCATACAACATGTTTACAATGTGCAACAGAGTTGGATAGGACTCTTCGGCGCCCAAGAATTCCATAATTTTTACTTCTAATTCATAGACTTGGTGGACAACGAAATTGAAGGATAACCTAAACACAATTCTTTTTTGAGATTCAACTTTGCTATATGGCAAAGGAAAGTAAAGAAGATTTTACTGTTCCTCCACATTGACCCCAACCGTTGACCTTCAAATTTTGTAATCCTCCTTCCAAAGGGTTTTTTCCAATTTTGTTGAATTTTGAATGAAATTATTTGTGAGATGATCCCGTGGATTAGATATGATTCTCTTATTTTCTTTTAAAGATTAAATTAAGTAGAATTTTTTTTACAGTAGGTTTAGGTAAATTTTTTTTATGATAATTAACTGGTAAGTTAAAAAAAAATGTTTTATCGCCATAAATCTCATTTAATTTTATTCCCCATGTTTGGTATAATAAAACTAGTTTTGATCGAGTGGGATTTAAATAGTGAAACGTGGCATATCAATTTCAAGGATAGGAAAGAGAGTTATAGAATCATTCGAGTTTCATCAATCAGTGTTTATATTACTGGCCCAATTTGAAATTGAATTGATGAAACAGAGATCGACTCTGTATCATCGATTACAGGTTTCGATCCAATGATAAAAAGAATTAATTTCATTATTTCCGGTGTTGGATTTCATACACAGTTACAATGTTTCCATTATCAATCGGGATCGATTTGAAATCTATCACTACCAATCGGTATTTATATTACTGACCCAATTTGGAATCGATTTGATCAAACATGGATCGAATCTGTACCTTCGATTACAAGGTCCGATCAAATGATGAAATGAATTCATTATATTATTTTCATTTATTTAAAATTTGTTTGATTTCCCCTCTTTTGGCATTTCCTAAATTCGAAACCCAATCATGAATTGGCCCTTGAATTTCCTTGAATACCTATATTGAATATATTGAGTTATATTTGGCACACTCGTAATTGAAATTTCCATTCTTATATGCAAGGAATCCTTCTTAATATTGTATTGGAACTGACATGAACATAGGTGAAAATCTAAATCCTTGTTTACATACCTTATGTGTTATCATTACCATGAAATGGTATCATATACGTTTCACCATCTGTGTATCTTTATATCTATTGCATGATTGAAACTTAACAATGGATATTTTTTCCTCTCTCGTAAAGATAAAATGAATTAGATATATTAACCGACGAAAAGGTAACTAAATGTTGCTAATTCCCTTGATTGCAAGAATAAATGTAGAGGAAGTGAAGGAAATTCATTGAATCTTGTGAATGACCCAAATCCAAGATATGCACAGGATCATATGGTGTTATTGGAAAGTAAGAGGAAGTTTTCTATGTTCATTTGGGTTAAAACATCAATGATGCTTGTTTTGATAGGAAGGTAGGGAAGTCCATCCACGAAAGGGTTTCAATTTTGTATTTTTATGGAGTTTAATTTATTAAGATTATAGAAAACATGAGCTCTCTATGGCTATATTTGTATTTACATGATATGAAATTTGTAGATTGGTAGGTTGTGGTTTGAAACATCCGTGATTCTCCTCTTTTCTAAGCATTGCAATGACTATTGGACTATCTGTCTTTTACATTCTTTGTTACATTGATCTCTTGATGGGTTTCCTTTTACTCATTTTACCTTCCCCATTACTATTTCATTGGGTCGTCCACTATCCAATGCTACAAATTGATCAGTCACCCCTGCAATCTCAGTGGGATCATTGATAGTAGTATACTACTACTTTATTTAGCATCTTGTTTGCTTTATACTAAGATGCATTAGGGATCTTGTTTGTTACACCTTGATAATATGATATAAAGGAGGTATTAAAAATGGGTTGATGAAAATGGATATCTACAATATCTGGTGAAAATAGGGGTTTTCTTAATTGGAAAGGTATATTGGGAGGGGGGTTCAACAATACAATTTTAGGAGGCATTTTACAATATTTAGTGAAATTAGGGATATTCTTTAATATTCTGCGAACGATGGTGCTATGTAACAAGTTCACTGAGTGAACCCCCCGTGGTATATCTAGAGTCCCTTAGCATTGATGTATGGAAGTCAATTAAACATGGATATAATGTTCCCGCAAATGCACCAATTGATCCAGTTAAAAGAAGACAATATGAATGCAATGCAAGAGCAAGGAATGTGTTTTTATGCGGATTAACAGATACTAAGATCACTAAAGTCATGCATTGTTCCTCAACAAAATATGTATGGGACAAAGTCAAGAACATATATGAAGGAGATGATAAAGTCAAGAAGGCAAAGCTGCAAACATACTCTGATTTATTTGAGTCCATAAAGATGAAAGAAGAGAAAAACATTGCATCTTAGTTTCTTCAAGTCGATGATATAGTTAACACTATCAAGGGTCTTGGAGTTTCTCTAACTGAAGAATCCATTATGTAGAATATATTGAGAAGGTGTCTATGTTGGAAGACAGGATTGATCTTGAATATTTGAGAAAAGATGAGCATCATGGGATCCATACTGCATATGAGATGAGAACTAGAAAGGAACATCCCACTAGGAAAGAAGCAGCCTTCAAAGCCACCAAGAAGGTAAAACATGAGCATGAAAAAAGATCTTGTGATGAATCAGAAGATGAAGAGGCAAACTTCATGAGAAAGTTGAAGAGAGGATGTGGAAAGTATAAGGGTAAGTTACCCTTCAAGTGTTTTAAATGTGGAAGAGTAGGCCATTTTGCTTCAAAGTGTTCATATACAGAGGATAGAGATAGTGACATTGAAGAAGAGGCCAATCATAATGAACGAAGGATGCCACGCTCATAGGACAAAGCTAAGAACATAAATAAGTTCCCTCAACAAAGGAAAATTTTGTATTCTAAAGAAGACAGTAGTGCATTCAAAGAAAGTGAATGTGATGATAGTCCAAAAAAAGTGTTCTTCATGGATTTTCTAGAAGATGAAGGAAGTAAAGAAAGGGGGAAATTATGTTCCTCTATCAATAAAGAGACTTCAAGTACACATAAAGGTCCATAAGGAACTCTAGAAAAGTACTTCCTTAGTGGAACATTTAATTCACCAAAACTTGTCGCAGAAATTGCGTCAAACAGTTAGTTTGAAGAAGAAGAAGTTGCGGAATTTGATTGGGAAGGTGAACTTATTAGTTCCTTGGAAGAATTGAAGAAGTCAAGAAATAAGAACAAAATTTTGAAGGATCATATGTCAAAATATGAGGAACAAGTCAAGAATACTAAGGCTATTTAAGAATCACTTGAAAAGCAAGCAAGTGAAAAAGAGATGAATCTTGAGAAACAACTAAACTGTGCAGTAGATAAAATCAGGAGACTACAAGAAGAGGAATCTGTATTGAAGGAATAACTGGATGAGTCAAATTAGAAGAATGAGAAACTAACAAATCAACTTGAGAAAAGGGATAAATAAATCTCCCACATAAAGGAAGAACTAGCTAAGATGAAAAAAGGGAAATGGGTTCAAGAACACTTCAACGATACTCCAGACTATGCAGATCCCGGAAGTAACAAGACTTGTCTTGAAGGAGATATGTAGAACAAGTTCAAAGTCAGAACATAAATCCTTTATACGATACTGAGCAATTAAATATAACCGGCAGACAAATTAGGACTTTTCTATGGTAGAACAACTGAGAAGGTCTACAGCAGGAAGTATGATCCAAATCAAATCAATTCATTCAGGTATGACAATTCCTTTAATAATTACAATTCTTTATGTTACACTATTAGAATAAGGTTCAATATAGTGAAGTGCGCAAGGTGTAAATACGATGGACACATTGCAAGATACTATCATACTTTGAGATGTTATGAGTGTGATTTTTTTGGACACAAGGCACAATATTGTTGAAGAAATACTTCATATGACAGCAACTACAATATATGGACTGAAAAGGGAAATATTCAGGCGCAGTATCAAAATGGATGTGCGAACATGAATAAATGGGTAAATAAATCTACTCAAACAATTGATCCAATCCCATCTCAAATAGCAAGTGATTACTACCCATCTTGTTGATCTCTGAAAGGATAAGTAAGATCCTTGAATTCAACATGATATTCATTGGGAATTCAAGGAATGTATTAGTTGCAGTCAAAATACATTTGAATTCGCACTAATATAATGTTGCAAAGGAAACGTGCATATATTCATTTATTTGCAGAGATGTGTTGCAGTTATATTGTCACACAAAGAGCTCATACATGTAACAGTAGAAAGAAGAGTACAAATAAGCTAAGTCACATGAAACAAAGACACGGGACACATAGGATACGTAAAACGAGTATCCGATACGGGACACGGCGATCCCAAAAAACATGACACGAGGGACACATTATATATATATATATATATATATATAAATTTATAATAAAATTAAATCAGATCGTCATCAACATGCATATTAGAATTAGAACAAGATACATGTACATCATGATTCATACAATGATACAAATTACAATCATACATCATTACATAAACATGTAATACTAATAAAAGAATTAAAATTTAGAATTTAGAACCAATGTGAATCAAAATGAACCATAAAATAGAAGTAGAACCAATGGGGATTTCTTCTCTTCAGCTTGTTGCCTTGCTACAATAGGGTCAAATTCAACCCTTGAAACAATAGAAGCCACACTTGAAACAGTTGGATAACTTCCAACACCTGATGAAGATAAACTTGGATGGGATGGACCAACATTTCCCCCTTTCCTTTGACCTCTACCTCCTTTCTTTGATGATTGGGCCATGATTTCTTACTGTTGTAGATGAAAACAAAAGAACAATGTTGCTATAGATGAAATAGACAAATATAGGTGCTCAAATATTCCTTGTAATCGCTCCCAATGCCTTCACACCAAGCTAAAACATTTCACCTACAAATAACCAACACTTCAAAGATCATTCCATTGACAAAGAATGAAAAAAAGAGAGAAAAACGCTAATTAAGTAGCCCGCGGACTTCTTTTTCACAGTACACGTGTTCTAGAATCAGGACACACCCTCCAGAACGTACCCAGTACGAAAAATTCACGTGTCCTAACTTGTGACACGTTGATAATTGGTGTTCGAGCGTATCCTTCAGGTATACCTCGAATACAGACACTTGGGGGTAAAGTGGCGTGTCCTGTGACTTACTTTAAGGATGGTGTTATTCCTCTAAGTATTGTTGATGAACAAACATAAGGTCTGCCCAAATACATAAACAATGTTTGTATTATATTCAAAATTTTCCTTTACAAAATTACATGAGACCTCTGTCGCAGAAAGCAAAGTCAAAGTACAAAGAGGTAGCATTCCAATGCCTAATGACAATTCAAGTAGAAAGACAATGATGAGAGTTGTATTGAACAAAAATTGGGAATTACAAAATTGTTTCAGAGCCGAAGCTCGAGGTCCAACTTCGCGTCATGACTAGTTGGTTGTTGAGACATATGAAGTTCAATATCCATCATAGCTTTCTCGATGAATTCATAGGATTGCAGTAGTGGAAAAAGCTATAGAGATGAAGATGATGCGTTGGCAGTAGACTGTTCCATCCATAGCAAGTTCAGCAAGTCAAGAATTTTTTTTGTTTCTTCTCCAGGAAGTCGACTCTCTTGTTTAGATTGGACAACCCCTTAGTATTATGTTAGTTGACCTGCAACTACATGTACTAATGCATGAAATTATATTCTTTTATTTAAGGCTACCAAACCCCATGTTCACCTTCAATATTGCAAATTCATCCTACTGCGACTAAACAACTGAGTGAAGAATTTTGAAAGAAGTGTTGAATATCTGGAAAAAAAACAAGACATGATGGATGAAGATGAATCTGCGACACTTATAACAAGCTTAATAGACAATGAAACATCACGATGAACTAGGATATACACAGCTCATTTATAGAATTGAAAGGTGGTTCCCCGCACACATGAAAATAAATTGAAGAGACATTGAAGTTAATTGCATTCATGACCGCACAATTTGAATCCAACTAGGGAGACATCAAAATTTATTGCATGAGTTAATGAAATCGGGAAAGAGGACAAAAAGCATAAATCCAAGTCATTGTTCCATGTGATCGAAATGATGTTGCTTAAAAAACTCGAGTACAGAAATGACACATCGATTTTCTAGCACGAGTTATTAGTCGCATCGACTTATTTCCATGCTAGCTAACATATGAAAATATGTGTGATATTAAGAAAGAATCTTTGGACTTTATGTGCGAAGTCAGAAAATGTGATGAAGACTTGTAATAGCACAGTGAATGCGTCAAAAGGAAAAGTTGAATGCTAGAAGAAATCGACATGTAAGTCAATGCAAACTGGAAGCAAAAGGAACTATGAAGAGCGCACAGTGAATGCGATAGGAATATGGCATGGAATATTTCACAAGGAATGAAGAAGTGTGAATAATCAATATGACAGGAACAAAGGATCAAGAGATAATAAGTTGGAAACTGCGCAAAAGAGCACGTTCAAGACAACTATAGAGACATTGTTAGATGTACAGATTGTAAGATGATTGAGCTTTGCACGCAAGCAACAACAAAGAAATAGAGCACGAAGAAATGGGGATTAATTGAAGCAAGCAATTGTATGAAGGCCAGGGAAAAACCAAAGAGAGGAAAATTGGAAAGTGCGCATGGAAGGAACCTATTTTCCATTGAATTCAGAGGGGGAGAAAGATCATGAAGCATGCATCATTAATTCACTTGTTGGGCCTTGATCTTGAGATCCAAACTAGGAATTTATATAATACATTTACATAATTTAAAACATATATAGAATTATTTCCAAGACATTCAAAGGGTCAAAAATTAGGATATTACATCCTCAACTCCCCCTTGGAATAACACCATCCTTGGTGTTCTCTTCTTTTCAATGATACTTTATTTTTTCACCTTTCAACTGTACCTACAATATCGTCCTTTTCATTATTTGGGTAAACCGTCAAATTTCCAACATTATAGCGCCTACAACCATTATCTAATTAATCATATATATCATGGCCATTTATATGTAAAAATTATTCCATTTATAAAATTTCAATCTTCATACTTTTAGCATATATATTCATAATATCATATTAACGACATGCAAATTAGGCCTATACTTATCTATATGAGTTGCTCCACATGGCTACCATAGGCAAGGTTTGACTCATTATCTTCTTTAACACACCCAATATGCATTGATGATCCCAAATTGCATATAACATGAATCTCTCACGATAGATTTATTAAAGTTGCATCTTCCTTGTAATCACTCACCCTCTAGGCTCAAACATCCAATGCTCCAGTAAACAGTTTCTTAGGAAATCCATCATTTTCAAAGGATTTCTTTCATAAGAAGAGTGCAGACTTATAAAGTATTACTTCCAGGGTGTCCCACTAGCTTTCTCCAATAAGCATAGCATAAGGATATCAAGGCATATCATAGGGTTCCAATTCCATCATGGAAACATTCTTCTCGTTTTTTCCCACTTACAATAGTTGTCATCCTTACTTACTAGACAAATCTATCCTTTCAGCTCTATCATGTACATATAATGACCACCCCAGATAGGGAGATTGACATGACAAAGTATATAAACATGGCACATGGCATGTCCCAAAGGAAGGACGAGAACGCTACCACTTGTCTGTCCCTTCTTTGAAAGGATTGCCACTAGCTATCCCTTTATGAATACTTCACTTCCCCGTACAATGCAGACTGTGACTAGGCATCAGAGCTAAGGTGGTTTCAGAAAATCATGGAAACGAAGAACAATATCTAGTATTGGTACACTGGTAATCATGGAAACTTATGGCATTGTTTAAAGCATGAGGATATCTTCGAAGGAAATTTAATTCAAAATAATGTCACTGTTGGTCGAGTAGATGAGCATGAAATAATAATCCCACGCTCCCGCCATGATGATAATAACAGGTAGAAGGATCCAAAGGAAATATCAAGTAGTAACGAGGATGAGTATTCTCTGAGCAGGTATTCTTTAGGGCCATTTGTTTTAAATCTCATCTCTTTGGTTAATTTTTGTTTCCCCCTCTTGGTCTCTATAAGAGTCATTGGTTTTGTAAGCTTGTCTCGGGGTTTCTGCCTCCCATTACCTATTCTTGTAAATGACATGCCCCACGTGTTTATTCCTCCCTCTCTAATCCTTTTTTATACCCGCCTATTCATAGGTTTACCCTCAAACTTGGTTCTCGGGCATCAGGTCCTTATTAGTCCTTAGTACGTGGATTCCTCTAGTCTATCAATTTTTTTTAGCACTCCCTATCCAAATCCCTTTGAGTTCATTGGCACCATGCATTATGCCCCTATTTCCCATGAACCTTGCAAAGGAAAAGCTCCAGTCTTTGATCTTAGGCTCAAGCAAGACATTGAAGCAAATCAATATCATTATCTGTGACTTACCTCGGCCATAATTAAAAGGAAAATTTCAGAAATGGAAGAGGACATATTGCTAGAGAATAGATGCACCCTGAAGGAGGATATTATGGATAATGTGGAGGGATACAACCAGGACCCTAGAAACACCAAATCCATAGACACCAAATTCTATAAAATTGTAGTGTAAAATGGAAACTCAAATATTTGTTAAGAAAATATCTACTGGATACTGAGGAGGAAAGGAATGGCCTCATCGTGATGACAAAGAAAGTAATTTATCATAACCATAAGATGCTACCTCAGAACCACAAGATGGATAGAAAGCTCAACCATCTTTACAAAGCAATTACATGATTGGACATGCCTCCGGATGAGCAATAGGTTGCTCAGGCGAGCCAAGTTCCAGTTAATACCACTCTAAATGATAGAGACAAGAAGCAAATTTAGGTTCCTGAATCTACCTTTTTTTAATTTTTGAATAGATATGCAAATGCCAAGGTTTTGCAGAACATAAATCTTGTAGATAATGTTTGTTTAAATTTCCTCAGCATTATCAGTAAGATAGATAGGGGAAAAATTGATAAACTCTGGTTTAACATTTGGGCTAGAGTTCCTTCAGGCTGACCAAACATTAAATTTTGACTATATGTATTTCCTTTATATATATATGAATAGAACATAATCCTATCTACCTTACAAAAAAAATTGTACATACAATTACCATGAAATATTATTAGCAAGATTTCAATCATAAATCTAATTTCATGTCTTATAGAAATAAGTTTTCACAACTATGAGATTCTTTTCATAATGATTTCCTCTTGTAGTAGTATTCATCGGTTTTCATTATGTGCTTGTATTTATTTTCACATCCAAGATAATTCTACGTACAATTTTTTCCTTCTTGACAAAGCTTGTATTTTAGCCAAACAAACGATGAGTAATCATGTATAAATATTTCATTTCAATTTAGATAACCACATTCAAAATGATCTTAAATTATAACACATTAACAGTTCAATATAATTTTTCTTTAGATATTTAATCTATGTCTCTTGTTCCCTCAACAAAAATATCACTGGGAATTGTAGAGGGGGGCTTCCAAAACACTATCTTTAGAAGAGTGTTGAATCTTAATGTTGACCTTATCTAATCAACAATCTATTTGAAAAAATTAGATAATTTGATTTCATTGGCTTTCATGTTAGCATACATCAAACATATTTGTTTACCTTGAAATATATATTAACTTGATTGACATTTAAATGATGATGCAACTTCAATTCTCCTCATGTAAATTCAATTTTGGATGAATATCACAAAACTTGAAGGTATTAATCCATTGGCTATCAATACTTCTTTGAGCAATTTCTTTTCTTATGGAGAAAATCAAATTCATGCTCGCAATACTACATAGTATGAATCCTTAAAATTCCCAATCCTAATATTTTCCTATAGATACTCATAGTTGTTATTTCTAGTTGCAGATCAATCCATTGGGTATCAATACTTGGGTAATTTGTATTTCTCATGGATAAAATCAAATTCATTCTTACAATACTACAAACTATGAATCCTTGAAATGCCTAGTCCTAATATTTTCATATAGATACTCATTTTTTATTTCTATTTACAAATTAAGGTTAAGTTGCATGAATGATACTTGTGAGTTAGGGGATACAATGCTATGCTAAAGAGGCGGAATGGAAAGTCATTCTTGGTTTCCCATAGTTTAGGAGGATTTTGGGTTTCTCTATTTTTTTAACATCAACCTCTATCATGGTAGTATAAATACATCAAAAACTTCATTCCCATTACTACAAAATGGTAAGAAACATTGCATGGCATGAGGTCATTTTTATTTAGGTATTGTTTGAGGACTCCTCCAGTAAATCCCATGAGAATTGAAAATTCAACCATAGACATATGAGAGAAAATGACTCTTATTAGTGCTTGAATGGTTGGAAAAAATATCTATTGTTGTTACCTAGCATAAAAGTTATTTAGTTTCAAACCTGCTAGCTTAACATGGCACCAAACACACTATCAGTCATTTTCCTTGGGCCCATCCATATCCTAGAACTATAAGCTTGGTTCTATACCAATTTGTAAGTTGTAATGTATCCATATGTAAAGTATCATTCTTGAAATGAGAGAGAAAACATAAGACATAATAAGATTTTTTTTCATGTCTCACAAAGTTGATATTCTAAATAAAAGGGAAAGCAATGAAACATCAACTGATTTCTTCTAAATATCAACTCATAAAATAATTATGCAACCAACCATCCTTATAAAGAATGATAAACCAATTATATCTAATCAAAATTATTCTATGTAGCATGATTCTTATCCTTTCTTAACTGCAGGGAGCCAAATGTACACATCCCATTTCAAGCCTGGCCCTTTTTTAAGTGTATTTTTTATTAATTTATCTGCCTCACAAGTGATCAACTTCTTATTCATATGATTGTGTATTCTAGCTTGAAACATAACCTAATTCATCCCAACTTCAATAGGTGATGGATAACATCCAACGATATGTTAGCATGATCTAGAATATATAGCTACAACTAAATATAGAGACTTGGCAGTGCGCAAGAGGATCAAGAGAAAAAAGTGGTTGGAAAGATATGCAAGTCCCAAAAGTGTGCAAGACCCACCAATCGAAAGAAGTATACAAGTATCAAAATCACGCAAGTGTCCCAGAAGCAAGAAGTGGTCAGAGAAGTCAAGTGCGCAAGACCCATAAGTGATGGTACTTCAAGGGTGCAAGACCGTGGCAATACCCCACACAAAGTGGTTACCAAGTATGTGCAAGACCCACAAGTGATGGCACTTCAAGGGTGGAATACCCCACACGAAGTGGTTACCAAATATGTGCAAGACCCACAAGGGATGACACCTCAGTTGTGCAGATCAGGACAAGTGGAGGATGCAAAAGTCATCTTGGTCATGAAGCAAGGAAGAAGAGATGGCATGACTAAATTGTGGACATATGGTCTACGCAGGCCAAGTATAAATAATAATTTGAGTTAGAGAGTGAAAGTAAGCTTGAAGATGCGATAGTGGTAGTGCTCTGATTTGGAAAGCTTCTAATTATTGGGGTATCAATGGCTCGTGGAAGTAGAAAAACATAATCCAGAAGAATATCCATATGCGCAGAATGCAACACAACAGATGATGCGTGAAATGATGGGCCAAGTGAATAAGAACATAAAGACAGTATCGCATATGGTACGCAGAAAGTCACATATTATCTAAGACAGATGCACCAAGACTAAGTGGTGCATAGTGGAGGGTGCACAAAATTACATGATTGATCTGATACAAATGTGTGAGGTCAGAACAACAGCACATCATAGGATGCGTAGTATTAGTTGAGTATACATATGCACAAAAATAGAACGGTATGTTGAACCAATGCGCAAATTGCAAAATGTCATCAAGTATGAGATCAAGTATGTAATTTTGATGTATTGAAGTAAAGTACGTGATAAAGTTTGGTCTTTGCAAGATCTCAATATATAGAAGTTACTCACAACGATATAAACCGCGGTTAATCTGAAGAGTTCACTGATCAATAGAACAATAAAGAATTATTTTCTACAATCATATCAGGGTGGAAGGATGGGGAAAGGAACAGGCATTCAGTTCCTCCTTCTAGTTAGAGCTGGTAAATCGGGGAGTCAATGCTTCCTTCAAGTTGGTTCCTATAAAACCAAGGGGTTGGTGTCTCCTTCCAGTTGGTGTTGGAGAACTTCAGAAGTTGGTGCTTCCATGAGTGTAATCTTTTTAATATAAGAGAACATTCTGTGGTTTTCTCTGGTTTGGGTTTCCACATAAAAATATTTGTGTTTTGTGTATTACGCATGTGATGTTGAATTTTTATGTTTATGGTGAATGCTTAATTTAAGTGTTGATTAAATTTCATGAGAAGTAAAAAATATTCATAATTGAGATAATATTGATTCATCCCCCCTCTCAGTATTAATAAGATTCCAACAATTGGTATCAGAGGTCTTCAGTAACTGCTTAACATATGGAAGATGGTCCTTTCGAAGATATGGACAAGAAGGAAGGACTCTCCACCGACAAAGCACCTAGATTTGATGGTTACAACTACACCTTATGGAGGATAAGAATGGAATTATATCTATAGTCCCTTGGCATTGATGTATGAAAACAATTAATGCTAGCTATAATGTTCCCGCAATTGCACCATTTCATCCCGTTAAAAGAAGACAATATGAATGCAATGAAAGAGCAAGGAATGCATTGTTATGCGTATTAACGGACACTGAGAATTCATGCATTGTTCCTCATAAAAATATGTGTGTGACAAACTCAAGAACATCTATGAAGGAGATGATAAAGTCAAGAAGGAAAATTTGCAGACATACTCTGATTTATTTGAGTCCCTAAAGATGAAAGAAGAGGAAAACATCGCATCTTACTTTCTTCAAGTCGATGAGATAGTTAATGATATCAAGGGCCTTGGAGTTTCTATAACTAAAGAATCCATTGTGCAAAAGATACTAAGAACTCTGCCTCCAATAGTTGACTCAAAGGTATCTGTGTTGGAACACAGAACTGATCTTGAAGATTTGACAAAAGATGAGCTTCATGGGATCCACACTGGATATGAGACAAGAACTAAAAAGCAACATCCCAGTAGGAAAGAAGGAGCCTTCAAATTCACCAAGAAGGTAAAGCATGAGCATGAAAAAATATATTGTGATGAATCAGATGCTAAAGAGGTAAACTTTGTGATAAATATGAAGAGAGGACATGGCAAGTATAAGGGTAAGTTACCCTTCAAGTGTTTTAAATGTGGAAGAGTAGGGAATTTTGCTTCAAAGTGTTCGTATAAAGAAGTTACAGATAGTGACCTTTAATAAGAGGCCAACCATAATGAATGAAGGATGGCACACTCACAGGACAAAGCTGAGAGTAGGAAGAAGTTCCCTAAACAAAGGAAAAGTCTGCATGTTAATCCCTCAATAGGGGCACATTTCCCCCTATATTGGGGTTCATTACATTAATTTTGATGTTGGATTTGGTCCATTAGTGTTAATTTTCATTAGTATGGCTATATTAGTTATGTCGGCTTGGTTCAGTTAGTCGGGATTGAACCCCTTAGAATCCTATATATAGGAAGGAGAGCTTTTCATTTGGAGCATCTTGTTTTGTCTTGTCTTGTGTATTTAGTACATTGTATAAGGAGGTTTCCCCCTCGAAGAGGCTTTTTATTCATCTATTTTATTCAATCAAGTCATGGAGCACTCTTTCTGATCTATTTCTTCTCTTTTCATACTCTTTTTGGAAAAAATTTGCATAACATTCGGTATCAGAGCCCTTTCCTTGGGACTGGTTTCTTCAAAACGAGACATCTTGTAAATTTCACTATAGAAATTTTTATTTGATGTTTCAAAGATCAAAACTTAAAAATAAACTAGAAAAAATGTCGAACTAACTGTGGTCCAAGTTTCAGATCTTGAAACATTACAGGTTCGGGGATATTCACTCTAGAATCTATGGTTTCTGACTAGTCTAAAACAAGTGTTCTGGGAAAAAAAGTCAAATCTGAGGCATGAAAGATCCAAATTGAGTGATACCTATTGCATGGAAAAGAAGACAGATCACATTATTTGTGGTATATTTTTCACCTTTAGATACAAAATATTGGACACGTGGAAGACCGTACAAGTTCTCTATTCTGAGAAGACCAAAAATAAGAAGTTTTGGGATATTCGAAATAACCTATTATTGGAAAATAAAAATTAGGTCATACATTTGGAATTGGAAAGAGGAAACATCAGGATACAATAGTATGAAGTTTCATACCCAGAGGAGAAGAAATTTAAAATTAACACCAGTTTCAAGTCGACCATAAAATGTTAGATTTTGAGCATTAATTCAACATACTCTAGGATCTTTACTAAGAGAATAACATGTACATCATATCAAGCATATCAAGCAATCGCATAAGATAATGGACACATAGAGTTTCACTGGGGAAAACCATAAAGGTGAAAAACCCCACAACTTCCTCAGAGATAGAAAGAGCAGTGATACAACCAAAGTACAAGAGATAGTCTTCTCCTAGCAGCTGAACTTCCTCCCCACTTGTGCGCCACTTTCCGATTAGTGTAGAAGTGAATAATGAGATGATCAAATAGAGATCTCCCGATCTCTACTTATACATAACCTAACCTGCCTAATAACCTAGCAGGGCCGACTTGTCTAACTCAGTCTAATAACCCGTGGTTATACTAATCAGGGCCCACCCCACACTTGGTGGTCTAATAACCCATCTCAGCAAGTGACGAC
Source organism: Larix kaempferi (assembly GCA_027924585.1). NCBI lineage: Eukaryota > Viridiplantae > Streptophyta > Pinopsida > Pinales > Pinaceae > Larix > Larix kaempferi. Next base: position 23,630,954 of record BSBM01000577.1, read on the forward strand.
ACCTGCGACACTTGTCAATACAAATGATGACACTTCCGTATAGAGGAATAATACCATCTCTATAGGAGTACAATATACATACTAGGTGAAATACATTTCGAAGTTACATATACATCAACACTACCTCTTAACTAGGAAGGTATTTCTCGACACATATCTGCTAGCACAAGTCTTCTTCTCTGGATCATCGTCACTGGATCTTCGTCATTGAACCATCATCATCGAATCATCGTCATCGTCATTGCTGCTGCTATCTCAATCAATCTCCAATCTACTCGTCATAGGAAGTTCTACAGAGCCAGTCCTTTTTCATACTGGATGTAGGCCCGCCACCTGCAGGTCTTCATCATCTACAGAGCCAACCCTTTTTCATGTTGGATGAACATCATCAACATCTCTGCGAGCAAGCCATCAAGTAGGTACACCTCAGGACTGATTACACTGCCTCTGCAAAACCTGCAAGATCTCCCATAACTAATTACACTGCCTCTAGAAAACTTTCAAGAGCATCTAAGGACTGATCATATGCCTCTGCAAAGCCTGTGTACCATACCGTCACATCATCGTCTTCGGATCACCATCATTGTCCACGGAGCACAACCCAGATGCACATCACACGGCACTTACACCACCGGCATGGGAGACCACATCTATCACCATTCGGAGAAGGCTCAACACTTACACCACCGGCATGGGAGACCACATCTATCACCATTCGGAGAAGGATCAACACTTACACCACCAGCATGGGAGACCACATCTATCACCATTCGGAGAAGGCTCAGCACTTACATCACGTGTAATGTCCCCTCCCAGCAGACCAAGCAAGGGAGAGAACATCACTCTAATTTCGGACACCTAGCCCCATACTTAGTAAACAAAGATTCATATAAAATGAAGATGGACATATGAATGCATAAATATTTGAAAACACAGTAGAATTAAATTCTTTTACACATCCATCATACATTCAAGATATTCATGTCATTCATCAATTAAAACAATACAGAATTAGCACATGAGAGTACTTATCTTAAAACAAAGTAGTCCCTGAGCAACCAGCTATGCATCTACAACGTTCCACCCAACCATAGGCCAGTTGTGCTTATCAATCTCTTGATACAACTGCCACCCCCGAGCTGGGCATGATTTCTACAAGGAAGAAGGGAACAACAGACTCACACATAGCCAAAATACACCAAAATAATCCAAGCCAATCAGCAGTTGGGTTTATCAGGCTGCTAGGAGATGGAAAAGGAAGAATTGCTAAGCTAGTGAGCTCAACCACAGAGGTATGGGTACCCCTACAAGATCTATCTAGCTTGGTTCCCCACAATGCCTACACACCTAATTCAAGGAAGTATTCCCTACACTACTACATAGTCCCTCAGTCCATACCTTCCAATTCAGTGTTGTTCAAGGTGTGCATAGAAGAGTAGCCATCTCTTTTGATCTTCTTGAGAGGTTATTTTCCCCACTAGGTTTATCAAGCCAATTTTGTCCACTACCACTCCAAATTTCTTGCTCACAGGTTCAAACCAAAACAAGTATGCACATAACAGCAAAATCACAAGTGTCGGGCATGTAGAAAAACGTTTTTACAGTGGGATGCCCAAAATGGGGTTTCTACCAATTTCAGAAAATCGTGGGCAGCCAAAAATGAAATGGGAGAAGGGGAAAACAACCCTGGGAGAGCAAATCATTTTCAGAAAAACGTTTATGGGCATTCAAGGGACAAAAACAGCCTCCATAAACCCCAAAATCGTGGCTCCCTTCCTCCCAGCCATTCTGCAATACAAAAACGAGTTCCCAGGCATGGAAAATGCAGGAAAATGGTGAAAAACGTGATGGGGAAAGTCCCAGTTGGCTCATACTGCGTGAGAGGGCAAAGGCCATGGGTGAAAGATGGATTTGGGCACCATTTCGTGGGTGTTTTCTTGCCCAAGAAGCAAAAATACAAATTCCCAGGTTGATGTCTTGCCCATGCACGAAATTGGCTGCCATACCTCTCCACTCCCAAGGCATTAACTGCCTCAACCAATTCTTGGAAGAATTTAATGATTGGGTGCATAAGCCAAAATGGGTAGTTGAGGGTTTATGGGTTTTCTCATTGACACATGGGTTAGCACCATTGGCTCAAGGGTTTGAATAATTTCCCTCCCTATTCCTTATAAAAATATGCCCCCATCTCTTTGTTGCATTGCATAGCTAGTTGTGGGTATTTCATTAAAATTCGTTTTTACATGATGTCTTTAATTTACATTGTGTCCGTCTAGCACAAGAACCATAGGCATATATTTTTAATTGCCGATACATAAAAACGCTAAATCAATGGCGGGGCCTTGGCCTTGAGATCCTCACCATGATTAAATAACAATATTTACATCAGTTACAATTTAATGCAATGGTGGTCAAAATGGGGACGTTACATCACGACCATGAGAGGACTTACATACCACCATGTCACCATGGGAGGACCTACCTACCATCATGTTGAAAAAGCACAACACTTACATCACGACCATGGGAGAACACATCTGTCACCCTGTCGAAAAGGCTCACTCAACCCTTACATATCACCATGGGAGAACACATCTATCACCATGTGAGAATGGCCCTAGCCCTTACATTTCACCATGGGAGAACACATCTATCACCATGTGAAAATGGCCCAGCCCTTATATTTCAGCATAGGAGAACACATCTATCACTATCTGAAAATGTCTTCAGCCCTTACATATCAGCATAGGAGAACACATCTATCACTATATAAGAATGGCTCCAGCACTTACATCGCACCATGGGAGAACACATCTATCACCATGTGAGAAGGGCTCATGTGCATATATGTCTCCAGACTCATCACTTCCCCTTGGAAGGATTCTCGATCTGAAGTACACCAAGTCTCCCTCTGAAGTATTCAAACTTCACTCTGGCCAGTGGCTTGGTCAACACATCGGATATCTTCTCATCTGTCACAACATACAGGAGCTTCACTGCTCCTCTTTGCACCATATCCCTGATATAGTGGAACTTGATCTCAATGTGCTTCGACTTGTCATGGAACACCGGGTTCTCCGACAACTTCACACAACTCTGGTTGTCGCAATATATACAAGTAGCACTCAACTGGAGATCAAACAAATCAGACAGTAGCTTCCTAAGCCATACTGCCTCACAACTAGTCGAACAAGCTGCGACATACTCTCCTTCGACTATACTTAGTGCCACACAGGACTGCTTCCTGCTAAAACAAGAGATCATACCGGATCCCATATCGAAGCAGCACCCCAAAGTGCTCTTCCAATCAATGGAACTTCCTGCCCAATCTGAATCAACATAACCCTCTAGGTTAAACTTCTGATTCACCTCATACTTGATCCCATAGTCAACTGTACCCTTTAGGTACCTCAGAATATGCTTTGCATCTGTCAGGTGAACATGTCTCGGATCTATCAAGTACTGGCTCAAGGTGTTCACCGCAAAGCAAATATATGGTCTCGTATTCATCAGGTACATCAAGGACCCAATCATCCGATGATACATCGTAGCATCAACCGGCTCAGATGAAGCATCATACATAAGCTTCAGGTTCGATGCCATAGGTGTGGCCATGGCTTTGCAGTCCCTCATTCTGAACCTCTTCAGTATCTCTACTGAATACTTCCCTTGTCCAAGGAAGATTCCATCTGCACTCTTCCACACCTCCATTCCAAGAAAGTAGTGCATCATACCCAAGTCCTTCATCTCAAACTCGACAACAAGATTCCTCTTCATGTCAGCAATCAATCTATCCTCACCTATTACAAACAGGTCATCCACATACAATAGTAGTATCATTGGATAACCTTCCTCAACCTTGTAGTAAAGGTTGGAATCCGCTTTACTTTTGGTAAAGCCCAAACTAGATAGGAAGCCATCTATCTTACCATACCAGGTCCTGGGTGCCTGTTTCAAACCATACAGGGATTTCTTCAGTTTGCACACATGAGTCCCTCTGTCATGTGTCTCAAACCCGAGTGGCTGCTCCACATACACTTCCTCTTCAACTACACCATTCAAGAAAGTTGTCTTGACATCTGTTGGCCCGGTTTTGCAACCAGGCTTAGTGCTATGGGCACCTGCTAACTAGTAGCAGCAGTTTCAATAGAAATAAAAACAATAAACTAAATAAACAATACTTTTCATGAATCTAAGCAAGAATCTAAGAAAATAATGTAAACATGTCAAAATCAAGAACAAGAAACATAAGAAATAATTTTTTTGTATTGAAAAATGGGTGGGCAAGCAAGTGCTTTCGATATTACCTTCAATGGTGAAGGTTGATGTTGAGCAACTCCCAATATGAGTAGCTCCAAACTCCAAGAGGTCTCCTTCTCCAAGGTTGCTTCAATGGCTAAAAGTGCTCAGGGGAGATTTCAGCAGCATAAGGATGAGATAATGGAAGGATGTGAAATGAGGAGCCCCTACCACCTTTTTATAGGTTTTGGTGGTGGGAGATACCATTTGTGGTTTTGTGGAAACCAAATGGTATTGACCAACATGGTTTAGGTACTTTTCCCTCCTTTTTCCTTTTTTGAATAAAAATAATATTTTAATTCCCTTTTTAATATTTTTGGGAATTTGGACCCTTTTTGAGGGTTTTTTATGATTTTCTTGGAAAAATAATCTTTTTTAATGGAAAAAGGGGTGTACTAAGGTCTTTTGGTGACCTTTTGTTGGTTTCAGAGGCTCAGATGGTGGAAAAGTGGACAAATGGGTCATGTGAGTAAGGGAATGAGCTAGTGAGCACTTTTTAGGTGTTAACAGATTGCCCCTTGATGTGTGAGGGCAGGAGCTCATCGTATGGCCGATAGACATCATAGTTCTTTTGTCCTTTTTTCTGGGGTTTAGGGGAGAGAAGAGACCGGTTGGAGACTGGAGCCACGGCCCTTGGAAGCTGCAAAAACAAAAAATATTACATGGCCTCAATATGAATGAGGTATAATCTCTGATAAAGGACGAGGCGGGCATTCCCATGCTCGTATCAAGACATATACAAAACAATTAGTCCCAAGAAGGGGGATCTAATACGTAAAGGAATATACTGGTACATCATAATGGTCCAGAGGGGACATTATGGTGGGATATACTCATGATCATGGCTGATCTCAATAACTGATACATTGGAATAACTGTTGAACTGCTGAAACTGAAGGTGTCCAACATTTGTATGTACTTGATGACTGTGAGCCATCTGGGATATTGTCGCCATACGCAACCCGGATATCTATAGAAAAAATGTAACTGGTTGTATCCATAGGTAGACTCTCAAATGGGGAGGAGTCAGGTGGTATCCGGGGTCTTCGACTAATAACTGAACGGACCAATACCCTGTGCGAGTCTCAACGATGCGATCAAGGTGCTGAAGTCGAGCATGTGAGAAACAACCATTCGGAGAGGCACTGAGGATTCCTCTCGAAATGATTCGTAGGCACTCATCATAAATGGTGATGAGTCCAAGACACAGGGACCTCTAGGTCTATCCTCTGGAATCAATGTGGTTGTCGTCGACAGAGGGAGACCAGCAACTAACAAGGCAATGATGTTTCCTTGATAGGAGCACGAGGTGTATAACTGAAGTGATGGAGTACTGCTGGTAGGACTGACATACTTGTGGGGATGGGAAATAACTGGGTCAAAAAATGGGTAGACTCAAACTTCCTTTGTTCAGAGCATGATGACATGGGTGACCTAGCAGCGTAGGGAACTGACTCGTAGGTGTGGGGATCATCTTTTAGGGACTTGAAGGGTATGTACTGACTCTGGGGGGGGTGAAGCTTATGGTAGCTGTCGAGGGAGTTTCAGGGTGACATACTGCAGAATACTCTGAACAAAGGCGACTAAAATGGGGAAGCTGCTATGTGAGTAGATATGATGTGTTGTAGCGCCAAGAGGCACCATTGATTCCTTCTTCGTAGTTTGAATGAGCTCCAAGAAGGGATAAAAGTGTGCTCTGAAATGGTACGATCCTGTGGATTTTGTGAGCCCAGGACGGCTCATGCTCATGGTTGCTTTCATGTTTAGAGAGTCTGAAAGCGGTAAGTGGACTCTATTGGTGTTTCTTTTTCGTGAGTTTAGTCTCCAAGGCCCGAAAAAGCGTAAAATGATGCGGATGGAGAACTCTTCTAGCCGATGTGACTAGAGTATACCTTTTTCGTAATTAGTCTACGAGGTCCGGAAAAGGGGTAAACTTATACCAGGTAGACGCCCTTTCAGATACGTTTTAGCGAGCATGAAAGGAAGCAAGATTGCTCGGCGATCTTTTCATTGTTTTAGGAGTCAGAAAAGAGCTTAACAGAAACTCCCTAAGTGCCTTTTTCGTAAAAAGGGGTTTCTCAGCCCGAAAAAGGGATAAAATTATACCGAACAAACATGGATTGATGAGGGCGAGAAAAAGGTCTCAAGCATCGTCATCAGTGTGGAAAACTGGTTCCGGTGACATAAGGATTGTCGAAAGGGGGCTGCGGTCGTTGTGGCACGCAAACCGAGGCAATGAGAGGGCATTTTGAAAAAATGGCCGAAAAGTATGGGCGTGAGAGTGAGAAATGATCTCAAGCATCATCACAAGCACGAAAAACTGAATCCGGTGATATAAGGCATGCCCCGAACTGAGAACGGCCGATGTGGCACGCAAACCGAGGTGACAAGGGGGCATGGAAAAAATGCCCGAAAAATCTAGGCGTGAGAGCGAGAAATGATCTCAAGCGTCATCACAAGCGCGGAAATATGAATCCGGTGGTGCAAATGGTGCGAAAAACGGAGAACGGCCGAGGTGGCACGCAAACCGAGGGTGACGAGGGGGCATGGAAGAAATGCCTTGAAAATCAGGACGTGACAGCGAGAAATGATCTCAAGCATCATCACGAGCGCGAAAAACTGAATCTGGTGATATATGGCACGTCCAAAACGGAGAACGGCCGATGTGGCACGCCAACCGAGGTGACAAGGGGGCATGGAAAAAATGCCCGAAAAATCGGGACGTGACAGCGAGAAATGATCTCAAACGTCATCACGAGCGCGGAAAACTGAATCCGATGATATAAGGCTTGTCAAAAATGGACGACGGCCGATGTGGCACGCAAACCGAGGAAACGAGGAGGCATGGTAAAAATGTCCAAAAAATATGGGCATGAGAGCGAGTAATGATCTCAAGCATCATTACGAGTGCGGAAATATGAATCCGGCAGTGCAAATGGTGCGAAAAACGGAGGTCATAAGGACTCCGGAATGGTCAAAGCAAATAACTAGGTTAAAAAATTGCTACAAATAAAGGTGAGCCCACCAAGCCAATGATGCAGTGGTGGGGAGAAATGATGACCCGCGGGGGGAAATACTATCTGCATAAAATCAACTCAAATATACAAGTGACACGTGACCTCAAAAATGGTTGAGATCGCGAATATGAAAAAGTGAGCAGGGTTAATGACATGCCCCCATGCTATGTGCATGGGGTTTGTGATTGTGGATCACATATGTGTTGGTTTGAACGATGGGCTCATTGAGGTGTTGAGATAGAGATGATGGGGAAGGTTCAAAATGATTGATTATGCCCCCTATCCCGGGGTCGAGGTAATCTATTATGCCCCCTAACTCAGAGGTGTCAATGTGGTGCAGATGTTGTCTCAGAGAGAGATCAATAGGGCATTGAGCAACTGCTGGCGGGGTGTTATACCATGAGGCTGTGGGTCGTGGTGGCATACTGAAGTGATGATATGATGATGGGGGATTCCCTTTGTGGGGTGGATGCCCCCAGTATCTCCGACGAGGATCACGATGATGACGAGTAAGCAAGGTTTTGGGCCTGCCCCCATGTTGTGGACATGTGGTTTCCTGGTCGATTTGAAAGGGTTGAACCTGTGTGTCAAAGGGATCAATGGAAGGGGCCGACCGGACAGAGGGGTATCCAGTGGAGATCGTATAAATGGCGGGGTCAAGGCCGGGCATTTCGGTATCTGACCAAGTAAAGACATCAGTGAATTCTTGGAAGAGTTGTTGGTATTCTCCGATCTCATGCTCACTGTGGGAGGTTCCTAATGTGATGGTATGAAGGGCACCAAGTGGGTCAGAGATGTCAATGTGGATGACGGGAGAAATATCGGCCATGGGATCCGTTAACCAGTCGATTTTAGTAGGAAGGAAATCCTTGGACTCAACCGCGGATTGGGTAGCGGTGGTGGATGAAGTCTCTTCCAGGAGGAAGTATGGACGATGGTGCATGTCTTCCCCGGGATAATCAAAGGTAGTAGGAGTCTCGAGAACCTCTTCATCATTGCGGGAGCTTTGAGTGGTCAAATCGAGTGATGAGGTAGTGGTAGTCGAAGAGATCATGTAGATGGTGTTCGAATTTCAACATGGTGGATAACTCCTTCCAGACGGCATCTTCGAAGTGAGAGCCGTGGTCAGAGACTAACTGCTGTGGTACTCCGAAACAAGCGATAACATGGTTGAAGAAAAACCGTGCCGCAGTGTCGGCTTTGCAATTATAGGTCGGCATGGCTTCTGCCCACTTGGTGAAATAATCTACGGCCACAATGATGTGTTTGTGACCGCCGGCTGACGGGGGGTTGCAGTCGAGGAAGTCTATGGCCCATTTGCAGAATGGTCCAACAGTGATGACTGGGTGAAGGGGGGCAGGGGGGGGTTCTTGCTTTGGGGGCAAATAGCTGGCAGTTCTGGCAATGCTTGACTGCGGTGATGCAATCAGTAAACAATGATGGCCAAAAATAACCGGCCCGAATGATTTTTTGGGCGGTAGCCATGCCGGAGAAATGGCCTCCACAGGCACCGCTATGACAATCATTGAGGACTTGTTCTGCCTCACTATGGGATAGGCAGCGGCGTAAGATAGTATCAACGTCGCGTCGATAAAGTACATCCCCAATAAGTAGGTATCGGGGGGCGTGGTGTCGTATGCGACGGCGTCCATCACGATCGATGTGTGGTCGGAATTTTTGCGTACGAAGGTAGGTCAAAATGTCTCCGTACCAAGGGTCGTCAGACGAAATGACGAAGATCTGCTCGTCAATCAGGTCCGTTTGGATGACGGGTGATGTTGAAGAGGATGGGAGATCTGTAATGAGGTGAGCAAGCGCAAGGGCTTTGGTGCTTTTGGGAGTCTTGAAAGTAAGGTCATATTCCTGGAGGATAATGACCCATTTAGCGACACGACCCTGTAGGAGTCGCCGGGTGAGGAGGTAGACCATGGGGTTGGAGTCGGCGACAACCGTGGTATGACTAAGTAAAATATAGTGTCGCAGTTTTTGTACGAAAAATACTACAGCTAGTGCTAATCTTTCCTCGTATGGGTAACGTAGAGGTGGGCCAGATAAGGTCTGGCTGACGTAATAAATCACATGCTCTTTGTGGGAAGCATCTTCTTGTACCAAAACTCCGGACACGGCATGTTCAGATGCCGAGACGTAAAGGGTGAAGTCTTGGGAGAAATCCGGTGGGGATATCAAGGGGGCTTGTGTGAGAGCTTTCTTGAGGGCTTCGAATGCCGTGTCTGCTTGCTCGTCCCAAACAAAGGGTATGTGGGTACGAAGTAAGCGTAAGAACCCGTGGACTTTGGTGGCATAATCAGGGACGAAGCGCCTAAGAAAATTGGACCGCCCTTGCAAGCTCTGAAGATGTCGAAGCGTGCGAGGAGGGGGAAGTTCTAAAATGGCTTTGACTTTCAGGGGATCGACAGTGATTCCATCTTGGGAAACAATGAAACCCAACAACCGGCCCGCCGGGACGCAAAAGACACACTTGTGTGGGTTCAAGCGGATTTTATATTTGCGACAACGCAGGAAAACTTGCCGGAGGTCGTTAAGGTGGTCTGATCGTTTTCGGGAACGAGCTGTGAGGTCGTCAAGATAGACTCGTAGGATATGGACCAAGTCGTGAAAGCAATAGGTCATGGCTCGCTGGAAAGTGGCACCAGCATTTTTAAGGCCAAATGGCATGACGCGATAGGCAAAGGTGCCCCATGGGGTGGTAAAGGCAGTCTTGTACTGATCCTCCTTGCGGATGTGAATCTGGTTATATCCGGAAAACCCGTCCATGAAGGATAGGACCTCATGGCCCGCACACTCATCAATGAGTTGGTCAATGAATGGCGTGGGGAAATTGTCTTTTGGACAAGCGTGGTTTAGATCGCGGAAATCAGTGCATACTCTAAGGGTGCCTTGCTTTTTGTTGACAGGAACAGGGTTCGACACCCATGTGGTGTACGGAATAGGGTAGATGAACCCTGCTTTTCGAAGTTTCTCGACTTCAGCCTTAACAGCGGGGAGCTTGGCAGGGTGAATAGGTCGCTGTTTCTGACGAACAGGGGGTACTTCTGGCCATGTATCGATGTGGTGTTCAATAATGGCGGGGTCGAGACCAGGCATCTCGGTATAGGACCAGGCGAAGACATCACGGAACTCTTGAAAGAGCTTTTTGTATGCCTGAGTTTCTGCTTGAGTGCAAGATGCGCCCAGCGAGATGAGCTCAGGTTTCCCTGGTGTTGTGGAAATGTCTATCTGTATAGTGGGGGAAATGTTTGACATGTTCCCTTCTTCAAAGGCATCCGGTGCTGGGATGGGGTCCTTTAACCAATCGACCTTAGCGGGTATGAAGTCTTTCGACTCGACTGATAGCTGGTTGGATGCGGTGGAGGTAGATGCTTCCGGGAGGAAGTACGAGCGATGATGCATATCATCCCAAGGGTAGTCAGGTGCAGTGAGTGTCTCCAAAATCTGCTCATCAGTATTGAAGTAATCAGACCATAAATCAAGGGGTTCTGGTTTGAAGGTTGTTGAAATCATATATATCGTATTGACTTCTTCTGACGAGGATGATGGTGGGGGGTGGATCTCCTCGATGAGGGGAGGAGATATCTCTAAGTCGGCATTGTTTAACTCATACAACGCTGCTCTATAGTAAGGTAGATCAGGGCAATGGTGAGAGTAGTGGCCGTAAACATTGCATATAGCACAAGGATGGTTAGTGCGCATTGATTTGTCACGAGGCTGTAGAGGTGGTTCTAATATGACTACTGGGATGCCGATGTCATCGTCCAACATATTCATATGCTCTTGGAGTGCCGGTAAATGTGGGCATTGATGAGTTGGATGGCCAATTTCATCGCATAATGAACATTTGGGGGGAGCTCGAAACACTGGTGGGGGTTTAACTGCCTTCGGAGGTGGTATAGCAGTGTATGGTTGTGTACCTCTGCCCCCAGTGGGCTTAGCAAGAAGAGGGGGATCTCTTGACGTCGAAGCAATCGTGAGACCAGGAGGAGGTTTCGTTGACGACGAAGAGATTGCAACACCAGGAGGAGGCTGATTTGTGGTAACGATAGGTTGTACCGGTTGGAGGATGACGTCGGGTGTGGGTGGTCGAACGGGAGGCGGAATATACCACACGGGTAATCCCAATGTTAGCCCGGGTAGGCTAAGGGTAGCCATAACCGGGGCGCTTACTACACCCGAAGGAGGAAATAGGAAGGGGATGGTGTGGATGGGTGTAACACCAATGTGACTGGGGATCAATGGTGGTTGACCACCGGACGTTTGCGTATTCTGCGAAAGAGTACAGAGGTTTGCGACTTGGGTCTCCGGTGACGGTGGTGGAATGGCCTGAAATGTAGAGGTCATTGGTGTATCGGAATAAAGTCCGGGTGCCACGGAAGACACAAAGGAGGTAACTGTACTAGAAGCGGGTTGTTCAACCATGGGAAGAACATTCTCGGGTGCTGCAGGGGCGTTGGGATCATAGTAGGTGAGTTGGTCAATTTTGACCACGCGTCCCTCGTGGGGGAACATCATGGTGCGGAAGACGGAGGAGGCGACCGCTTTCATGGTGTACATGTAACTGCGGCCAAGTAAAAGGTTATAGTCGAGCTGGGCGTTAATGACCTCTATGTCGATGAGCACAGTTTTCCCACCTAATTGGACGGGCACCTTGGGTAATAAACCTTGAGGTTGAGCTGACCGGCCGTCGTAGGCCCGCAATGCAGTGGTGGATTGCTGGAGAGCAGGGGATCCCAACTTCTGCCAAACAAAAGTGGACATGACGCATGTGGAGGCACCCTCGTCGATGATACATCGATGGATGACAAGATTCCGAATAGAAACGGAAACTTGGACTGCTATGGTAGAAGGCAGCCGTGGTTCAGATTGGTCTAAATCAAAGGTCATCAATTTCGAATCATTTGGGTCAATCGCCCCAATAGCGGAAAGTAAAGTCTTGCGCTGAGTAGGACAGGTTTTTAAGACTTCTAACGCAGACATGGCTGCGGGGGATTGGGCTAAGTCATCGACAATGTTGTAATTGGACGCAGCCCGTGCATTGGGGTTGTTGTTGATTCGGCGAAGGGGGAAGCGAGGTGCTTTAGAAGCACCATCGAGTGGAACCTGAGGTATACGCAATGTCTGATCAGTGGGATTAGCATTAGTATCCTTTTCAGCGGGGGGGGGCTTCAGAAGTCGGTCCGTATTGATTCCGACGGGTTTGGATATTGACGTCAGCGGTGGACATCATCAATAAGTGGTGGGTGCCTGAATCAAACATGGGTTGATCAGGAGCTGTGTAAGTTATTTGTTGTGGTTGCACGTTGCCCTGTTGGGGGGCTAACGGCTGAGTGTTTACCACTCCCTGTGTTGGAAAAGGGTTTTGGAGGACCAAAGGTTGTTGTGGGGGTGGTGGGGGGTTGGGTGGTGGCTGAGGAGCCGCCTGCCCTTGACGATGGGCGTCATTTGTCCATAGTTTTCGAGCTCGCTCCAGATGTGGGCAAGCGTGGGTATAGTGGCCATAGACACCGCAAATGGAACAAGGATGGTTTGTTCATAAATAAGCATTTTTGGGTTGCTTAGGTGGCCGATCAGGATTCTGATGAGCGGGCGCCGCGTTATTGTCTTGTGGAGGATGGGTAGGTTGTGGAGCTTGGTTACGGTTTTGATTGTTTCCACGGTTGCGTCCTCTTCCGCGGTTTGGTTGCCCACCCTGGTTGCGTTGGTTATTTTGATATTGGGGCTGATGTTGTTGTGCGTACACATGCCCTTGAGCATTAGGGGGATTCTGAGGAGCCGCAGGTGCGGGAGCAGGTTGCGGTGGATAGTATGCAGGTGGAGCTGGAGGTGGTCCAGTTTCCTGCTGGGGTTGTAGGTACCCCTGAGCTGGTGGAGGTGTGAGGTTAGCCGGTGCAACCGGTTGTGGGTAATGCATGGGATGTTGTTGGAACTGCATGGGGTTTTGTACCGTAGGTTGAGCATAGTATGTAGGGGGTACATATGCCGATGGCGCTTGGCCATAACAATGTTGTGGACAAGAGGGTCCATGAACGTGATGGGTCTGGTTTGTTGGAGCATAAGAAGTTGTCGCCCCGGAACTAGATGTAGCCCTAGAAAGGTCTGGGGCGGGCATGGTGCTCACCATACTGAAAGGTTTTGCTTGCGGTGTAATTTGGCCAATAATGCCATCAGCGGCATGTGATGCCCCCGGTGTGTCACCGCGTGCAGAGTCACCTCGTGGGGCATCAGGTATGATCGTGTATAGGTAACCTGACTGGGCATAGATAAGATCAAACTGTTGGGCCTTAAGGATGGCCTCCTCCTCAGACTGGGGTCTTTCAGATGCTACATCCTTCGCAATGAGAGGAAGGAGGGATTTAAGGAACCAGTCTAAAAAGATTCGGTCGTCTAATTTGATCTTGCATAGGCTTCGGCGCCGACGCCAATCATGAATATGATCAGTGATATGCGTGGCCGTGTTCTGTCTGCAAGACAGTAGGATCTCGACACCCGCATCGTAGCGTACAGGTAGCTGGAAGAATTGTAGAAAGGTCGAGGCAAGGGAGGTAAATGTGGAATGCGTCCCATGGGGTTGCTCGATATACCATTTGGCTGCGGAGCCAGTGAAGGTGCGTTGTAAAAGCCGTAGGCGGATTGAGTCATCCACTATGGAGTTTGAGGAACACCATAAATGGAAGGACATGATGTGATTTTGGGGGTCTTCTCCAGCCTTACCCTCGAACTTAGGGATGTCAGAGGGAAGCTTAGTGGGCATATGGGGCCAAGCAGGATCATGTCTGATGGGGTCATTTGTGAGCCTAGCTAAATCTGGCAGGTTGAGACTTGCCATGTATGGTAGACTAGCGGATGTGGTGACCGGAACCGGGACCTGCCTAGCCATTGTGGTATGGTGTAGGGGTCCAGTAGCGCCTATATGTATGCTAGGTATGGAGGGTATGTGCCCTCCAAAAGGTGTGGCATAATATGGGTTAGCGCTCCCAAGTGCAACTTGGGTTACACTTGGGTTAGGAATCGCACCAGGGATTCCTGGTATAGAACTGCCAAGTGCAACATGAGTTACACTTGGGTTAGGAATTGCACTGGGGATTCCTGGGATAGGGTTTGTGGAAACTGAAGGGGGTATGACCCCCATATTGGGCATGCCCATGACAGGTGGTGGTCCTGTGCTAGGCATTCCTGAATGTGGAGTGTTACCCATATCGGGCATACCCAAGGGGGTGGTTGTTGCCGTGGATGGTACTGCCGCAGAAGGGTCTGCGGATGTCTGACCTATGGTTAATGTAAATTGTGGATCAACTGGTGTTTCAGACATATTTGTGGTTGGTGGTAACTCGGTGGGGTTTTCGGATTCTACCTCCAAATCAAAGGTGAAGTGGGGTATGTCAGAATCGGATGACCGTCTAATTGATTGACGATGTGTCGAATCAAAGGACAATGCTCTGCGTCCGTGACGTGGAGAGCCAAGTGGACTAAACTCTGGGAGTTCGCCCTGTAGACGACGAGAACGTCTAGAATTCTCAATGGTGAGAATATGTTTTTGTATGTAAAAAATGTGTTTTAAATATCAGGTGGTGATATATATGTAAAAGACTCAAAACCCTAATGCAACCAAGGGTGCAAGAAGGGGAGTGAAAAAAGAAGGCTCACAGGCCAAAAAATCAATCCTCAAAAAATGCACTTATTCTAGCAGCTGTGCTACAATAAGTGGAGGAATGCAACAACTGGTCAGAATACCAACATGCAAGCGGCTCCTAGAAAAAATAGGTGTAACTAGACTCAAAAGGTGGTAAAGATCATGCAAACACCTAATCTAAAATTATTGTGACTCAAACAGACGATATCCTCTGCAAGGTGATGAAATCCAAGTCAGACAATATGAATGTTGAGACAACGGCTAGATATCCCCCTACCGGGAGGGACACCGGGTAATCAATCCTAAAAAGACAGGCTACTAGGATACTCTGTTCATGACGCGTCGAGAAAAGGTAAATCTGCCGTTTGGTCCTTTGATCGCAATATCCCAATACAGGGATATCCCGAGAACTGCGAATGGTAGCCCTTCGGTTACTGAATGGGTTTCGGTATCCCACTCAGGCTTCCGGAACCATCCTCGCGACTTCAACCCTCCTAAGGGAGAGGCCTTCCCACAAACCGGTTGTGACCGCGCCAAAAAGTACTAAGAGATTTTAGCTCCCTAATTGGACAACTTCTATGTCTCAGATGTATGAACTGAGGGGTGTTATTGGAACACCTATCCCCCCAATACTACCTAGCTACAAGAATTCTTTTAGTGTTCCCCAAGTGGGGTTAAAAGTGTGTTCAAATTAAGGTGCGTTTTAAGGCTTAGTTCAATTAAGTGATCGTGTGAGTGCACGTGAGGTGTTGTAAACTGAACTTTGAAAAAATTAAATGCTTTAAGGGAAATTTTCAAAAAATAAAGGATTTTTCGAAAATAAAAAGCAAATATTTAAGACTTTTTTCACTAAAAAGGAATTAATATGCTTTTCAAAAAATAACTCAAAAAATAAAGGATTTCTTGGATTTATGAAAGCAAATAATAAACTCCTTTCTAAAAGAAATAAATGGATTTCTTCGTTTCAAGAAAAATTGCTAAGGGCAAGATTTCAAAGAAGTAAACAAGAAAAAATTTGAATCTAGATGAAAATGCAAAATGAGTCTTTCTTTCACTTTCTTGAAAATTTTGAAAAAGATTTCTAAATATGCACTTTTAAATAGTAAAAAAATTTTCAAAGCTGTAAAATATGCAGAATGCAAATACTGTAAAAAATGTGCTATGGGCAGAAAGTACAGTAAAAAATACTTTTCAAAATCGGGATGGCCGAATGAAAAAATTCAGCCGCGCGGGTTTTGGACGAACAGCCGCGATGGGCCGCGCGGGTTTTGGCCGCACAGTGGCGATGGACCGCGCGGGTTTTGGACGAACAGTCGCGATGGACCGCGCGGGTTTTGGGCGCACAGTCGCGATGGACCGCGCGGGTTTTGGGCGCACAGTCGCGATGGACAGCGCGGAAATAGGCCGCGAAGCCGCGGTGTGCAGCGCGGAAAAACACAGAAAAGTCGCGATGGACCGCGCGGAAAAACCCAGAAAAGTCGCGATGGACCGCGCGACTGTCTGGCAAAAAGCCGCGAGGCGGAAGCCGTGCACGGAAACCAAGAAACGAACCCGAAAATTGAAAATTTCGGGCTGTTTATGGGGCCAAATCTCAGAACAGCAATGGATCTGCTGTCTAAGATGGCAGATCTATGGATCTAAAGGTTAAAAACTCATAAAAACTAAGATTTAAAGGCAAAACTAGAGATCTAAAGTTCAAACCAAAGCGGAGTCGCCAAAACTATTGGCCCGGTTTTGCAACCAGGCTTAGTGCTATGGGCACCTGCTAACTAGTAGCAGCAGTTTCAATAGAAATAAAAACAATAAACTAAATAAACAATACTTTTCATGAATCTAAGCAAGAATCTAAGCAAATAATGTAAACATGTCAAAATCAAGAACAAGAAACATAAGAAATAATTTTTTTGTATTGAAAAATGGGTGGGCAAGCAAGTGCTTGCGATATTACCTTCAATGGTGAATGTTGATGTTGAGCAACTCCCAAGATGAGTAGCTCCAAACTCCAAGAGGTCTCCTTCTCCAAGGTTGCTTCAATGGCTAAAAGTGCTCAGGGGAGATTTCAGCAGCATAAGGATGAGATAATGGAAGGATGTGAAATGAGGAGCCCCTACCACCTTTTTATAGGTTTTGGTGGTGGGAGATACCATTTGTGGTTTTGTGGAAACCAAATGGTATTGACCAACATGGTTTAGGTACTTTTCCCTCCTTTTTCCTTTTTTGAATAAAAATAATATTTTAATTCCCTTTTTAATATTTTGGGGAATTTGGACCCTTTTTGAGGGTTTTTTATGATTTTCTTGGAAAAATAATCTTTTTTAATGGAAAAAGGGGTGTACTAAGGTCTTTTGGTGACCTTTTGTTGGTTTCAGAGGCTCAGATGGTGGAAAAGTGGACAAATGGGTCATGTGAGTAAGGGAATGAGCTAGTGAGCACTTTTTAGGTGTTAACAACATCCATCTGGTATTCCTTCCATTTCATCACTATATCTAGAGCAAGTACTGATCTAATGGAAGTATGTATGGCTACAGGTGCAAAGGTCTCTTTATAATCAATCCCTTCTTTCTTGGAGAAGCCACGAGCTACAAACCTTGATTTATATTTCTCTATGCTACCATCTGCAGCATGCTTGATCTTATAGATCCACTTGGAAGTCACAACATACTTCCCTTCAGGTCTTGGGACCACATCCCAAACATCATTCTTCATGATCGACTGGTATTGCTTGACCATGGCATCTATACTGTATCCTGTATCCTGGGAACTTCAGATTCTTCAATATCTTCAATAGATAGTTTGAACTTCGGTACTGGAACCAATGTTGTAGTCCTTCTTTTATAGGTGATTGTACACGATATTTCCTACAAGTCAAATTCAATTGCATGATTAGAAACTTCTCATGGTTTACATAACAAAGTATTACACATATGTCATACAGTCATGCAATTATCTTAACCAATGCTTCAATACAACATTTATCCATATCACATAACTTTCTAGATGCCTTCCATCTCTACCACAACATTGTTAAGAGTGTGCACAACTCCCAACATGCCAGCAAACAGGTTTCATTCTAGATAAGTAACAATGGAATGTTGTACAGTGCCATAGGCCACTTACCCATCACATGCATATTAGTAGTATACTATTCATTAATGCAATTATTCTAATATGCATAATATACAACCTAAGTCTAGAAACATCATTGAACAATATTATTTAAACAATCAAATATACAATAAATGACAATTCAAATACTTATCTTTGCTTGTTTGTTGGGTGGACTCCCTCTGAATGTTTGCTTCCTTGCAGGAGCTGCTGGTGTCCTATTCTGAAGTAGCTTCTTCTACTCCTTTCTGTTGTAAAATGTAAGGAGTAGTAAACTCCCCTTTAATCCATGAATCACTGCATAGCTTCTTGAAGTCTCCTTAAGTGAATTTTCCGCTATTGTCGGATCTAAAGATCTTGATCTTCTTATCAGTTTGATTTTCTAAAAAGGTTTTGGATTCCTTGAATTTGTTGAATACTTCATATTTTTTCTTCAATAAATAAATCCAAGTCTTCCTAGAGAAATCATCAATGAAAGAACCATAGTATACATACCCACTCAGAGAACTAGATGACATCGGACTGCATACATCGGAGTGGATAATTCCTTTTTCCTTACTTGCTTGTAAATGTCTTCTTTGTATTCTTCCCCTTTGCACAACCTTTGCAAATACTTCATGTTTTGTCTGGATTTCAGGAAGACCTTCTATAGCTTTGCTTGCAATTGGTAATGCCCTATAGTGCATGTGTGCAAGCCTTTTGTACCAAATCTCACTTGGCTCTACTGAATCATGGACCATGGCTTGTTATGGTTGGCCCTTAAGTTTGTATAATCCTCCCTCTTTCTCTCCAATCACCACTGCATCATCAATAGTCTTACCCTTTGGCCACATTAGGACTTGGCCATCTACAAATGCAACCCTCATACCTTTTTCATCCAATGTAGATATGGAGAGTAGATTCTTCTTGAGACTTGGAACATATAGTACATCTTTCATCTTCGTAGACGTTCCAGAGTCTAGTTTATAGGAGGCTTCACCACTCCCTTTTATTGGATACTGGTAGTCATCCCCAAGTTTCACCTTGTGGGGTGATTCATGTTCAGATAGGTTCATAAAGGATTCCTTGAATCCTATCATGTGTTTAGAAGCCCCACTATCTATAAGCCAATCATTACTTCCATGAGTAATGGTTCCAGTGAGAGAAGAAATCAAAACATATTCTTCATCACTTGAAGAATATTCACTATCTTCTCTGGCCCTCTTCCTGGGAGGTTCATCATCTTCTGTAGCATGAGCATGATGTATTCTTTTGAAGTTCTTCTACTTGTGAGAAACATATTTCTTATTTCTGGGACAATCCCTGGCATAGTGTCCCTTTTCATCACATGTAAAGCATCGGGCATTTGATATGTTTCTTTGAGATCTGAAGTTGCCCCTTTGATTCTGATGGTGATGCTTTTCTTTCTTACTGTGGTCATGCCCCTTTTTATCATCATGTCTTTTGGAGTGTGTTGTGACAGATTGGTCTTCATTCCCCATATTTTATTCTCGAGCTACAATTCGAGCTTCTTCGTATGAGCATTCTTCCAATAGTCTACTGAAAGTGATAAGTTTCCTTCTAGCACAAATTCCTTGGATGAAGGAATCCAATGACCTAGGAAGGCCATTAAGAGTGGTCATTACCACTTCTCCATTCTCTATATCTTCTCCCACACCTTCATGTTTTTATTTTATCTGGGAGAACCTTGAGAAATAAGACTGCATAGTTTCTGCATTCTGGATATTGATATTCTTTAGTTGATTCCTCAAGGTCATATTCCGATTTATGTTCTTACCTTCGAATAGCTTGGTTAGGGAATCAAACATCTCCTTTGGTGTCTTTAGAGATGACACATGTGGTATGAGATGGTCTTTGATAGAATCAGCAATGATCCTTTTAGCCTTGACCAAATTTTTTTTGTGTAAGGCCTTAGCCTCTTCTTCCTCTGGGATAGGGACCTCTTCACTTATGTAAGTGTCCAACTCATTTTCTTCCAAGATTAACCCAATCCTATACTTCCATGCTCGAAATTTATCATCCCCTTCAAGCTTATCCTCAAGCTTGGTGTGGTGAGACATCTTAAAGAGTACTTCAAATGGAAATAGAAAAGATTTATGTCTTACCACTTGACTTGCTGAAAACTGGATCTAGTCCCGGATTAGGGTTTGTCAAAGAAACCCTAAAAATTCAAACTTTGAATTTCAAAATTTTGAAAGGATATAAAGATGCGCCTTGATGAGCTGATTAGCCTGGTATATTCAGAATTTGAGATCTGCAAAGTTTCACCCTTCAGAAATGCCTTTTAGTCTTCCTGGATTCACTAGGGAGGAACCTGAATTAGGGTTTGAGTTTCCCTAAGCTTCACCCAACCAAAAATCTCTATCCAAAGATCTAAACTTCACTTTTTCCATGGAGCTTCCAGCTATGTCTTCAGATTTCAGAAATTCCTATTTTTGTGGAAACCCTACTTTTTAGGGCCAAAACTGAAAGTGCTTAGAATTGAATTCTGATTGGACAGAAAGATTCTCCTTGATGATTAGAGTCAATCTGCCTTACTAATTTTCCAAAATCTGTGGAGAGAAACCCAATAAACAAGAAACCCTAGTTTTTGCCACTGCACAATGTCTTCTTCTCAGGGAAGCTCTGATACCATGTTAGATTTTGAGCATTAATTCAACATACTCTAGGATCTTTACTGAGAGAATAACATGTACAACATATCAAGCATATCAAGCAATAACATAAGACAATGGACACACATAGTTTCACTAGGGAAAACCATAAAGGTGAAAAACCCCACAACTTCCTCCGAGATAGAAAGAGCAATGATACAACCAAAGTACAAGAGATAGTCTTCTCCTAGCAGTTGAGCTTCCTCCTCACTTGTGCGCCACTTTCCGATTAGTGTAGAAGTGAATAATGAGATGATCAAATAGAGATCTCTCGATCTCTATTTATAGATGACCTGACCTGCCTAATAACCTAGCAGGGCCGACTTGTCTAACTCAGTCTAATAACCCATGGTTATACTAATCAGGGCCGACCCCACACTTGGTGGTCTAATAACCCATCTCAGCAAGTTACGACACTTGCGACACTTGTCAATACAAATGGCGACACTTTTGTATAGAGGAATAATACCATCTCTATAGGAGTACAATATACATAGGTGAAATACATTCTGAAGTTACATATACATCAACATAAAACAGTATTCCGATCAGGGTTTGAAAAGGTACGGCATTTTTAATTTTGAATAAATTTGAGTAGAAGGATCTAATTGTGGTGAAACCTAGGGTGTGATATCTAGTGTTCAAAATGCCACCAATGGGAACTTTAAAGACTCACACTCCATCTAAACCACCAGAGGATCCATCATCGACGTATGATGAAAGGGAAGACCTCTCTTTTTTAGTGTCCCAGTTGGAAGATATGATTAAAGGGTCTATGAAAAAATATTTGGATAATTCAGAGGAGAAGTTGAATAAAATAGAGGAAAATATGAAATGTTCAGTGAGAACAATTGATTTACTCCAGATAGAGGAGAAGTTGATGGGAAATATGAAAAATATTGCTAATCTCGTACAAAATTCAAGGGATACTCTCCCTACAGGTGATGAGGTCTTCCAGGATACTCAGGAGGATAGGGATAATTCTCATGTTGATAAACCTGCCATGAATAAGAATATTCCAAGAGGAAATTATTCTAGTAATGGAAGTCATCACAAATGGTCACCAAGGGGCACCCAACTTCTTAATATTGACATGATAAATTTTGATGGCAATGATCTAATAACATGGATATTTCAAATGGAGCAATTCTTTGATCTACACCAAGTTCCAACTTTGAAAAAGGTAACTATTTCATCATTATATTTAGATCCTGATCAATTTGTATGGTACCAATGGATTTGTGACCATAAAAAGGACTATATTATATCTTGGTCTATATTCATCGAAGAATTGATTACACGTTATGGGTATATTAATAGAAATACCTTCTTCATCTAGTTAATAAATCTCAAGAAAAAGGGTTCAGTTATAGAGCACATCCTTAAATATCACCATTGCATCCTTAAATATGTCAACATCTATGCATTGCTAGTGGGAGAACCTCTCGACAAATATGGAGAAAAGAAGAGACCCCATCGACACATGGGATAAATTTGTTGAATACATTTGAAACGAATTTTACCCACCCAAATACCTTGAACAGCAGTATAAGAAGTGGAAGCAGCTAAGGCAATGGAAATACCAATCAGTATAGAGTTACACCGACAAGTTCTATCGACTCATGGCTAGACTTGGCATCCAAGAAGAAGAGAAATTTCTTGTTCTAAAGTACATCAGTGGATTGTCTTAGTACATTCAGCAGGAGATGGAATTTCTGACTGTCAATATGCTCATGGATGCATTCCACTATGCCAACAAACTTGAAACCAAGCAGAAAGGGAAAGCACACTTCGCGACAAAGCCGACATCAGGACGACCACCCGACAAGAAGGCATCAGCCAACTTCGACAAGTTGAAATCTTCTTAGTCGACCCTGCCAAGTCCAAATCATAGCAAGAAGCCTTTTCAAAAAAGGTAACGTAGAAAACAACCGCCTAACGGGAAATGGTGCAATTACCACCACTCAGCTTGGCATGATACGTCTGAATGCAAAGCTTGGAAGACATTTTTGGAAAAAGTGTCGACATTCGACGCATTCGATAAGACGGTGGAAGAATCTGATCCAGACGCAACGACCCTTCTAACATCGACATTGACCACTCCAGCAGCCTTGAATATCGTCGACAAGGAGGAATGAGAGCTCTTATTCCATACACGTATATGGGTTAACACAATCCATTACATCTAATTGTCGATAATGGTAGATAGAAGAACTTCATTTCTGAAGATCTCGTGAAGAAACTAGGTCTTGTCACCACTCCACATCTGTATCCTTACAACATCGGTTGGATGAAGGATGGACAGGAACTACGGATCACCCAACAATGCAAAATCACCTACTTCATAAAGCCTTTTGAAGATGTAGTACTATGCGACGTAGCACCACTCTCAGTAGCCAATGCCTTCTTTGGGAAACCTTACTTGTGGGATCTCCATGGAAGTTACCAGTCACGACTTGAGAAGGTAATTGTTAGAATCCAAAATCGATGGTATGACATACCAGAGCGATAACCTACACCAATGGTCTCAATGATATCTACTAAACATACAAAGAAGGTCATCAATCATGCTTAGAAGTTCACATTAAGCATGATCAAACCGCAACATTCTAGGAATACCGCAGCAACGAGTTGACTCACTGACTAGTGCAGCTCCCGATAGAAGCAGTTGATTGACAATGTTCTCGATGAGTATCGGAGCTTATTCCAAGAGTCAGACAGAGTACCTCAACATTTCCAGGTAAAACACTCCATTGAACTTGCTCGTGGTTCTTCTTTTCCTAACGCATTTGTTTACAGAAGATCCATTCTTGAAAATGAAACGATTTGCAGAAAAATCCAATATTTGATTGACAAAGTTCATATCCGACCCAGCTCCTCTCCTTGTGGAAGTCCAGTCATCATCGTTCCAGATAAATATGGTACTTGGCGCATGTGCATTGAATACAGGGAACTCAACAAAATTTCGGTAAAGAATCGCTATCCTCTGTCGCGGATAGACGATCTCATCGACTATCTGAAAGGTGCCAAATTCTTTACTAAACTCGACCTCAAGTTGGGATATCATTAGATTCCAATCGAGGCCTCAGATGTGTGGAAAAATGCTTTCAAAACCAAGGAAGGATTGTTTGAATGGTTAGTGATGCCTTTCAGCTTAACCAATGCACCTGCGACCTTCATGCGATACATGGATAACATTCTGTGACCTTTCATCGGCAAATGGTTCATTGTATACCTCGACGAAATATTGATTTTCAGTCAATCATGGGAAGAACATGTCGGATAGCTTCGACAAGTCCTCGACACTCTCCAGCAACATCGACTTTAATTGAACATGGACAAGTGCACCTTTGTGATGAACAACATTAAATATTTGGGGTATGTAATTGACTCTGCAGGCATTCACGTTGATCCATACAAAGTACAGATCCTCAAAGCATTCAAGAACTAAGAATTTTTCCTGGTTTGGCGAACTTCTATCGACGATTCATACTCGGCTTCATTCACATAGCCTGGCCCTTGAATTAGTTGATGAAGGGAAATGAAAAATATGTCTTCAAATGGACATCAACACAACAAGAATATTTTGAACAGCTCAAACATAAGCTATGCACTGCATCAGTACTTGTGTTACCTGATTTGCATCATCCATTTGAGATTGAGACGGATGCATCGGACTATGCCTTGGGTGCAGTGATCACTCATTTTGGTCACCCAATTGCTTTTCATTCTGAAACTTTTAACAACATAGTTAGAATATATTCGACGTATGAAAAATAATTGCACGCCATTGTGCAAGCTCTCAAGCAATGGAGGCATTACATCCTTGGAAAGGAAACAATCATCCTCACTGACCATAAGCCTCTATAGTTCGCTTCAACCCAGTCGAAATTACAAACAACCAGACAACTCAAGTGGATTAATTACCTACAACAATTCTAGTTGGTGATTAAGTGTCGGAAAGGTAAAGCTAACGTCGTTGCTGATTGTCTAAGTCGACCACCCATTACTCTTCTTTTCACAGTGATGAGTATGCAAGGATACGACACAACCACTTGGCCTCAATTGTATCAGGATGACAGAACCTTATCATTAGTCTATCGACAAATATAGACCGACAAGTCATCGACCTCCGACTATTTCCTGAAAGACACCTTGCTATACAAGCTTGGACAACTTTGTGTACCGATCGGTGAGCATCGACAACAGCTCACTTGGGACGCGCACTCCAACAAGACTACAGGACACTTTGGAGTATCAAAGACACTTTCTATTCTCCATAAGTATTTATTTTGGCCTACACTTAAAACCGACATCAAGAAGTACATTTGATCATGCATGGTTTGTGCCATTTCTAAACCTCCTAATAAACGACAGGTATTGTACACACCTTTGCCAGTTCCTAGTCGACCATGGGAATCTATTTCTATGGAATACTTGATGGGATATCCTACTACCAAATATCAGCATGACGCGATCTTAGTAGTAGTCAACAAATTTTCCAATATGGCCATTCTCATTCCATGCAAGAAGACGACGATGGTGCAGCAGACCGCTCAGCTCTTCTTCACACATGTTTGGAAACACTTTGGTTTACCGAAAACCATTACTTCCGACCGAGATTCCAGATTCGTCAACATATTTTGGAAGAATCTCTGGAAACAGCTGGACACATGACCCTCATTTTCAATAGCTTTCCATCCTCAGATTGACGGATAGACGGAAGTTGTTAATTGCTTGGTAGTATAACTGATTCGCATGTACAACCACAAGCATCGACGAACATGGGATGAAAGTCTTCCATACATACAGTACAGATACAATCATGCTCAGCACAAATCTACGAGAAAGAGTCCATTTGGGATCTATTATGGATTTCAACCCTCAACGCCTATCGACTTGATTAGCTTCTCGACACAGTCGAACCCCGACACCGACTACACCCAGCAGGAAGTTGATAAAGCCTTGAAGTTTCGAGATCAGATCTGCGACATCCAGAAGCAAGCACAGGAAATGTTGCAACGAGCAAACATGAAAGCTAAGGCTCGACACAATAAGCATCATATTCGTCATTCATTCCAAATTGTGGATAAGGTCTAGTTACATATCAAGAAGGTGTTCTTCACCGGTCCATACAAGAAGCTAAAACCTTTGTGATATGGTCCGTACAGTATTCTTCGACAGATTGGAGAAAATGCTTTCCATCTCGACATTCCTGCATGCCTGGGTATGCATCTAGTGTTCAATGTGGATCTACTTAGACCATACCATGCACCACTATTGGAATGAAAACCTTATCGATAGCAGAACCTGAAGACATCCATCCAGATGTTCAGGAACCTCTTCCTTGCGACACCATCATGGGACAATGAGTACACCATAAAAGGACGAACACCATTCCCTTGTTTCAGGTTGCTAAAGTCAGACATCTCCCATTCCAAGTAAAGTGGTACTCTGCTTATGAACTAACCGACAAGTTTCCTCACTTGACCAAGCAAACAATGGGGACCATTGTTTCTTAAGGAAGGAGGTATGATCCACTCAACATTTTCATTGTTGTCGGATGCTAACTTCGACTACGACAAGTCATCGAATTCGACACAATTTCGACAAGTTACGAATTCGACACGACTTCGACAAACTCAACAGCTTCTACAAGTTCAGCAACCTCAACAGTTTCGCGAGGTCGACATGCAATGTCGACTTGCGGCTTGCGACTATCGCACTACAACCGATTGTCTCTCTTTCTTCCAGTCGACTATAACGGTTTAACTCCCGAAACCATTCTAACTTCTCTTGTAACTGAACGTAATGGGAAGGTACCCAAGCATCTCAGCATTCTATATAAGCATGCATAATATTGTAATATACAGTCATGATCTTATATCCAGTAGTAGAGAAATCAATCTGCATTCCTACATAGTGTCTGTGTGTATTGTGTTTATCTGCGTAGTGTATTCCTTCTTTGCTTATTCTATCTCTTATGCTTTCTCCATAACATAACCGACTCATTCAGTCAAACTGTTGTCCCCCTCGTGCACCTGGGTGCGTTCGGATCATTCCAAACACCCCTTTTTCTCCAAAAAGATCATGAGATACCCTTATGGGTGGATAGAGAAAAGATAGGGAAGCAAGGAGGTAAAGGTACTGTTGGTTTCTGTCATGAATTTGTTAATATTCCTAATATTGTCTTGTCATGTGAGTAGTGGCAAAGATATTCATGGAAACACTTTGATGCCTCCATTACACATGTATCCATGGGTTGGATGGACAAGCATATGCCACACGAAAAGACTCTAACATTATGGTGTCCTCGCATTCCTCGGAATGGTAGATCACTTGAAATGGCATAAATGTTGAGAAGGTTGCAACAAATCAGTGGGATCCAGGAGGGTGATCGAACCTACATTTATTGAAGTCCATCTATGTTAAGTAGTGGTCTAGTTCCCTGAATGGGAAACCGTATGATGGATATAACTCTTGAGAAATACATGAGCAACTTATGATCGTATTTCAGTAGCAGCGGCATGATGGACCCTCTCAGAGTTAATTGGCTAGTTTAGAGATACATTGAATTTCTGGAGCATGCGTTGAGCAGAGCATATGTTTCATTTCCATTAAATTGTTTTGACCCATGATTTTGATAATTTCAGTTGTGGTGCACAGAGTTGGTGACTTGGTATGGTCATCAATATGATGAGAGGAAGAAAATTCATAAGCATGTTTGGGATGGAGATGCGTTGTTAGTCCTTGAACTAAATTGCTTGAGGACAAGCAATATTAGGAGGGAAGGATTTTTCATGTCCCCAAATTTTTCTATGGTCCAAGACATAATTTTTTACAAAGTCACCTAGGATTAAAAGTATTAAATTGGTGGCTAAGGGTGGAAATTTACTTAAGTAATATGCCCAAGAGAGTAATTGAAGAATAATTGGACTAAGGTGGGCCACATGAAGTATGAGATTCACAATTTGAGTTTCCTAAGATAATTATTAATAATTTGGGAATAATTGGCCAATAATATTTTACACAAGTTGATTTTATTAATATTTTTATCCCTTACAGCATGTTTTGGAGAGTCTGGAAGATTACTAGTTGAGCAATCCAATCAAGCGCCCTTTTCTTTTTTACCTCCAAACTCAGCTAAAACCACCCAAACTCTCAGAAAATACTGTCCATTTTATGATTATAGGATTAAGGTATGATATCCATCATTTGGTTACCTTCAGGTGTAAGAAAATGGGTATAGTATGCATATGCTGGTGTTCCCAAGAAGCCTCAGAGTAGACCTCAGCGGAAGTTGTTGTTGAAACATAAATGGACCCATTACTTTGTGCATAGGACTCGGAAGTTGGCCCTGAATCTGATATTTTTTTTTCACATTCCCCAATGCATTTTTCATATCCATCAGAGTTCATATCTCCAATTCTGGTGGGCTTAATAGTGACTGATACTAGTTCTTTCTTAACTAGTTTTGGTCGATATTCTTTATGTTCCAAATTTTGAAATTGAGATAACATCCTATGTAATCAGATCATGTATATTATATCTATAATTGAACATGGAGACAAAATATTCAATAGTGATTTTCAAAATTATTTATTCCAACCTACT
The DNA here is from genome assembly GCA_027924585.1 of Larix kaempferi. Classification (NCBI taxonomy): domain Eukaryota; kingdom Viridiplantae; phylum Streptophyta; class Pinopsida; order Pinales; family Pinaceae; genus Larix; species Larix kaempferi. The sequence goes on from BSBM01000577.1 coordinate 23,659,288, forward strand.
TCTATGTCAATTTTTTCCAACAACAAACTTAGCTAGCAATGATTTTTCAATATCTATGGCATCTTATTTCTTTTAATTTATTTTTTCTACAAATTTCTGATTGCAAAAAGTGATTGGGATTTTTTTGTACATAGGAAATGTATCTTACATCATTTTCTTGTTCACATATTCTTTCGCATTAACCTCAATGCCTCTGCTATTTTGAGATTTACTTTCCTTGGCCATCTCCTTAAGCTTTGTTGTTTTGATTTCGAAACCGTATGCATGAACTGGGTTCGAATCTTTCTGGAAAAATGTTGGTGCCAGATATTTTAGTTGAGTGATGCATCTAAGGAAGCATGTATGACTATAAGTCAACCATGATATCTACCCGTGGAGAATCAAAAGTGATTGGATTTCAACCCATGCACACAACCTGGGGCAAATTGTCAGCACACGACCTAGGGAAAATTTTTGGAGCTACTGTTTGAATAAAAAGAAAATACGTTGCAATTTAATTTTGATTTGGATCTGTTGATTCTTGATCCAAGGATTGTATTTTCATTCTTCATCTATCAAAATTTAATTAACTTCCACACCATGATGAGACCTTATCCCAATTTGACATTAACAGAACAACGTGGGAATGAAATTCCACGTTGTTATGTTAATTTACTTTTATTATAAATAAGTTCCATAAATCATGTAATTTAGCATTACCAAAATCTCCTGCTTAGATTGAACCGACGTGGGATGATCAAAGGATTCCAAAACCTCACTTTTCTAAACTTATTGCGATCCATAGCTTGGGATCTTGTATCTGGTTTTGTGCTAAATGGGTTGAATTAGAGCCGTGGAAATGCGTTGAATCATATTCGTAGAAAACAATGCAAATTTTCCAAGCCGGATATTAATAATTTATTGATTGTTAATTCGTGGTGCCAATAATTGGTTTACATCCATGGCAACAATTGGTAGGGAGCGGTTCCTCATAGGCCATCAACATACGACGAAGACGCTAGAGGAACAGGCCCTTAAACAAGGCCTTCAGCCTAAATAACTTTTGAAATGTTATTGGCATCTTCTAAGCAAAACAATGACTACTTTATAAACAACGTTATGCCATGGTCAATTTCTTAGCTATGTTCGATTTCAATATGCACAACATTCTTTAAATTTAATCTTCATTGATCTATTTGTCTCACCAATGTAGACTTTTCACATGAACATGGTATCAAGTATACCCCTCTGTACATGTTGGTCGATCATACCTTTGATCAAGACCACCATTCTATTTATAGTGATTGAGGGGGAAAATCAATGTTTCCTTTCGTCGTGATTTTGATTTGTTGGGTTGAATTTCATGCGTTTTTATATTATTGTTTAATCTTTTATGGGTTCATTTGTTCAAATCTATTGTTCATAGTGAAACATCTAACAACAATAAGTTGTATTAAAGTGCAATTTTAATATTTATGGGCATTGTTCATCATGGAATAGAGTGTACTAATGTGATAAATGTTCTATATAAAAAGAGTATATTTAGCCATATTGTATGGTAAGGTTGTACAAGTCGTTATAGTTTGAATTGGTGTTGTTGGATGTGTTTATCAAAGTACACATTGCATGATAAAACTATGATCATGAAACATTGGTGTGCAAGTGAAGATGTTTTATGAGCACCGATCCTTTCCAACACATTGAAAGGTAGAAATGTTTGTTTGTGTTTGACCATTATAGCACCGAGTGTAACAGACATTGCAAAAAATCAAAAGTGCAAAGAACAACATGATAAGCAATTATTTAACCATACATTTGAAGTCCAAGATAAATTTTTGTTGCAACTACTAAAGGAATGGTTCAAGGGGATGAACATGAAGTAGAGACCATTATAATAAGGATATTTTCAAAATCTGTGTCATAAAGGGGTGGGAATTCTTTTAAATCGGGACTCATGGGCATACTTGAGCATGCACCCAACATTAACTCAAGAGAATATAAATTATTCTAGTCATCTACAATAGATGTGTGATGGGCTCAAAGACAATGCCAAAAAATGATAGATTCGATACCAGAAATGGCTCTACTTTTGGAGAAACACACCATATTATAATTCAAAGAGAAATAGACAATGAATAGTTTCCAAAAATTCCATCACGTCCATAAAAAGTAGTTTCCTCAAAGTTGTAGATGGTTAACAACAAAACTCCAAAGATAGTTCCTACATCTTAGAGACATTATGGTGGAGGGTTATTATCCTCAAATGTGGTAGGGATAATATGTAATTGAATCAAAATACCATCGAAATGCAGAAGAAAACTCCGTTACTAAGTTGACATTGAATAAAAAAAGAAACTCAACAAATCCATATCAACTCAACATCAATAATGTATACACTCAAAATGAGGTTTAAACAATTAAAGGCTAAATTGTTGTTAGTATTATGACACTTAACTAAATTATTTACCAATGTCCAGATATAAATATGTGACTATCTCAATAGCAATCCAAGTAAGGCTTCGGATGACTATACTAAGTAGGCAGAGGACAAGTATAAGCTGGACAGTTTGAAAGAATTCCTTTTGGGGCTAAAAGACACATCAATGTATGTTTATATTTCATTTTTGAAGATCAAATATAATGTTTTTTTCTTGGAAACAAATAAATACCTAACTCTAGTGGAGGGAGACATATTTGACATCCTAGGTATACCTTGATATCCCTAGGGAGGATCATTGATCACTTGTCAATTTTCATATCTCTAGCTAAGTTTGTAACATTTTTAATTGCGATTCAAAATTTTGAGGTCAAGATGCAATTAGAATGCATAGTATAGATATATAAAAGATGAAATCCAAATACATTATTCACTCCTTATAGGTCCTAACAATTCCTCAAATATCTTGTGAAGACAAAAAAAAATTACAATTAAAATAGCCCCAAGGGTTAGCTCAAGATTTCATGAGTTAAATGTGAGGTCACTCCCCCAAGTTGGGAAGGTCATGGATTCAAATCTCTTGATCTATCAAGGTTAGGCACTTGGAACTTAGGCATCAATGTTTTACGCTAGTTACCACCTATCAATGGTAGTGAAGTCTCTAAATTTTTCACGTGCATAGTAATATGGGAAAACATGTCAATTAAATTGTCATTTTAATTGTATCAATGTCATTTGCAATTTTATGTATTTTCATTGATATGGTTATGTCAAACTCTATTAAATGATGTGAGGAAAATATTTTCAGGATGAACATGCATATACCCCAAACCATGAGTTGATTCAATAACAATAATAGTTATCAACATTGAGTGTCATAAACTCCAACCAAACCTATCAATTTAATATCCCGTGGATCTTTGTTATGAAACATATGAAATGGTGTTAGAGATAAAAAATAAAAATAAAAGGGTTCTAACATAATCATTTTGGGGTAGTATGGCACGTCTCTCTCACTTATATTTAATTTTTCATATGATTTTCCTATATCAACTACATCCAAGAAGAGATGGGTATGGAATCTTTAGCTAATTATTTGTAACATCCCCCTAGTGTATGATGGTTGCTTTGTGAATTCTACTATGAGTTATTGGATAAATGTGTGCAATGTGATGACACAGTGGACTAATTATTTCCCCTTTTCTAATTCTTCTGTGATATTGACTTACACTTAGAAATGAGATTGTGTGTTTACTTAATAATTGCTATGGGTACTCTCTTGATGGATAGGATGAGAAAGACCTTGATGTACATATACTATTAAGAATGATCATTGGTGATGATCATAAAATATTATGCCCTTAACATTGATTAATGATTATGGATGTTTACCTCCTTGATGATTGTTGTTAATTCCATATGTCTTGGATGAGTAGTATTTATTACTTTGACCTTTCTAGTCATGGTTATTATGCATGAAATTGGGATGGTTTTTAAGAGATGATGTTTTTTATTTATCACCTCTTTGATTGATTTCTTCAGTTGATGGCCATCTTTGTTAAGACATGGAGACCTATGTGGTAATTTAGGTTGTAATGATCATCAATTTTACTTGATTATGGGATTATCTTGAACTCCTTCATGAAATTTATGGTTATTGACATGTATGTCCACTACAGTGGATATGTTTTCCTAATATGATGATTGTAATCCTCAATATTCAATATGATGTTGCACAAATTGATATTATTGGAAATGAATAATCCATTGCAGGTCAATATATCAAGGAAGAGTAGGGGAAATTGTATCCAAGAGAAAGGGATCATGTTAAATAAGGTGACCACCTTGCCCTAGTTCTAGGGAATCCTTGAGAAGGGGAAAAGACCTAAAAATCACTACTAAAGTTATTTGAATTAATAAGGATCAAGGGGAGTGAGTTGTGATCTAGTTTTCCCCACTTTATAACACTTGTAATTTCCCTCATAATCTCAATTTTTCCTTTGCATGATCTAGTGAGAGGAAAGGGGAAAGTAATGATCCATTCTTAGAATGTGTTTCTATACTTGTGAGGATCTTAAAAAGGGAAATGTCTTTGTAATTTGTTGAAATATTGTAACTTCTAAGAATATTATATTTGTACTTTATTATTCCAGAGATGTTTCATTCCTCCGTGAAGACCTTATTGTATATCCGGAGATGTTTATTCCTCCGTCGGAATGTGTTAACTTGGTTTATTAGACTTCCCTAGTGGGGTCGTCCCAAATTAAGTTATAATGGGGTGTTTAAGTCCCCACTGGTTAAAGTTGGGGCCGACCTAGTTACTGTAAAAGTCAAGTCGGTGTAGTGTATAAATAGAGGAGGTGTGTTCCTCATTTAACACACTCATTCACTCACTTGTGATTGGCGCTTAGGAGAGAGAGATCTTCTATGGAGGAGATGGAGCTCATGTTTGGGGATTTCATCTTTGTATTTGTTGGTCATCTATATTGAGGAAGCTTTGTTGGGTTTTCTACCCCATGAGGGTTTCCCAAGATAAATCTGTATCTCTTGTGTTTATGTTGTGCTTGTTGTTCTTTCAGTGATCCTGTATATGCTATTGTTGTAAAATGGAATGTAATACTGATGTTATCTATCTTAGCATATTAAATTTTAACATGGTATCAGATCTAGCCTGAAGGAAGGCAATGTATGGGACTTACGACACTTGTCTCACATGCGACAATTTGCAAGTTAGGGTTTTGAATAGCAAAACTTAGTCATTGTGTAACTTTCGCTATAAATCCATTTTGGAGAAGGTTTAGGATCTGAAACTTCTACAAGCCGAAGATAAAATTCCCCTGTACCTTGTGTCCAAATTTTAGCCTCAGATTCGTTGTACTTTGTGATTTATGATCCATACAATTTAGGGTTTCTCCCTCTTCCAGAATGCAGTCCTAAATAGGTGACCTAGGGAAAAAGGTCATATCTCGGGATAGGAAGCTCCAAATTAAATTATGTAAAAAGTGGCAGTTAGGGCACGGACTTTAGTTTGATAGGTCTATTGTTCAAAGGCCGAAGTTAAAACAGTGACATGTGTCACTACGTACAAGTTATCTATGTTGTTTCATCCCATAAACAGGTCATGTTGCGACACTTGGCATAACTCTCTATCAGAGAATCCATTAAATCTCATACCTATGGGGTTGGAAATATGACAGGTAAGGATACCACAGGCCTAAGTTTTAGACCCTACAGATCTAAAATTGCAGAGATACACCAGAAACAATACAGCACATCTGAATTGGCTAAACGGAGGAAATCTAAGAAGAGGAGGAAGAAGCTCTCACTTAGGGTTTTCAATGTTTAAATCTGGAAGGATCTGATAAAATGTTGGAGACACATAATACAACATTGGAATATTTGATAATGGATTTGGAATCCATTCATCATCTTATTAATCCTCCATCAAAATGTTGTGGGAGGAAGGAGATTGAAGATTAGGGTTTCCAAGTAAGAAGAAACCCTAGCAAAGTTGGGAGACTCATAGGGAAGTGATGAAGAAGGTTAAATGGCACTGATATTCTATCATCATAGCACCATGAACATATATAATATGTTTACAAGTGATCTACCTTGGATGGTTAGGATTTTACCCTTATAGAGAAGACTACTCGACAGGTATGACTTGAGAAGATATAGGTATGTTTTGAAATATGTTTCATTATTAAGTTTATAATATGTTTGTCTTCATATTATTGAGGTTAGTACAATCATGATTAGTTTTAGATTGTATGATCACCTTAATAAAAGTATGAATGCATGTGAATGATAGAATACATTCATTGATTAGGGTTATGACACTTATGATTGTACTAATGCACCTGTGGTGTTGTATGAGGATGATGTTGTCTGCTAGCATGAAAGATACATCAAGAAAGACAAATCGAGTTCTATGACCATGATGACATGAAGACAAAGAATCATCCATAGTCTTTGATCACATAGAAGCTCTACTTATGAGGTATATATGACTTTGTTCTACTATGCTTAACTTATGAAATATGCAGGTTCTAGCACAAGGTCTCTAAATCATTGAAGAAAACAAAGAAGATATTGTTTGGGTATAATAATCCTGGTATGTTTTCCTATATCAAGTTAGAATCCTACTTTGTGATAGGATCTTGGGTGAGTATACCTGTGTATGAAATGATCATGACCATACATACTTAAGATTATTTAGAATCATAATATTTTGATAGTATTGATATTATACTAATGAATGATTATGTATGAGATCATGAGGATGACACTAGTGCACACTTAAGCATGCATAGTGGTACAAAATGAATAGAAGTTCAAAGACATATAGAGATCAAGTGGGAGGAAACCACACAAACATAAAAGATAAGTATTTGAGTTGTTATTTGAATTACTGAATAGTCAATGATATTGCTCGAATATATCATGGATAGTGTAAGTATTCATATTGCATTGAACAAGTATACTACTAATATGCATATGATGGGTAAGTTGGACAAACATTCCATTGTTGTTTATCTAGAATGAAACCTCTTTGTTGACATGCTGAGAGCTTTGCACGCTCTTGATAGTATGTTCTGGTAGAGATGGAAGGAATCTAGATAACCATTGTATGCATACAGGATATGGAAAAGTGTTGTGCCAAAGTATTGGTCAAGATAGTTGCATAACTGTATGCATAATAGGTCATCATGTCAACATGATTTGATGATTATGAAGTATTACTAATCATGTAATTAACTTTGATTTGTAGGAAAGATCATGTGATATGATCTACAAAGGAAGGATGATGAACACCGAACAAGTGATGGATGTTCCATAAGAAGACTTACAAATCAAACGTAATATAGAAGTCTCGTGGATAGAAGATTCTCTTAGAAAGAGGAAGAGGGTCATGACGAGATGTTTACTCCAAGTGGCTATATAAGACCATTCTCTTAATGGTGTAATTGAAGAAGAAGTACGAATCGAGAAAACACCCAAGATTCAATTGAAGAAAGATCTGTACGGGTACCCAGGATCGATAATCATTTGATGAGCTTAATGATCACCATGGGTCATGCAGATTTCAACTTTTTCTACAAGTTTGAAGATGGTGTCTATATATAGATGAAATTCTTCTCTTAGATGGATGCAAGAAGGAACTAACCACAGAGTTCAAATGATCTTGAGTCTCATATCAGTAGATCCATCTAATGAGAGATGGCACGGATAGATATGCAGAAGATCACTCAATGCAGAGTGTGAATGATGTTCAGTCACAAAGGGAGAACTGATAGCTTCTTGACAAGTTGATCCTAAACTTTACCTTAAGGTTATGGATGATGAACCTGTCATACTATTACAGTATGTGGATGATCTCTTTCTGACAGGGAATGAGAAATAAATTATGGAAAGCAAGAAGAAGCTAGATGAAAAATCTCAGATTGATGCATTACTTCCTAGGTCTAGAAGTATGGCAATGCCCAGAAGGAATCTTTCTCAACCAGAGAAAGTATGCTGTGGAAATATTGAGAAGATTTGATATGTTGGAATGTAAAGCCATGGACACTCCCAATGGATTCCAACTTGAAGCTCTTAGCTGATGACTCATCAAAGTTAGTGGATGTGACTCTGTACAGAGAGATTATTGGGTCATTGATGTATCTGACAATACCAATCCAGATATATGCTTTGCTATGAACACCTTGAGTCAATATCTAGTGGAACCTAGGCATGTTCACCTGATAGCTGCAAAGCATGTGATGAGGTACCTAAAGGGTACGATAGACTTTGTTCTATGTTATCTTGGAGATCATGACTTCAGATTGTATGGCTACAAAGATGTTGATTGGGAAGGAAGTGTATCAAACATGAAGAGCACATTGGGAAGATGTTATTCTCTGGAATCTACCATGATTTTATGGTTTAGTAGGAAGCAGTCTAGTGTGGCTCTAAGCATAGCTGAAGCGGAATATATAGTTTCTTGCTTCGCTAGTTGAGAAGCGATATGGCTTCAAAAGTTGTTATCAAGATTGTTTGACTTAGAGATGGACGCCATTGTGATCCTGTGTGACAACTAGAGTTGTATCAAGATGACAAAGAATCCAGTGTTCCATGATAATCCAAAGCACATAGAGATCCGATATTTTTTATATACGGGATATGGTGCAGAAAGGAGCTATCAAGCTCGAGTATGTGAGCACTGACGAACAAGTTGCTGATGTATTGACCAAACCTCTATCTCAAGTAAAATTTGATTATTTCTGAGACAAGCTTGGTGTAGTTTAGAAGGACCCTCCTTGAAAGGGGGAGTGATATGGTCATTGATGATGAGATTTCCTACATCGATGGTAAGTTCGATGATGAGGATACCTGTATTGATGATGAGGATACTTGTACTTGATGATGTGGATACATGTATCGATGATGAGGTTACATGTTCCGACGATGAGGTCGATGATGAGGTTACCTGTCTCGACGATGAGGTCGATGATATCAACGATAAGGTTGAGAAGTGGTCCCTAGTGGACTAGAGCGATTGTCTCATCCCCAGAGTCCGGTCCCTGAATTGATCCGTAGACATATGTCTCCGAGAAGTGGCCCCTAGTGGACAAGAGGGATTGTATCATCCCCGGACTCCAATCCCTGAATTGATCTGTAGGCATATGTCTCCAAGAAGTGGTCCTTAGTGAACGAGAGGGATTGTATCATCCCTGTTCTTCGGTCTCTAAATTGATCTGTAGACATATGTATCTGAAAAGTGGTCCTTAGACTTTGACTAAGTAGACGTGATAAGACGGCATCATCCCTGGACAGTCAGTTCAAAATGTACGTGATAGGACTGCATCGTCCCTGAATAGTTAGTTCAAAATGTACGTGATAGGACTGCATCATCCCTAAATGGTTAGTTCAAAATGTACGTGATAGGCCTGCATCGTCCTTAGACATGAGAGGTGTCTTAAATGGATCAACGACTGCATCGTCCTTAGACATGAGAGGTGTCTTAAATGGATCAAGGACTACATCGTCCTTTGACATGATAGGTGTCTTAAATGGATCAAGGACTGCATCGTCCTTAGACATGAGAGGTGTCTTAAATGTATCAAGGATTGCATCGTCCTTAGACATGAGAGGTGTCTTAAATGGATCAAGGACTGCATCGTCCTTAGACATGAGAGGTGTCTTAAATGGATCAAGGACTGCATCGTCCTTAGACATGAGAGGTGTCTTAAATGGACTGCAAGAACCTCTGAATAAAATCTCTGAAAGAGGCAACAACAACCAGAGAGAATATCGCAAATGCATTCTTCAACCCAAACGGCATCACCGTGTACTGAAAACAACCCCATTTAGTCACCAATGTCATCTTGTGGCGATCCTCTTTCGCAATCCTAATTTGATGATAGCCAGAGAACCCATCCGTGAAAGAATACATCTCTTGGCCACCCACACCCTCTAGGACCTCATCCATGAACGGTGTCAGAAACGGATCATGCAGACATGCGTCATTCAGCTTCCGCAAGTTGACACAAATTCACACTTCTCCTGTCTTCTTGTCCTGCACCACCATAGGACTAATCCATTATGATTCTTCAACCGGTTCAATGATGCCAGCATCCAACATGCGGTCAAGTTCAAATTTGAACCTTTTCTTATGGCACGGATTCAGTCGATATGGTCGTTGCCTTATTGGTTTTGCATCTGGTTTTGATGGGATCTTAATCTCCCCTAGATCCCCAAGATTCCCTTCATCTCGAAAAACTTCATAGGGAACAAATATTGGAACTCATGCAACAAGTCGATGACCTTTTCCATCATGTCTTCATCCCAGTAGTCGCCAACATTCGCAAACTTTGGGATCTCCTCCATCCCAATGTTGATCTTCCTAATATTTAATGGTTGAGTTACCGAATCAGGTGGTGCATCTGGTGCTACGACATCGTGACTCCCTTATGTCTCTGGAATATTAATATTCCGTGGATCATCACCATCTTCTGGCCCTCCAGTAATATTGTAGCATTCCATCATTGATTGCATCTGACAATGCGTATGTGGATACACAGGGTATACAACTAGGACTACCTTTAGCACAACATTTCGAATGATCTGCAGGGCATTGTGAACATCTGGATCGGCATCCGCGAAACTGAAGGTGTGCGTAAAAAAAATCATCAACTCTAACCAAGTGGTAATGTCTTCACACAACTCAGCTGAGGCATACCACAATAGCGGAATTTCATCCAAAGTATGGAAAAAGGCATGGACCCACTCATACTTTGGTCGCGATGCCCACAACATCTGACATTCAACCAGATGAATTACAAGGTCATTCCGCCCATCGTACTTCCCTGTGTGGTAAAATTCAGTATCGCCAAAGAGAATCGTCATCAATCTTCGGCATTGCGAACACCCAGTAATCGACTTCCTATGGGTCGCCCACAAACGTGCTGGAGCATCATTCAGCACTTCCTCCAATGCCAGCAATCAATGTGGTTCTAACACCTCGGCCTCAAATGCTACTAGGAATTCAAACAATCTAGACAGTCCCTCGTATACTAGCAACTCAACAGTTTCAGTTGCGACGTAGTAGAACGACTGCGTGATCAACCCAAACCTGTGAACCGACACCTCATGCAAGCGATTCTGCCAATTCTCTAAAGCGTCATCAGAGTCGGAAGACATAGAACTGGAGCTGCGCCACCCAAGCTCACCATCTGCAGTCGGATGAATGTAGTCTTCTGAAATTTTGTACGCATGCTCCCATCCATTGGAAACTTCATCTTTTACCGGTTCAATATACCTACGTCCTTCAGCTGGATCCAATGGAGCTATGACTCTGAGGTCGCAGTTTTCAAAATTCATCATCCGCTTCTTAAAGTTAATTACTGCTGCGCTGTCATTATCCCATCCAATTCCCAGCAACGCGGGATAGCAGATTCCTCCTTCAACAAATTCGATAACATCAAAATTAACATATGTCTTCATCCCCTCAATGTCCACAACAAGGCGTGGAACTCTCCCCATCGGTGTCACCTTGGCATGATTATCTAGTCGGAGCTGCACGAGAGACCAACTCAGCATTGGACTCCCCATTTTCTGTCATGATTTCTTGGTTAGGATGTTGACATCTAAACCAAGATCCAAAATAACTGAATCAACCTCATAGTCTCCAATCTAAATTTTCACGCACATCTCCTTACCTGTCTTCTACCTCTGTAAGGATTTTACTGCCTCTGAAGTGGCATAAAAAACAGGGGGCATGTCACAAATAATGGCCTTACTGTGATATTTTTCCATCACATGATGCGCTTGAAAGAAGGCATCATGCTCGAAATCAATGTCAAACTGCACCTTCTTCTACCCTGCTAACCAGATGAGTGGATGTGGATCATCTTCTCCTGTCCTCTCACCTCCATGAGTGATAACTGTAACAGCAACGTCTTGTGTCCTCGGCTCCGCAGAAATTTTTGCAATAGTTGCACCCTGAGTCTGGTTCAGTGGCGGATTCCTAGGTTGGTTCACATTCTGGTTGGCATTCTGATTCGGATGCTGGCTCTGATTCTATGGCGGGTTTTGATTCTGCACTGGTTGCTGCACTTGATTTTGGTTCTACAACTGCTGGACATTTCCCGCTTGCCATCATGCAATCAAATGCGGATATTTTTCAATAGTGTGATCAGTAAAAAAACAAAATGTACACTATGTCTAAAATTGTGGGCAATCTCGCTGGTAGTGTCCCAACACTCTGCATTTATAACACTAGACAGGTCCTCGACCTCCTTGTCCTCCTCCACAACCAAAGCCTCCTCCACGTCCTCCCCAGAATCCTCCACGGAATCCACCTTGTTGCTGCTATTGCGGTTGATTGAACTGTTGTTGCATGGGATTTGGTTGTAGTTGCACACACTGCCCGGGATGCACGTACTGTGGCTGTTGAACGTACTATGGCTACTATGGATCCATCTGCATCGGAGAATATTGTGGCATAAACTGTTGTTTTGGTTGTAGCTGTGGTACAAACTACACCTGTGATTGAGGTAGAAGTTGAGCCACTTGTGGCTATGGTTGCGGTTGTTGTATAGCACGCTCGTCGTCCTTCACATTGATTGCATCGTACGTTCTCTCCCGAAGAAATCCATATGCGTGGCAATCTTTGTCTTCATGTCCCGCAGATTTGCAGAAAGTACATTACAAATTCATCAGCTTTGTGATCATCTTTTGCATGTATTGACACTCCTTGTGTCGATGCCCATATACCTGATAGATGCGACACCATGGCATACCGACGCCACTCAATGGATTTGGTGCTCCTGAAACTAGATAATTGTGGAAGTTTGCGAAATTATCCTTAGTATGCCCCTCTCTGCGATATCGCGTACACCACACTTCTTCACATTGTTCTTTACCCTTCTTAAGGTCTTGCAGCTGTATTGTCAAGTTGGTCAGCTGTGTCTAAATCTGCGACATACCAGCTACGTTCTCACCAATCGATGAGGCTTCTAACCGCATCGCAATTTCCAGGGATTCACTCGATGTTGTAATGTTTTGTTGCATTAGCGGTAATCGAATGTGAGGGAGCAATGTTGTGATGAACCATTCTTTGTGCTGTACATTGCTCATCTCGAAGCTGACCCTTGCCATCAGTGTTTTGAACCGCTGGTCAAAATCCCACACAATTTCATTGGGGTACGGCTTAATCTATTATAGTTCTGTAATATACTTCTCTTCAGACTTGGGTTTTTTGAAGTCTGCAATCAACCCTGCTTGAACTTCATCCAGCGTCTTTTCTGGAGCGCCTACAAGAACCTGCACAAATTTCATGAACCAGTCTAATGCACGACCCCAAAGAGTTGTCACCAATTGTCCTTTCTTGGCATTATCATTGGTAATTTGCTTCATAGTCCATACTGCTTCACATAAGAACCAGTATTGCTCGGGATTATTTGTTCCATTTCCATGGAACACCGGTAACTTTGCATCTTTGCCTACCATCCTGGGCTTGCTTCCTACAGTCGCTGAGCTACTAGTAATCACGTTATGTTGACCTAATGAACATGGTGGTGTCAAAGTTGTATTTCTAACTGGTTGAGAGATATTGAGTGGAGGTGTGGGTACGTTTCTGCTGGGGTTTGGTCCTACCTCTATCCTGGGCGTATCCTGTTTTTCCTTGTCGGCACTGTGAGGTCACTTCATCCCGTGTGGTCTTCCTTCACGGCTTTGCATTTCAATCGCAGCAGAACCTTCTCCTGTCCTCTGCCTCTTTTCCTGTCGAAACCTTGCTCCTCCCCTTGTAAGACCACTCTCTTCCTTGGCTTCCTTCACAATCTCGTCATAACCTACACCCATCTACCCCTTATCATTCCATGTACTGGCCCCCTACTGTCGCAGTATCCATAGCCTCCACCCACCAGGTTTCTTATTGGTCTAGGTGCATCTTCAGTATGTCCTTTTCACAAATGAGCATTTTAATGGACAATTGTAGCGACAACAGAAACCTACCTCTTGGTCTATTGAAGAATTCCCTTTCTGCTTCACTGTAATACTTTATTGTATCAACCATAAAATCAATGATGTATCCTTCTAGTATATTGTCGAACCAAACCTCAACAGCCCGCAATGCTTTGTTGTCGACTTCCTGCAACTCCTAGATCAGTTCTGGGGTCCAAGCTGTTGGCTCACCACCTTGGAAGTTTTGCTTTTGAAAGGTCAATTTTTCTAACCATTCATACAAGATGATTGGGAACTCACAGAAAAAAAAAAAAAAAAAAAAAAAAAAAAAAAAAAAAAAAAAAAAAAAAAAAAAAAAAAAAAAAAAAAAAAAAAAAAAAAAAAAAAAAAAAAAAAAAAAAAAAAAAAAATAAAAAAAAAAAAAAAAAAAAAAAAAAAAAAAATAAAAAATAAAAAATAAAAAAAATAAAAAAAAAAAATAAAAAAATAAAAAAAAAAAAAAATAAAAAATAAAAAAATAAAAAAATAAAAAAAAAAAAATAAAAATAAAAAAAAAATAAAAATAAAAAAAAAAAAAAAAAAAATAAAAATAAAAATAAAAAAAAAAAAAATAAAAATAAAAATAAAATAAATAAATAAATAAATAAATAAATAAATATTCGTGTGGACCATCGTGGATGTACTTTTCCAACCACCAATGTGTCGACAGCCCAGTGTTCTTATTTTATTTTTCAGCCAACTCTCGCAACTTTAGGTCGAACCAATCTTGGATCTCCAGTCTTGTCGGATGCCACAACATATCCTACTTTAACTTCGCACTATGGTCCCGGAAACATAACCATTTGTTGACACAAACCCAGTCGACAAGGGTTCTTCACACTGTCGACGCCCAAGCCACTGTGATCTCCCTGAGCACTGGCCTAGACAGGTTTAACCCTGTCCAGCAACACCTACAGAGCAGATGAGGTCTCACCCGAGATGTTCAAGGGAGAGTTGACAGAACCATGTTTCCACCGAATGAAGGAGGATGTTGTGCATTAAGTAATTAACTTATTGCAACATTCAGGAATAGATCTAAGCATTCAACTCAAGCATTAAGCATAATCGCGACATCTTTCAACAAATATTATCATTGACAGAACTGAAAATATGCAACAGATATAACAGTAAAGAATTAATCGCAGCAAAGAAACATCGCATCATTCACAGATTCATATCGCATAATGCATTTACCACAGAGAAATGGAAAAGACACAAATATTTTGCTCAAAAACTCTATCACGTCATATTTATCTCTGAAAAACCCAGATACAACAAGATATTCAATCATCAGCTCTCAATATTCAGCTCTGTCAAGATCCAGATCTATCAGATATCAAGATCTCCTGATATCTCAACACTTACAAACCTACATCTACTTATAGGCTTGCGCCTTTACATTTACGGTCCACTTAGGCAACCTCCTAACTACCTCTTAACAAACTCTACAAAAATATGACCCAAAATCCACATAATGCAATCCAAATGACCCAAAATACATATGACACGGTCCAAATGACCCAAAATACATATGACGTAGTCCAAATGACCCAAAAAATACAAAAATTATTATCTCCATGCGCGTTTCTTTCCTCCTTTCGCAGTACCTTTGGCCTTGCGCAGCATCCGCGATGTTGCGATGCTAACTCATCAAATCGCCTGCCAACATAGATGATGACTATTACGAAGAAATAATTCAGTTTCTGACGACAGGAACCACGCCAGAGGGGTTTACCACCAGTCAGAAGAAGAAGTTGGTGGTTAAGGCTGTAGATTTCCAGTTGATTGTCGGACAGTTATATAAGCTTGGACCAGATGATATTTTAAGGCGTTGTGTCCTACCTCAAGAGAAAGGGTAGATATTGTCAGAATTACATGCAGGGGTGGCTGGTGGACACTATGACGGTCATGTGACTGCCAGGAATATACTTCACATAGGGCTGTGGTGGCCCACTCTTCACAATGATGCGACGGATTATGCGCGAACTTGCAATGTTTGTCAGCAAACTGGGAATCCCTCCAAAAGGGATGAGATACCGCTAATACCTCAAGTGACACTGCATCCATTTGATAAATGGGAGGTGGATTTTGTGGTACCTATCAACCCACCTCAGAAACGTACTGGTGCACGGTACATAATCATAGCAACAGATTATTTGACAAGATGGGCAGAGGCCTCACCAGTTGTAGATTGCACCGCTGCGACAGTAGCATGATTCTTGTTCGACAAGATTGTCACTCGGTTTGGATGCCCGAAGATATCGATGAGTGATCAGGGAAGTCACTTCATCAATCACACATTCAGCGCCTTAACAGTGGAGCTTCAGATACAACATAAGAAGAGTACACCATATCATCTGCAGGAAAACGACATGGTGGAAACTTTCAACAAAGTATTAGAGAATGCGCTGACAAAGGTTTGTAATGCGAACCATGATGACTGGGATTTGAAGATTCCAACAGCCTTGTGGGAATATCACACCACTTGTAAAAGGTTGACGGGATAGACACCCTTCAAATTGGTGTTGGTCAAGAAGCGATTATGCCTATGGAGTACATTATTCCAAGTCTGAGCATATCGGCAGCAACAGGCATGAATGATGAAGCAGCATTAGCAGAACGACTGGAGCAGCTGGTGCAGCTTGAGGAAGACAGCTTTATCGCAGGTTTTCACCAGCACGTGGAGAAGGATCAGCAAAAATCTTAGCATGATTTCCATATAAAAAATAAACAGTTTCAGTAGGGAGACTTGGTGCTGTTGTATGACAGCAAGTTCATGAAGCATCCGGGGAAATTGCAGATGCATTGGCTTGGTCCATATCGCATCAGTAGCATAACTTCAGGAGGTGCAGTATAGCTGCAGCGGTTAGATGGAGCGAAGCTACCAAAATTGGTGAATGGTAGTAGGCTAAAGCCCTACAGGACGGGCTTGGAGCAGAGTGATTCCTAACCGCATTGTGTCAAAAAAAAATGCAGGATGCTAGATGGCAGGATGGTGCACCAGCAAGACTAGGATGCACAGGGAGAAGTGATGGTATAAGAGTTTGGGAGACATACTACGATGGTTGCACGGTCGCAACCTTATCAAATCAGCAATAAATGCAACCAATTAAAGACAGTTAATTAGCGGGGCATGTTGAAATGATCGACATTAATGATGGATCCAGCTGTTGGATTGACAGAATCGACGGTGGATTCGGGTAATTAAGGCATGATTTGGTCATGATGCGTGGGTTTATTTGGTAATGATGATTAAGGAAACAATTCGACACTATAAGAAGGGAATGGAGGAGCTCGCACTGTAGGTGGGACAATCGAGCCGTGGAATTGGAGATTCGGCCGCTTGGGCAGGGATATCTGCTGCAGATATCCATGGTTATGTACCCCCATGTCAGGCTGGTATGCTAACCTAGAAGCCTACTAAAAACCAGAAATACCCAATGCAGATGCCAGCACTGCCAGCAGGAAGGGAATGCTCTACATATATTGTGTCGGCATTGATGTGCATGAGATATGATGACCATGACATGTTGGAATACAAGGAAATTACGATGGATCCCATGTGTTGGGGACACAAATTGGTGGCAAACCGATTCTGCAATATTGGCCACGCAGGTTGGCCGGCGCAAGATTGCTTGGACTCATCAACATGCCACACTTTGGGCGATTGAATGAGGTCAATGCTTGCATGAACCAGTTGCTAGACTACTTCCACAACGGAACACTATGGCTGGACAGACCAGTTAAAGTCATAGTAGATTTAATTATTGAGATCATCGGATTTCCGAAGGATGGACTGGACCCTTCACAATATTTCTAGGGGAATGAGAATGATAAAAAATTGGCAACGCTGTTGGTACACCGCTACAGAATGGAACGCGACGGCCACACCTACCGCACTAACAGTATTAATGATAGGGCAGTTTTCATCGGAGCAAAGATTTTGTGTTGCAAAGTTTTTTGGAAGAATCGGCCCAACCAGTGTAATTCAGGGGTTATGGCGTGTGCAGAGAAGTGCGCGGAAGGTGTACAGATGAACTGGTCACTCTTCTTGTTGAACTAGTTAGCAGAGGACGTGGCAGCTGTCCAAGATGGGAAAGGAACATTCATGTACAGCTGGCTCCTAATTTTGGTCGCATTTGTCGCATGGAGGGAGCCAAACACCTACCAAGGGGGCACACTATCAAAATCTGTGGTGGGTGCAAGAACCCGAGCACCTTAAGGAATGCAAAATGCATTTTTGGCTCTATTGGGAGACACTACAAGTAGCAGCGATGAGAGTGCCTCGCTTATCTGAAGAATCCACGACAAAATACAAATTGATTGCTCACTTTGCGATTGGGCCTCATGCTATTCATGTGCAAGCATGGTGCAACCCCACGAAGCAATGGTTGCTGACACACTACAAATTGTCTGATGAGCTGGATGCGATTATTGATGAATGGCCCATAGAATGGCGGGAACCAGTTAGTCCGGAGAATATCTTGGCAGGACCACCAGCGACGGGCCCAGTTGATCCACTACCCATGCAGGACTAGCAGAGTCGCCATGACTCAGATCAAGAATCAATGCAAACTCGCACGGACGATGAGATAGACCACGAGCTAGAGGAGGGCAGAACGAAGGCGCGCTACGAGCATGGTACGATCAGTGGGGACTCCCCAGGAATGGAAGCGCAATTGGGATGACTTATAGTGGCTATAAAAAATGCAATGAATGTGGCAGCTCGAGCAATGGCAATGCAGACAGAAGCAGGTTTCAAGGAGGTAAACGCTCGCCTCGATTCCTTATGTGATATTGTTTTGCAGCGATCACTGGAGGTAGAAACTGGTTAGGCAGTTGGCACAATAAGCATTGAGCCACGGGTTCGGAATGTGAACATTCGCCCGACTACGATTGTGATCGACAACAAGGCTCTTTAGGCCTTGCTGCAGCAACTAGAAATTTTGTTCGTTAACATCAATGGGCTTCCCACGAAGGAGTTGACGAATATGCAGACGGTTTCCAGCCGGTAATTGGCCAACAGAATACAGGATATCAGCGTTCAGTTCTTGCGATCGCAGGAGAGCGAAGCAACAACAAAGAAGGAAGTGGAAGAGTTAACGGCGAAGGTAGTAGCAGCAAGAGAGGTGGTAGATGAACTGGAAGATAAGTTAGAGCAGATGATTGTTGAGAAAGCTCGGGCGATTGAGGGGTTGAAGAAGGAGAAGGATCAGTTGATAGTGGATAAATCCACCATTTGGGACAACAGCATGCTATTGGAGGAGGCCATCTCTGAAGCATGTCAGCATGTACCAGATCCCATGGCGTAGTTGGATCCAGTCGAACGCGCACAGCGGCTTGGGGCTGTCATTGCTTAGTTACAGCGCGACAATGCCGAATTAACCGCTCTACTCCACCCAGGCACACCGCAAGAGCAATTCGATGACCCGAAACGTGCCATCGAGGAGTTGGCCACACAGCTAGGTGAGTTGGAGCAAGAAGCGACAAAAAACATGATAGAGAATGCGCATTTTTGGGGAAGCATAATCGAAGACGAACAATTGGACCAGTTGACCAAGTTGCAGCAAGAAGCAAAAGCACAACAGGAAACACTAAAGCTGTATATCAGAATGCTGCCACCAGTTGTTCAGGTCTCCAAATCCGCAAAACTGAAAGAGTTGCAGCAGCAGGTTGCAAAGGCCGAAGCGCGTCAGAAGAAACGTAGCACACAGCTGGACAAGTTCTGGGATATTAGTGCGCAGTTTTCTCTCAAGGCAAGTTCTGCGCTATAGGTTATACAGGACAGTCGCCGACAAGTTGCTGAGAAGATGAGGGAGCATCCATTTGAGCAGGATTTGATAGAGAGTCAGGCGGTGAATGCGGCAGCAAAGGTGCAGGTCAAGGAGATCGATCAGCAATACGAGGACCTCGGGTTGAAGACCACTTAGTACACCATGTCTAACTGATGTGGCTCGAGGGAGAGCCACAAGATTGTGTTGGGGTCTTGTTGGCAGGAGGTTTGGATGAGTAAGCTGCACAGAATCGCGGATGCTGCGAAGGGAAAAAGATGTCGCGCAAGAAGGAAGACAACGCGCAAGTCGATTAGTTTATGTGTATTTTGGGTCATTTGCACCGTATTAGGTGCATTTTGGGTCATTCAACCGCATTAGGTGGGATTTTGGGTTAGTCTTTTTCTAAAGTTTGTTGAGAAGTAGTTAGATGGTTGCCTAAGTGGACCGCAAATGTAAAGGCGTAAGCCTATAAATATACTTAGCATTGTAAGTGTTGAGACACCAATAGATAGTTGAGAATTGAATATTGGGATAGCGATTCAGAGATACATGAGCTGAAGAGATGGTTGAGCACGGATGATTTTTCTTGTTATTGTCTGTTAATCTGGGTATGCGACAGAAGGATTATCTTGTTGTATCTAGGTTTTTGCAAAGATGAATATGATATGACAGTGTTTTGAGCAGAATCATTATGTCTTTCCTGTTTTCCATGTGATGAATGCATTACGCGATATGAGTCCGTGAATGATGCGATGTTTTCTTGTTGCAAGTAATGTTTTACTGTTATATATGTTGCTCTTTAAGTGATTCTGTCAATGATAAGATATGATGAATGATGTTGCAATTACGTTTAAATACCTAAGTTGAATGGTTAGATCTGTTATGTAATGTTGCGATAAGTTGACTAGTCGATGCACAAAGTCCTCCTCCATTCGATGGAAACATGGTTCTATCAACTCTCCCTTGAACATCGTGGGTGAGACCTCATCTTCTCTGCAGGTGTTGTTGGATAGGGTAAGACCTGTCTGGGCCGGTGCTCAGGGAGATCGCGGTGGGTTGGATGTCGATAGAATGAGGAACCCCTGTCGACTGGTTTTGTGTCAACAAGCCATCTACTCCAAGTCGTGGTTACCACGATTTCTTAGGATTGCTCGTTCAACCATGTCCCTAGAAATAAGGTCGGTGTACCCGCAAACAAATTTTAACAAACTCTATATATACATATATAGATATATAACTTGTCCTCCATCGCTTCCTACCCAACAAACTCTTCCCCTAGTGAATTCATTGCCCTTTCCTTTATTCGTGTCAAAAGAACTTTCAGTCTCATAAGTCTACACATCCAAAATATACAACTTAGGAAGTAAATAGAAATACTTACAAATTTTACTGGTGGTATTTGGTCTTGATTTCCTCCCAGATTCCATTACATATCTACACCTTCACTTACCAAAATAAGATGGGGTAAAAGAGAGGGATGTTACATCCTTTCCCTCTTAAGAATGACACCTTCATCGGTGTTCATGCTTTTCAACAGTTTGTCTTCAATGTTTTTAATCTCATTCGATCTTCCATACCTTCTGCATGTTTTTGTTCTTCTTTGGAAAATTATTTCGATGTTCTTAATCATCTCCGAGCTTCTACCTTCATGTATGTCATTATTTCTCATCTTTATTCCATAACCTGTGCCTTGCACATCCCATAAGATCTTCCAAAATCTTTCAGTATATAACATATCATTATTATCAATTCAAATTAGAATGAAATCAATTAGTCCTTTTTCAACACACCACTGTTGCTATTCACGAAACATTTTCCAGTCCTTTGTTATTGAACTTTGTACTCTTATCTTCAAAAAGAGACATGATACAATATTATTTTTCAATATAACTCAAATGAATTCATAGGTAATCACAAATGTACTTATCTTTTGGATGACAACTTTTACCTCCAATACTTTGACATTTTAGCTAGTCCTTAGCATTGTGATGGACATTACCTTCAATCACACGTTAGTAGCATTTTTCTCAAATACTTGCAAGAAAATAACTTCAATTCGTCATTCTTCCTCATCCTTGAGTGAATTTTTCATTACTTCAGTATTATTTGCATTCATAATATTCACACATTAGGGCAGTTAACAGCCTAGTTACTTGGCAGTTCTTAACATATGTTTCGTTTGTTATATCATTGGGATTGAAAGATTCCAACAATAGTTTGTTGATTACAAAACTCTCTTCTGGGTTTTGGTACTTCAGCAACACACTCTGCGGAACACAGATCTCTCCCTCGAGATCTGTCACCAATCTATGCGTGGTCTTAGAGGCTTTAGACTTTTGAGATTACTCCTCTTTTGATTGCTAGTCAAAAAATTTCCTTCTCAAAAACATCAAACAACATCCTATCTTCCAGATGTTAAAATTGTGTGCCTAGGCCTTTCCATTGATATCACGGACTCTTTCTCTCTCCACTCAAGCCCCCTAGGCTTGAGTCCAAAAAAAATTTCCACTCAAGCTCTCTTGCTTGAGTCCAGGAAAATTATTTATAAAAGTAGAGCTGGATAATCAATTTTTCCACTTGGTGTCATCATTCATCACCCATGATCATATTATTATTATTATTATTTATTTGTTCCACGTTTACTGTCAATCACAACATTTGACTATTTGTGACATACAGACTTGGAACTTATTGTGACTTCATTGTCATTGCCAAGTTCTTAGAATCAATTAAAACTCCACAATTAGTTACAATATAATATCATCAATCTAAAAAAAATAGGTTCACCTATTTACTTCATCACATTCCATGAGTTTTGATGATTTTTACATCAATAACATAAATCTACCATCAATCATGGTTCATACAATCTTGTAATATAATAAGATGCAAAAGGAAATCATCACTCACTCTTGAGTGGTTTAACCCGAATATCCGTACAAGTGGTTTTATAATCAACATTCCATTTTGATTTTGACGTCGGTCATAATCATGGTATAGTCCTGCAATGTTAGCACATAACCTTTTATTCAATAATTTCACTACATCATCAGTCCACCTTTTATATATTATAACATCTAAACATACTTACTCATCTATCCTTGGAAGGTAACCGATGAATGAAATGTTTCAACCTTGCACAATGTTCATCAGTAGTAAGCTAAATGTCTATAACCCAAATTGCTATATACCTCCATATGGTTGTTAGTGTTATCAAAATGGAACACATACTTAACAATGGAACATTTATACTTTGAGTCGAAAATTTTTTAACAAGACGACTCATGATAAGAATACACACATGTCCATAACTTCACAAATTTATAAGGAGATCCACTAATTCCAATGGTTATTCTATTTACTAACTCAAATGTTTTCAACTTGCATCTTCATAATCATATTGCTAAAAATTTCCGTATATATATATATATAAGAGAGAGAGAGAGAGAGAGAGAGAGAGAGAGAGAATACTAGACAACGTCTATATTTCCTCCTGAATGTATTATATCCGAACTCCCATTTTCAGTATGTAAACATAATACATAATACCAAAAAAAACAAGAATGAAATAATTACTCGTATACTTACAGTTTTTAATCGAACAAATTTCGTTAGGTAATGTAGTAACATACCTTGCCATGAAATTTCACATTTTTATCTCCTTAGTTACCTTTCGGAGAACCTTGAAGCCTATATAACTGATTCCTTCGTTCATTCCTCCCATGCATACAAAACAAAACAATCATCTGATTCAGTGCTAGATACTACATTTGTTCTATCACATATTACATCACATGGAATTAACACTAATACTTTAATAGGTATCATTATGCTAAGTTACCACTTCCAATAGCAATTATTTAATCAATAAATAAATTACAGAATTATAAGTAAATTACAGAATTATAAGCTCTCTAAAGCCTTCTAAAGAGTTTCAAATATAACATTAATACTACACTCTCATAATGCACTTTGATGAGAATCACTTATACCACTCTTGAACATCTTATTAGTAATTTTAACAAGTTATTTTCACTTGATGAGGGTAAATCTACCTCATGTTAAGCCCATATAGGCCCAAGCGTTGTAACTTCAGCTCTGATACCATTTGTAACACACCCAATATCCTCAGTGCGATTTGGAGGAAATGGGGTGTAAAATATTCTTTCGATCATTCAATAACTGAACATGTTAGTTTTCAAAAGGTTCTCGTGATTTACATATAGACTTGATGAACTTGAGACTCCTATTTTACTAATTTATTCCCCAATTAAAACCTTACCCTATATAGAACATACTCATTTCTATAGGATTATCTAGTTAAATATATAAAAGAACATAGTACTTCCTTTTGATCACCTAAGGTAAACTCACAAGCATATGACATCCCTTATATTTCACTTTACAATGGTTCATAACATTCACTACTTCTCAACCCCTAGTAAGACATACTCATGTATGCACATTACATTGACACGTAAATAAGCAAGCAACTAACACATTAGTCATACCATAATAAAGGATCCTAAACTCCATGAGCTTATTGACATCACTGGATTAGTAACCCAATGTCCTTCGAAGGTGATGGTATAAATTTACGAATATATAACGTTTGCATCCAAATGATTCATTTATAAAAACCTCAATATCCGATAGGAAATTAATTAAATGGTGCATTCTTATAATGGAAATAAACCTAGTTTTATCATCATCTCAACTCGCCACCCAAGTACAAAAACACATCCTTTATAAGTCATCTACACACAAAATATTTAAATACATCTCATAATGTATATTTCAACCCAAGACAACATCATTAATGAATACAGTTATATGTCATTCCTATACCCATTCGAAGTTCATTATTCTTAACTATTCTCCCCATATACCATGTTAAAAGCATCAATCAACTTAGATATAAAAGTATATCTTTATAAGTAAAATCACTCATGTTAATATTGTGCTAGTCCAAAAGTCACCTAAACATGATTATATCTCCATTACATATGTCATTTATATAAACAATGTACTATAACTTATACACATATGAATGAAATCTTTTACTAAAAAACCTATTATGAATATGTATAGTCGATTTGCTTGACATTTTGTAATATAACACAACAAGGAGAATGATTATCAATTTATAATACACATAGAGCTGTGGACATGATTTTGTTTACTCAACTTAATCATAACATAATCTTAATCTAAAACTTGACAACAATAACGATAACATTAAATATTACCTGAAAAAAGAGTATTATCTATCTGCAGTGAAATCCATTATCGCCATGAGCTATGACGTTCAGATCCAAAAGGAGTAAGCAATCATGGATGAATAGCAGTCATCAACAAAGGATCAATCCAACATAGATATAATCAAATCATTTAATTCAATATCACAAGACTGCATCTTTATAAATCTTTCTGGCAACTTAACACAATCATAAAAATATATTTATCTGAAATATATAGACTCATGCGACTGAAGGTTTTACTACGACTTTCCTCCCAACCATTTGACTCTATGTTCAGTGTATATTACTGCCACTGAGAGGTCACCCCCGAGCTGGAAATGAATCCACTAGAGAGGAGTTTCAATTCGATAAGATCCCTCTTGTTCTCAAGAGACTATGACTATATCTTTAAAGATACACCCCACGTATATTTCTGGTTTATATAATTTATAGCCTACTATAAAAAAAAATAAACACCCAAGCACTAGCGTATTATAACCCAATCCCTCACTAAATATTCACATAGTATACACACCATAGCCATTGAAGTGGTGTTTTTCTATGCCCTTCCTTAATCATATATGTTATAAAATATTTACTTATAAGTTTGGCCCAGATTAGGAAATAAGGCTCAAGGTTTATATTCTCTTATACAGGCTTCAAAGTAAAATCACAATACAAGGTTCCACACATACTGGTCTCTAGATTTATGCATAAATTGAATCCAAATATATGACTGAAAATATAACTCTAAGCCTACATCCCGGTTATATTACGGATTAAGCAAATAAATTACTGCATACAGGATAAATTCGCCTTCTCAATATACAATTAAACTTTTAGAAACACTAGTCTCTAAACAAGCGGTGGGGTATGCACTAACATTCTTGTTGAATACACCATCCATTCTTTTAATTCATAAAATTCTATCAATAAAGACAATTTCAGAGACATCGCATCTCTAACTCGCAATGTGTAGAGTTTGAACCGTAATAATACATCTCTATTATGCAAGGTTATAGAAACAACATAAAACAGAGATCTGCGATCTACCTAGCAGTATGCATATAAATAAATAATACAACTCTATCCAAAAAAAACTGAGATAAGCACTATGTTCTGTATCAAACTCTATCATCATAAACGCAGAGGTTTTTATTCAACCTTTACCAATATACCAAGAGCTATTATGGTTCCGTTGAGTGATATACCAAGAGACTAACATAATAGTTATATAGGATGATTCGCTTACCTCAAATGTAGGGTATATAGAACCAATACAACGTAGAGATCTGCGATCTATCTCAAATGTAGAGTATATAGAAACCACACCAAGTCGTGATCTGCGATCTATCTCAAATGCGGGGTATATAGAACCAACATAACGCGGAGATCTGCGATCTATCTCAAATGCAAAGTATATAGAAAAAACCCAAGCTATGACATGTGATCTATCTCAAATGCAGGGTATACAAAAACAACACAACGTAGAGATCTGCGATCTATCTTAAATGAAGAGTATATAGAAACAACCCAAGCCGTGATCTGCGATATTTCTCAAATGCAGGGTATACAAAAACAACACAACGTAGAGATCTGCGATCTATCTCAAATGCAGAGTATATCGAAACAACACAATGCTGTGATTTGTGATCTAACCCAAATGTATGGTATATCGCCACAACACAAATCAGTATATCCCAATATCTTCGCATCCTCCCTCTCCTCGTAGCTATCGCTCACCCTCGCCTCCTTTTGTAGAGGTCGCTCTCCCCCCTAAATAACACCATCTCCCCCCTTTACTAAGGATTGTCTTCCACCTTGTAGAGTTCGCTAGATTCCTCCTTCGCCAAGAGGAGGTTGAAGGTTAGGGGCCATCTGCGCCAAGTGGTGGTTACCACGATTTCTTAGGATTGCTCGGTCGACCATGTCCCTAGAAATAAGGTTGATGTACCCTCAAACAAATTTTAACCCTTCTTCATAGAACCATACTAATACTATTAATACCCAGTTGAGGCTCGGTTCCTTTTGTAAGGAGACTGCCACTCCCTTATAAACTACCTCTCAAACCTAACTCTAATCACAATATATATATATATATATATATTGTTCAACCAATGTTTTGTAAAATGTACAATCGCATTTCTCCTTCCTCTAAATAAAAATTAGATTTATTTTTATAGGTGTATGTGATCATATTAAAAATAATATCTTCTTGAAACCATTTATAATTAATAATCTTCCTTTTATAATAAGGTGACTATATAATATAGTATATAGTCCTTGGGAAGGGAAAATTTTATTAAAATACCTATAGATAGTATTTTGGCATTTAATGCTTTACTTAGAATAATAATAATTAGGATTCTGCTTAATCCTAGTAGGTCAGCTTTTGCACTCAATAGCAAGACCAAATAATCCCCCTATTTGGTAGTGGGTCTTAATAACTTGTTCTCCGTGGCTTCCTAGACAGCAAACTCTCCCCCTAGTGAATTCATTGCTCTTTCGTTTAGTCGTGTCAAAATAACATTCAGTCTCCTAAGTCTACACATCCAAAATATACAACTTAGGAAGTAAATAGAAATACTTACAGAGTTTACTGGTGGGCTTTGGCCTTGAGTTCCTCCTAGAGTCTGTTACATAGATACATCTTCACTTACCAAAATAAGATGGGGTAAAAGAGAGGGATGTTATAGAAAAAGTTGGAAGTCAAGCCATCGTGGACAGGAGCTTTACCCCCTTCCATCGCCTTGACTGCTTCTTCAACCTACGCCATTTCAATAGTCCTATTTAATAATTCATTATGCTCTTGGGTCACCAACGTAGGGATGTGTTGCGTCACTTTATTAATGTGTTGGATCTTTTCAGGAATTTCCTCCTCACGTAACTCGTTGAAGAACATATTCAATTCTTTTTCAATGTCCCCCTGCTTCTCCAAATAATTTCCTGCCCCTGTTTTAAGTTTCAAGATTCTATTAGATTGCATGTACTGTATGGTTGATTGATGGAAAAAATTTGTGTTCCTATCTCCTTCCTTCATCCATTTATTTCTTGAATTTTGCTTCCACAATATCTCCTCCTGCAATTCTTTGTTATTAAGTTTGTTCATCAATTCGGACTCTTTTATTTTGGTCTCCTCAAAGTATCCCTACTCATGGATTATTATTTGCAGTCGCTCTACTTGATTCTCCAACCTTCTCTTCTCTTGAAAGATGTTCCCAAAGGAATATTTATTCCATTTCTTCACCTTTTCCTTAGCAAATTTCAGCTTTTGTTGAAATTCATACATCGTGGTGCCATTTGGAGGAAAGAATTCACTCCACCATTGCTTAACTTTTCTGGAAAACTCCAAGTGTAGTAGCCAAATCTTTTCAAAATGAAAAGGTCTCCTTCGTGTTCTCCAGTTCTTCCCCAATCCAGACTTATAAGCCAATGGTCCGACCCTGCAGATGGAAGGACCATTGTTGAGATGTCTCCTCCTCCCATCATAACCGGTTCTGAAACTAAATATCTGTCTAGACGTGAGGCAATTTGCATCTCCCCTGTATGCTTGTTATTACAAGTTAACAAGTTATTGGGGTTTTTCACATCTACCAGCTACAATTCCTCAATCATTTTCCCAAATATGTTGTTGGAATTACTCATATGACATCTTAGCCCTCCTTTTTTCTCTTCTAGGGATTTAATGAGATTAAAATATCCGCCCAAAATCCAGTGCTTTTATCCCACCCACTTGCTAATATTTACCAATTTCTCCAAGAAATCATGTTTCAAAGAAGCTTGGTACGGGCCATAGACATTTGTTATTATACCCCTTACACTAGTTCCCAAAACATGAAATTATGTTGAAATATTGTGTCTTGCTGCCACAAAGTTTTTTAGACTTACCTCTCTTGGATTCCACCAAATGGAGAGACCTCCCGCCATCCTGATCGCATCCATTGCCATCATTTCATTTCCTATCCAAACCGCATTCATTCTCCTTCTTATCTCACTTTTAGAACATTTCGTTTTTAGAAGCATCGACATTATAGGATTTTCCTTCTTTATCTTCCTTCTAATTATGCGCCTTTTTTTTCTGGTTATTCAGGCCTCTAATATTCCAGGTAATGATATTCATTATAAATATTTGGATAGGGCTTGAAAGGCCTCTTTGATAGTTGGATATTAACCGGAGGCTACTAACTTCTCCCTCGCATCCTTAATCCTTTGACAGTTTTTTCTTCTACCCTTCTTTTGAGTCCCATCTGTTTCTTATTTCCTTCATTCACCTTGAGTGATTCTGATGCCACCACTAGGATATTTGTGGCCTTGGTTTTTAAAATGGATTCCCCCAAAAGACAAACCTGCTGCAATGAGATATACACTTTCTCCAGATCCATACAGGATTCCTCTATACCTTCTAGATCTAGTTCCCCAATTTCTAGGTCTTTTGTTTCCTCCATTTGAGTATCAATGTATGTTTCCCATTCATTTCCTTTAGTATTCTCTGGTCTCTCTCTTTCCCTTTCCTTTTGCTAAGTTGTTTCCTCCTTACCTGCCTCTTCCCCATTTTCCTTGCTCATCTCCTGCTCCTGGTTAAGGATCTCAAACCTATTCGTGGTCTTTTTTTTTGTGTGTATATCTGCTCTGGCACCTCTTCTTGCATGTCTTTTTTTTTCTATTCACCTTTGTATATCCCTCCTCATCCATTTCCTCTTTATTATTATCCTTCATCTAGGGGGGATTTAACGAGCATTCTCTGAATAAATGTTCTTGTTCGTGACACCTTCTGCATCTGAAGGGAACATTTTCGTAATCTAACATCTGCACCCATTCTTCATATTCCCACGATAGATTTATTGCTTCTAGTAGCTCCTGGGATAGGCCCATATAGACACAAATCCTTACATAAGATGTATACTTAACCATATTTGTTTGTTCTGATTATTTCATATAGGAACCTATGGTATTCCCCATATCTTCAAGGATCTCTTCTCGCCAGTATTCCTTCAGTAGTGAATATAGATGTATCCATATCGGATCCATGGTGAGTTATTCTTTATCAGGTTTAAACATTTCCTTCCATGGTCTGATATATAATCTTTCCAAATTGAAAAAATATGGTTCTCTGTCCATAGCTATGTTTATGTCCTCTAGGTTTAATAAAATTATTGTAAAAAATCATTTAGCTCCCAGTTGCAGATCATAATTCCATTTGGGATTCCACATTCCATTTATAAACCACGTTAAATATTTTTCCGAGGGCCATATGCCCACAAATGTTTCAATTAATGCATTGTCTTTCATGTGTTGAATATGTGCCCTCAACCCCTCCAATCCGATTTCAACAAATGGGATTAGACTCATTTTTGGCATACATTGACCTGGTTTTCAATTATCCTTCTGGTTCCTATGATTTTTCCTTTAATATCCCTGATCTGATATCAAATGAAATTATCTCAAATATAACTTAAAAATCAGAAAATTGCAAACAATAGCTAGTTCTGAAAACTAGTGAAGAAGGAACTAGAGCTAGTCATTGGTTAACCCACCCAGAGCTTGATTGTTGGACACTTTTGGATCTGAAAAATGTATAGGGGAGTGTGAAGAAGCAAGTACATAAACATAAATTCCATATTCTTAATTCTAATCACAATGTACTGATTCCATTTATCTTTCGAACATCAACCAGGCTGAAGTCTACTCCAAGGCTTCCTGGGCACACCAGCATATGCCTACTAAAATATTCCACTAATACTTGACATAAACTAGAGGTGGATGATAGGTAATTAACCCTATAATATGATGATGGAAAATATTTACTGATGATTTGGGAGGATCTGGTAGTGTTTGGAGGCAAACGGAGAAAGAGCACTATTTAAGATTGCTCCACTAGCTTGTTTCCAGGATCTTCCAAACAGAGTGATTTGGTAATGAATTCTCAATATTATGGTGGTATTATATTTATATATGTATCATGGACCCAACACAACTGACAGAACTGAATTTTAGTATACAAAGAGCTTTTAATTAATCAAACTGCAAAACTAGTCGAATTCGGGTGCCCATTGAGCTAGTCTTGATAATTATGGACTCAAACTGCCAGAGAAGGTAACGAATATATTATTTTTGAATTGGTATGGATTATAAAGGAAGTTACCATAATAAAACAACCTTGATAAAGGAAAATAGTTACTTCGATCTGTATATATTGCAAATCCTGGAAAACTAGTTAATAAAAATGCACAGAGAGATGGTCTTGTGAAAGGTGTGCACAATCAGCCTCTAAGGCTCTCGAATTCTCCTTTAGATGAAAAATATGGATCATATACATATAAAACAATAGAATCATACTATATTGAGAATAATGAACAACAAAGGAAGACATTTTGATCCCATACTTTACAAAGAATCTCTAACCATGGAATTCTTACAATACTGAGTGTAGAAGGATTCTGCGAAGAGAAGAAGAAGCGGGATATTATCTGCATAAGAAATAGATGAATACAAATCATATTTATTCTCATGGAATGGGAACCATATCTCAATGAATTCTCATAGGGCCACATTCATCAATTGAAACTTCTTCAATTTGCACATGTGCGCTCCTCAACATTGAAACATTAGCTCTTGTGAGAATGGTTGTATCTTGGTCATCCAGACACATTTTTCAACAAAAAAAAGGTATTTCTTACAGTAAATGACCCTTCATATGCAATTAAATAGGTCTCACAACCCATAAATTCTCATAAAATTTAAACCCATAACCTCCATTTCGGCCCTTCAACGTCATTTCCACCGAATGAGAAGAATGCTTCAGAAGATAGAAAGAAGAGAGGATGTAATCAGAGAGTTGGATTAGATATAAAATTTGACATCAATTATTGCACTAGATCATGTGCACAATATTGGAATAAAAACTATGGGGCACATCTCCCATAGGTGGCTAAGGGTGCATCACCAAAGCCTAGAGAAGCTTGAGCTTACTCACAAACAATAAATTGTCAAAAGATGTGAATGTGTTGGGCCCTCCTCAATTAATAGAATGGGTGACTTATTGAACAATTCAACCTCCTTGGCCTCATCCGATGGGCCCTCCTTGATTGAGTATCCTTGATTGAGCAGGCAATTTCATGCTTTTCCAAACTTGCTTACTTTCTCCCTTTTGGAAACTGCACCTTCCTAGATTTTCCAGATGTTTCCTGCTTTTCATACTGACTGGATTTTTATCCCTCTTTGGAAACTTCCCCCTTCTTGCTTTTCATGAGGTTTCCTGCTTTTCATACTAACTGGATTTTATCCTTTTAGGAAACTACGCCTTCCTTTGCTTTGTGGAAGTTTCTACTTTCCTCACTTTCCTGCTTTGTACACTTGCCTGCTTTATGTCCTACTTTTGTCAATTTCTTTATTTTTTTCCTGACACCTTTCTTTGTGTTACTTTCCTCCCGTTTCTTATTTGGTGTGACAACTCATAAGGATATCCTTATCCCTCCATGCACCCTCATGGGGTCCTTATCATCATCCAACTCACCAAAACATATAATTAATAATTAAATATAAAAACAATCATTACATCACTTCTAATTTAATTAATTAAACAACTATAGGATAAATTATTCCTAGTTAATAATTTCCTAGGCTAATGTTATCCCTCGTTTTATTAATTAATTCATGGGTCTTCACTAGGATCCATGGGGGTTTGGTGGATTCTTAGCAGCCCTTGGTACTAGAAAAATTGGGGACATGAAAATTCCCCAGCCCATTGGTTCCTTCTCCTCTCGTTCCCTCGGGGGATTCCATCTCCTCATCATTTTGCAGGCCCTTTCCTTTGTTCAGAAGGGTGGGGTTCCTCACCCCCCCTGTCGCCTATCCCATATCGTAACTATAGCTGTGTCCTACTCTAAAACCCTGCTCAAGTGATTCAAGACTGAAACCCTGAAAACCCTATTGTCATACCTCCTTCCTTCATCACTCTCTGGTTCAAACATGAATCTTATACTTCTTCTTTCTTTTTTACTTCATCACAACTAACATTTTATTTTATGTTCATTTATCTTTTTACACACTTATTAATTTTATTTTATTTCATATGTTGCATAGTTTCACTTAATGATCTTTGTATATAAGTTTTTGACTAACATTTGCAAGTGAAAAAACACTAAGGACTCTAAACAATACCCAGGTTTCCATCCCCATCTTCCCCTTGACCAACCCTCCAAGAGTGTCCTTCACTATTTTTGTATGAGTCATCTTGAGCATCAACAATGTGTTTACTAGAGCATTTAGTGTTGATGTAATTGTAACTTCAGAATGTATTTCACCTATGTATATTGTACTCCTATAGAGATGTTATTATTCCTCTATACGAAAGTGTCGTCATTTGTATTGACAAGTGTCGCAAGTGTCGCAACTTGCATGTGATGGATTATTAGACCACCAAGTTTGGGGTCGGCCCTGATTAGTATAACCATGGGTTATTAGGTTGAGTTAGACAAGTCAACCCTGCTAGGTTATTAGGAAGGTCACGACATGTATAAATAGAGTGCGGGAGGCACTCTATTTGATCACTTCATTATTCACTTCTACACTCTCCAAAAATTGCTGCACAAGTGAGGAAGGAGGAGTAGCTGCTCGGAGGACTATCTCTTTTACTTGGGTTGTATCATTGCTCCTTCTATCTCTGAGGAAGTTCTGGGGTTTTTCACCTTTATGGTTTTCCCCAGTGAAACTATGTGTGTCTATTGTCTCATGTGATTGCTTGTTGTGATTGATATGCTTGATATGTTGTACATGTTATTCTCTCAGTAAGATCCTAGAGTATATTGAATTAAGGCCCAAAAATTAACATGGTATCATAGCTAACCTGAGAAGAAGACACTGTGCAATTGCGGAAGCTAGGGCTTCTTGTTTATTAGGTTTCTCTCCACATATCTTGAAAGGCAGCAAGGTATTTTGACTCTCCTCAGCAAGGCGCATCTTTCCGTCCAATCAGAATTCAATTCTAGGCACTTTCAGTTTTTGCTCTAAACATTAGGGTTTCCACAAAAATAGGAATTTTTGAATTCTGAGACCATAGCTAGAATCTCCTTGGAAAAATTGAAGTTTAGAGCTTCGGATCGAACTTTTTGGTTGGGTGAAGCTCCAGGAAACTCAAACCCTAATTCAGGGTCCTCCCTAATGAATCTGGGAGATTGAAAAGCATTTATGAAGGGTGAAACTTTATAGTTTTCAATTTCTGAGTATAACAGGATGATCAGCTCATCAAGGCGCATCTTTCTATCCTTTCAGAAGTTTGAAATTCACACTTTGAATTTTTAGGGTTTCTCTAACAAACCCTAATCTAGCACCAAATCCAGATTTATGCAAATCAAGTGGTAAGACCTAAAATCTTTTCTATTTCCATTTGAAGTACTCTTTAAGATGTATCACCACGCCAAGCTTGAGGATAAGCTTGAAGGGGTTGATAACTTCCAAGCATGGAAGTATAGGATTGGGTTAATCCTGGAAGAAAATGAATTGGATACTTACATAACTGAAGAGGTCCCTGTCCCAGAGGGAGAAGAGGCTAAGGCCTTACATAAGAAGAACTTGGTCAAGGCAAAGACGATCATTGTTGATTTCATCAAAGACCATCTCATACCACATGTGTCATCTCTAAAGACACCCAAGGAGATGTTTGAATATTCCCTGACCAAGCTGTTTGAAGGGAGGAACATAAATTGGAAGATGACTCTGCGGAATCAATTGAAAGGGGTAAAGCTTCAAAATGGAGAGATCATTCAATCTTATTTCTCTAAGGTATCTCAGATCAAGGAACAACTTGAAGCTGTGGATGAAGTAGTAGATAATGGTGAAGTTTTTATGACCAATTTGAATGGCCTACCTAGGTCATGGGAATCCTTCATCCAAGGAATCTATGCAAGAAGGAAGTTGATCTCATTCAGCAGACTATGGGAGTAATTCTCACAAGAAGAAGCAAGGCTTGTGGCCCAATAAGAAAAGATGGGGAATGAAGATCAAGCTCTCAAAACACACACCAAGGGAAGCAAGTTTAAGAGGGAGAGATCTCATAACAAGAAACATTCTCACCCTCATCACAAGAAGAAAGATCTATCCCATGTTCGATGTTTCGATTGTAATGAAATAGGACACTTTGCTTCAAATTGTCCCAAGAAGAAGAAAGACAACAACAACAAATTCAACAAGAAGAAGAGGTACAACAAGAAGAGATTTCATGCTCAAGCTGCTGAGGATGATGAACCTCCCAAGAAGAAGACTAGGGAAGAAAGTGATGCTTCATCAAGTGAAGATGAATATGTTCTAATGTCTGGTCTCATAGGTACTATCTCTCATGGATGTAATGATTGGCTTATTGATAGTGGGGCTTCCAAACACATGACTGGGTTTAAAGAATCTTTTGTAAATCTGTCTGAACATGAGTCACCCCATAAGGTGAAACTTGGGGATGACTATCAATATCCTATCAAGGGAAGTGGTGAAGCCTCCTACAACCTAGACTCTGGAAAATCTCTAAAGATGAAAGATGTTCTATATGTACCTAGGATCAAAAAGAACCTACTCTCCATATCTGCATTGGATGCAAAAGGAATGAGGGTTGCATTTGTAGATGGCCAAGTCCTAATGTGGCCAAAGGGTAAAACTATAGATGATGCAGTAGTGATTGGAGAGCAAGAGGGAGGATTGTACAAATTGAAGGAACGACCTGAACATGCCATGGTACATGAATCCATGGAGCCAAGTGAACTTTGGCATAGAAGGCTTGCTCATGTACACTATAGGGCACTACCAATTGCAAGCAAAGTTGTAGAGGGTCTTCCTGAAATCAAGACAAAGCATGAAGGTGTTTGCAAAGGATGTGCAAAAGGAAAGAAAATTAAGAAGGAATTTCCAAGCAGTGAAAGAAAAGCAAAAGGAATCTTGGAGATTATCCACTCCGATGTATGCGGTCTAATGTCATCCAGTTCTCTAAGTGGGCATGTATACTATGTCTCTTTCATTGATGATTTCTTTAGGAAGACTTGGGTTTATTTCTTGAAGAACAAAGATGAAGTAATTGATAAGTTCAAGGAATTCAAAGCCTTGATGGAAAATCAAACTGATAAGAAGATCAAGACATTCAGATCCGACAATGGCGGAGAATTCACTTCAGGTGATTTCAAGAAGTTATGCAATGATTCAGGGATTAAGAGGGAGTTGATTGCTCCATACAATCCACAACAGAATGGAGTTACAGAAAGGAATAATAGAACAATCATGGAAGCAGCATGGGCAATGGTGCATGACTAGGATCTGCCTATGCATCTTTGGGCAGAAGTAGTTAGGACAGCTATATATGTGCAGAACAGAACACCTCAAAGATATTGGACAACAAGACACCAGAAGAGGTATTCTCTGGTAAGAAACCTAAATTCAGCCATCTCATAATATTTGGTTGTCTAGTATATACTCATATTCCAAAGGAAACGAGGAAAAAGCTAGATCCTTTAGGAAAGAAGGGCATCTTTGTGGGGTATAGTGAAAGCTCGAAGGCTTACAGAATATACTTTCCAGGTTTCAAGAAGATTGATGTCAGCAGGGATGTCACATTTGATGAAAACTTAGCCTTCATCAAGTCAAGGAAAACACCTGTTGAAGATCATGAAGAACCAAAGGAAACCAGATTTCAAGACACCACTATGACTGAAGCAATTCCAGAAGCAGATCATGAAGTTGAAGATCCGCAAGAACCTGTAGATCCACCCTGTGAGAAGAATTCTCACAAGAGGAAACCTGCATGGGCTAGAGAGCTCATTCAAGATGCAGAAAGATATGGCATTCTAGAAGAAGAACACAGAGAAAGGAAGAGGACTAGATCACATACCAATTATGTTTCCCTACTCTATGATATTATGAACAAAGAACCTTCCAGTTATGAAGAAGCAGCAGAAAAGAAAGAATGGAAGGATGCCATGGTCGAGGAATACTAGTCGATCATGAAGAATGATGTTTGGGATGTAGTCCCAAGACCTTAAGGGAAGTCAGTTGTGACCTCCAAATGGATCTACAAGATCAAGCATGCTACAGATGGAAGCATAGAAAAGTACAAAGCAATATTTGTAGCTCGTGGCTTCTCCCATAAAGAGGGGATAGACTATGAAGAGACTTTTGCTCCTGTAGCCAGGTACACTTCCATCAGATCAGTACTTTCCCTGGCTGCAGTGATGAAATGGAAGATACACCAAATGGATGTCAAGACAGCTTTCTTGAATGGTGTGGTCAAGGAGGAAGTGTATGTGGAGTAGCCACTTGGTTTTGAGACACATGACAGGGGGTCATATGTGTGTAAGTTGAAGAAATATTTGTATGGCTTGAAGCAAGCTCCTAGAACTTGGTATGGTAGGATAGATAGCTTTCTATCTAGTTTGGGCTTTACCAAGAGTAAATCAGATTCCAACCTTTACTACAAAGTTGAGGAAGGCAATCCAGTGATACTACTTTTGTATGTGGATGACCTGTTTGTGACAGATAAGGATGAGTTGATTGCCGACACCAAGAGGAAGCTTGCTGCCAAGTTCGAGATGAAGAACTTGGGGATGATGCACTATTTCCTAGGCATGGAGGTGTGGCAGAGTGCAGATGGAATCTTCCTTGGACAAGGGAAGTATGCAGTAGAGATCCTGAAGAGGTTTGGGATGATGGACTGCAAGGCCATGGCCACACCTATGGCATCGAACCTGAAGCTTCTATGTGATGCTTCATCTTATCCAGTTGATGTCACTGTGTATCGTCAGATGATTGGGTCCTTGATGTACCTGACAAACACTAGACCAGATATTTGCTTTGCAATGAACACATTGAGCCAGTTCCTGACAGATCCCAGAGGTGTTCACCTAGTTGTTGTAAAGCATATTCTGAGGTACCTGAAGGGTACAATTGATTATAGGCTCAAGTATGATGCAAATCAAAAGTTTAACCTGCAGGGTTATGTTGATTCAAACTGGGCAGGGAGTGTTGCAAATAGGAAGAGCACATCTGGGTGCTGCTTCAATATGGGATAGGGTGTGATCTCTTGGTTTAGCAGGAAGCATTCCTGCATAGCACTAGGTATAGCCGAGGCAGAGTATGTTGCAGCTTGTTCGGCTAGTTGTGAGGCAATCTGGATCTGGAAGCTACTATCTGAGTTATTTGATCTCCCGTTGGATGCTACTGGTATCTTTTGTGACAACCAGAGTTGTGTGAAGCTATCTAATAACCCGGTGTTCCATGACAGGTCGAAGCACATTGAGATCAAATATCACTATATCAGGGATATGGTGCAGAGAGGAGAAGTGAAGCTCCTGTATGTTGCAGCAAATGAGCAGGTTGTAGATGTGTTGACGAAACCACTAGCCAGAGTGAAGTTTGAGTACTTCATAGAAAGGCTTGGTGTTCTTCAGATTGACGACACTTCGAGGAAGAAGTGATGGACACATTTGCAAGAGCCATTCCAAGCATGGCGAGAGGAGGATCCTTCCCATGGCTGTGGATGTAAGCGTTGGATGATGAGAACCAGGACAATGCTCCAGTTACTGCTTTGTATGCTTTGATCAGTTTGATCATGTATATGTATATGCATCATGTTGGATGCTTTGTATGATCAGTTGGATCATGTATTTGCATATGCATCATGTTGGATGCATTGTATGATCAGATAGATCATGTACTTATGTATGTATCAGGTGGATGCATTGTATGATCAGGTAGATCATGTACTTATGTATGTAGCAGGTGGATGCATTGTATGATCAGGTAGATCATGTACTTATGTATGTATCAGATGGATGCATTGTATGATCAGGTAGAACTTCCTATGACGAGTAGAACTTCATAGGACTGGCTCTGTAGAACTTCCTATGACAAGTAGATTGGAGATTGATTGAGATAGCAACAGCAGTGATGATGACGATGATTCAAGGACGATGATCCAAAGAAGAAGACTTGTGCTAGCAGATCTATGTCGAGAAATACCTTCCTAGTTAAGAGGGAGTGTTGATGTAATTGTAAATTCAGAATGTATTTCACCTATGTATATTTTACTCCTATAGAGATGTTATTATTCCTCTATACGGAAGTTTCATCATTTGTATTGACAAGTGTCGCAACTTGCATGTGATGGGTTATTAGACCATCAAGTGTGGGGTCGGCCCTGATTAGTATAACCATGGGTTATTAGATTGAGTTAGACAAGTCAGCCCTGCTAGGTTATTATTCAAGTCAAGTCATGTATAAATAGAGTGTGGGAGGCACTCTATTTGATCACTTCATTATTCACTTCTACACTCTCCAAAAAGTGGCACACAAGTGAGGAAGGAGGAATAGATGCTAGGAGGACTATCTCTTGTACTTGGGTTGTATCATTGCTCCTTCTATCTCTGAGGAAGTTGTGGGGTTTTTCACCTTTATGGTTTTCCCCAATGAAACTCTGTGTGTCTATTTTCTCATGTGATTGCTTGTTGTGATTGATATGCTTGATATGATGTACATGTTATTCTATCAGTAAATATCCTAGAGTATATTGAATTAATGCTCAAAAAATTAACATGTAGCTCATGAGAAGCCTTTTCTTGTGAAAGGTTGTGTTATTTTTTCATCACTTAATTCAATATGATCTAGGATCTTAATTGAGAGAAAAACATGTACAGCATATCAAACACAAGAGACAATAGACACAAAGCTTTTCACCGGGGAAAACCAAGAAGGTGAAAAACCCCACAACTTCCTCAGAGATAGAATGAGCACCAATACAAATATCACGAAGATCAAACCCAAAAGATAGATGTATCTAGTAGCTACTCCTCCTCCACTTGTGTACACTCCTCTCTCTCAACTATGCGAGTTGGATGAGTGAGTGAATGAATAAAATGAGAAAGTCACACTCTCTATTTATACAATGACTTGACTTGCCTTTAACCCTAACTGGGATGACTTCCTAAGGAATCCTAATAACCCATCCACATGTCACTAGGCCGACCTCACTAGGGTGGTCTAATAACCCTTTAACCCACAATAGGATGACCCCTCTAAGGTGGTCTAATAACCCATCAAATATAAGTTACGACACTTACAATGTAACTTGCGACACTTGCAAATACAAATGACGACACTTCCAATCGGAGGAATAATACATCTCTGTTGGGGATACAATAAAGTACAAATGTAATATATACAATATAAAAGTGAATATCTTCCAAAGTTACAAATACATCAACACTCCCTCTTAACTAGGAAGGTATTCTCTTAACACAGGTCATCAATACATATAGGCACAAGTCTTCAATACTGGAGTTGGATCATCGTCACTAGATCATGGAGCATCATCGTCACTGCTGTTGTACTTGTCATCTCAATCATTGGTGCTATCTCTCAATTCTTCTCATCATAGTAGGTTCTACAGAGCCATCCCTTTTTCATGTTGGATGTAGGCCTAGCCTCCTATAGGTCTTCATCATCTCTACTAGCTGGCCATCCTATGGAATCCTCAGGGATGATTACGTGCATCAACAAAACCTCGAAAGAGCATCCCAGGATTGATTACGACCTTACTTCTCAACCTATCGAATCTCCCAAGACTTTTACATGTGACCTCCACAAAACCTTAAAAGAGTGTCTTGCAACCTACAAGATCTCTAAAGAGCATCCAAGAACTTTTACGTGCCTAGCACAACCTGTCCGGATCTCTAGGACTGATTACATGTGGTCTCCACAAAACCTTAAAAGAGTGTCTTGCGACCTGCAAGATCTCTAAAGAGAATCTGAGGACTTTTACGTTCCTAGCACAACCTGTCCAGATCTCCAATACTGATTACATGTGGTCTAGCAAAACCTTAAAAGAGTGTCTTGTGACTTGCAAGATCTCTAAAGAGCATCCAAGGACTTTTACGTGCCTAATACAACCTGTCTGGATCTCCAGGACTGATTACATGCTACCCTTGCACAACCTGTCCATGGCCACGGAGTACCATCCTGATACTCATGATCAACCTGATCATCCTCGCATGGAGCATCATCCTAATGCTCATGATCATACTGATCATCATCATACAGTACATCATACTGATGC
Source organism: Larix kaempferi (assembly GCA_027924585.1). NCBI lineage: Eukaryota > Viridiplantae > Streptophyta > Pinopsida > Pinales > Pinaceae > Larix > Larix kaempferi. Next base: position 23,700,286 of record BSBM01000577.1, read on the forward strand.
ACATCATCACATCACATGATCATCCTGATCATCATCATAGCATCATCTTGATGCATATCATCACATGATCATCATCATAGCATCATCCTGATGCATATCATCATCACATGATCATCCTGATCATCATCATACAGAACATAATCTGGAGCATCGTCCTGATGCTCATCACATAGCGCTTACATCCATAGCCATGGGAAGGATCCTCCTACCACCATGCTTGGAATGGCTCCTGCAAATGTGTCATATCACTTCCTCCTTGAAGTATCTTCTATCTGAATAAAACCAAGCCTCTCCTTGAAGTACTCAAACTTCACTCTGGCTAGTGGTTTGGTCAACACATCTACAATCTGCTCATCCATCGTAACATACTAGAGCTTCATTGCTCCTCTCTACACCATATCCCTGATATAGTGATATTTGATCTCGATATGCTTCGGATTTTCATGGAACACCAGGTTCTCAGATAACTTCACACAACTCTAGTTGTCACAGAAGATACAAGTAGCATCCAACCGGAGATCAAACAAATCAGACAATAGCTTCCTTATACATACTGCCTCACAACTAGCCGAACAAGCTGCGACATACTCTACTTCGGCTGTACTCAGTGCTACGCAGGATTGCTTCCTACTAAACCAATAGATCACACTTGATCCCATACTGAAGCAGCACCCCAAAGTGCTCTTCCTATCTGCAGCACTACCTGCCCAATCTAAATCAACATAACCCTCCAAGTTAAACTTTTGATTCGCATCATACTTGAGCCCATAATCAACCGTACCCTTCAAGTACCTCAAAATATGCTTTACAGCAATCAAGTGAACATGTCTAGGATCCGTTAGGAACTAGCTCAAGGTGTTCACAACAAAGAAAATATCTGGTCTCGTGTTCGTCAGGTTACATCAAGGACCCAATCATCTGACGATACATATTGGCATCAATTGACTTTGATGAAGCATCACACAATAGCTTCAGGTTCGATGCCATAGGTGTGGCCATGGCCTTGCATTCCATCATCCTGAATCTCTTCAGGATATATACTGTGTACTTCCCTTGTCCAAGGAAGATTCCATCTACACTCTGCCACACCTCCATCCCTAGAAAATAATGAATCATACCCAAGTCCTTCATCTCAAACTCGGCAGCAATATTCCTCTTCGTGTCGATAACCAACCTATCCTCACCTGTCACAAACAGTTCATCCATATAGTAGGAGTATCACTCGATTTCCTTCCTCAACCTTGTAGTAAAGGTTGGAATCCACTTTACTCTTACTAAATCCTAAGCTATACAGGAAGTTGTCTATCCTGTCATACCATGTCCTGGGTGCTTGTTTCAAACCGTACAAGGCTTTCTTCAATTTGCACACATATGACTCCCTGTCATGTGTCTCAAAACCGAGTGGATGCTCCACATACACTTCCTCCTCGACTACACCATTCAAGAAAGCTGTCTTGACATCCATCTGGTGTATCTTCCACTTCATCACTGCAGCCAGAGCAAGTATTGTTCTGATGGAAGTGTATCTGGCTACATATGCAAAAGTCTCTTCATAATCTATCCCTTCTTTCTGGGAGAAGCCATGAGCCACAAACCTTGCCTTGTATTTCTCTATGCTGCCATCTGCAACATGCTTGATCTTGTAGATACATTTGGAAGTCACAACAGACTTCCCTTCTAGTCTCAGGACCACATCCCAGACATCATTCTTCATGATCGAATGGTACTCCTCATTCATGGAATCCTTCCATTACTACATCCCGAATCCTGGGAACTTCAGATTCCTCAATAGGTATTTTTCTGGATTTGTTGAGTCTTTGCCGCTTGTTCTTCGAAGCAAGTCTCTCTTGTAGGTGATTGTACGCGGTCTTTCCTACAAGACAAGTTCAATTGCATGATTAGAAATATCTCATAGATTTCAGAACAAATTCTTACACATAAAGACATATGTCATACAATCATGCAATTATCTTATCCAATGCTTCAATACAACATTTATCCATATCCCGTAACTTTCTAGATGCCTTCCATCTCTACCAGAACATTTTTAAGAGTGTGCACAACTCCCAACATGTCAGCAAAGAGGTTTCATTCTAGATAAGTAGAAATGGAATGTTGTATAGTACCATAGGTCACTTACCTATTACTTGTATATTAGTAGTCTCTTGTTCATTAATGAAACTTTTCTAAAATGCATAATATACATCCTAAATCTAGGAACATAAGTATGTACATGAGTGAACAACATCATTTAAGTAATCATATATACAAGAAATGACAATTCAAATACTTATCTTTGCTTGTTTTTTGGGTGGACTCCCTCTCAATCTTTGCTTCCTTACAGGAATTACTGGAGTGTGCTCCCTTTTGATATTTGCTTCCTTGCAGGAACTAATAGAGTGTGCTCCCTCTTGATCTTTGCTTCCTGGATTATCTTTCTTTGAACTTATATCCATCCTGGACCACTATGCATGCTTAAGTGTGCACTAGTGTCATCATTGTGTCATCCTCAAGATCTCATACATAATCATACATGCATTAGTATAATCTCAATACTGTCAAAACATTATGATTCTAAATATGTATGGTCATGATCATTTCATACACAGGTAATTTATCACAAGTGTTAGTATTCAAGGTTTCAGGGAGTACTTCTTTTACTCATGCATATTCTTATTTGACCATAGGACTCTTCTAGTTTGTCATATCATCAATCAAAGTAAGAAGCATAATATGCATAAACCCATGATTACTCAAACCTATAACTTTATGAATAATCATTATCAATCATACAAAAAGTATACTTATATAAGATCCTAACACAAGGTAGGATTCTAACTTGACACAGGAAAAACATACCTGGATTATCATGTTTGTTAGTTATGTCTAACATACCCAAACAATGTCCTCTTTGTTCTCTTCAATGATTTCGAAACCTTGTGCTGGTAACCTGCATATCTCATAAGTTAAGCATTGTAGAACCAAATTATACATGCCTCGTAAGTAGAGCTTTTATGTGATCAATGGCTATGGATGAGTCTTTGTCTTCATGTCACCATGGTCATATGTTCTCGATCTAGAACTTGATTTGTCTTTCTTGATGTACCTTTCATGTTAGTGAACAACATCATCCTCATACAACACCACAGTGCATTAGTACAATCATAAGTTTCATAACCCTAATCAATGAATGTCTTCTATCATTCACATGCATTCATACTTTTACTAAGGTGATAAGACAAGTCTAAAATTAATCAAGACTGTACTAACCTCAATAATATGAAGACAAACTTAATCATGAACAGATTTCAAAACATACATGTATCTCCTCAAGTCATACCTGTCGGGATTGCTTGTAGTCTTCTTATGTAAGGCCTTAGCCTCATCTCCCTCTTGAACTGGAACTTCTTCACTTATGTAGGTGTCCAATTTATTCTCTTCTAGGATTAACCCAATCCACTTTGATTTGCTGAAACTGGATCTGAAATTGGCTAGGGTTTGACAGAGAAACCCTAAAAATCAAAACTTGGAATTTCAAACTTCTATCTGGACAGGGAGATGCAATTGACTGAGGCGAGCAAGCTAGTGTGCTCAGATTTTGAAAACTCCAAAAATTGACCCTCCAAAATTGACCTGTGAGTTTCAGATATGCAGCTTCTGTCAAATTCTGGTTTTCTGGTTTTTCTGGTTTTTCTGGTCAAAATCGCGAACTAGGGTTTGATAGAACCCGGGGTTATACCCAACCAAAAACTTCGATCTTGGTCTCTAAATTTCTATTTTGATGAGGAGCATCTAGATGTGGTCTTAGATTCCAAAATTCCAACTTTTGTCAAAAGCCCTAATTTCCCGCAGCAATGACGAGCCAAAAATGAAAGTGCTCGGAATCCAATTTTGTTTGGACAGAAATATATGCCATATTGTTTCTGGTGCATCTCTGAACTTTAGGATCCTTAGGGTCTAAAAATTTGGCCTATGGTATACTGACTTGTCATCTTTCCAACCCCACAAATCTGAGCTCCAATGGATTCTCTATGAGAGAGATATGCTAAGTGTCGCAACATGACCTGTTTACGAGATGAAAAAGCATAGCGAACTTGTACGGAGTGCCACATGTCACTGTTTCAACTTCGGCCTCTGAAACCCGAAACTTTGAAACTAAATTTCGTACCCTAACTACCACTTTGTACGGAATTCCATTTGGAGCTTCCTGTCCCAAGATATAACCTTTGTTCCTAGGTCACCTATTTAAGGATGCATTTTGGAAGAGGAATAAACCCTAACTTGTACAAATCATATCTCACAAAGTACAATGAATCTGAGGCTTGTAAAAGTTTCAGATCATGAACCTTTGCCAAAACTGATTTATAGAGAAAGTGCCACAATGACTGGTTTTTACTATACCAAGACTTAGCTTCCAATTTGTTACAAGTGCAACAAGTGTCGTAAATGCCATACAATGCCTTCCTTCAGGATAGCTCTTATACCATGTTAGTTTTTCATCACTTAATTCAATATGATCTAGGATCTTAACTGAGAGAACAACATGTACAGCATATCAAACACAAGAGACAAGAGACACAAAGCATTTCACTGGGGAAATCCAAGAAGGTGAAAAACCCCGCAACTTCCTCGGAGATAGAATGAGCACCAATACAAAGTTCACAAAGATCAAACCCAAAAGATAGATATCTCCAGCAGCTACTCCTCCTCCACTTGTGCACACTCCTCTCTCTCAACTATGCGAGTTGGATGAGTGAGTGAATGAATAGAATGAGAGAGTCACACTCTCTATTTATACAATGACTTGACTTGCCTTTAACCCTAATTGGGTTGACTTACTAAGGAAGCTTAATAACCCATCCGCATGTCACTGGGACGACCCCACTAGGGTGGTCTAATAAACCTTTAACCCACACTGGGCTGACCCCTCTATGGCGGTCTAATAACCCATCAAATATAAGTTATGACACTTACAATGTAACTTGCGACACTTGCAAATACAAATGACGACACTTCCAATCGGAGGAATAATACATCTCCGTTGGGGATACAATAAAGTACAAATGTAATATCTACAATATACAAGTGAATATGTTTCGAAGTTACAAATTCATCAACAGTTTGGTGTGCAATTGAAGATCTCTTAAGAAAATAAATCATTTCTAACATGTTAATATGTTAAAATGTTTGTCAATCACACTATGAACATTACATTAGCATGTGTAAGAGACATTGTAGAAAATAAAAATTTCAAAGAAAGACATGATAAACAATGAGTCAACCATAACTTTGAACTCAAATATAAAGCTTGGCCACATTTAATAAATGGGTGGTTCAAACGGAAGAACATAAAGTGGTGACCATTCTGCTATGGATCCTTTCAAATTTTGGAACATTGTGGGGGGGATGCCTTTACATTGGACTTCTTTCCATACTTGGGCATCCACTGTATGTTAATTGTGGAGAAGCTGAAATTTTCAAGCCATCTATGATAGATGAACAATAGGGTCAAGATAAAATGCCACAAATATAGGTTGGAAACCAAAAATGGATTAACAATTGGAGAAAGATACCATATTGTAAGAGAGATGTAAATAAGAACTAGTTTCTAAAAATCCCATCAAGTCAATAAAAAAGGTAGTTACCTAAAAATTGTTACACCAAGAGGAACTTTCTATGGAGTTGTGTTATCCCTTACTTAACATGCAATTGACATGTTCCATTCCAATAAAAAATACTAATAACAAAAATAAGCATTTCATTAATGTCGACCCAAATCTACTAGTTGTACTAAGTGCCTGGTACATCTGCAAGTTGTAGTAAGTATTTGTATGCACCATTGTGTGTTCTCTTAAACTGCTTTTTAATTCTTAACAATGTTATCCTATTTGTTTCCTATATTGCATAGGTGACTATGTGGTTACTTTGATAATAGTTCACTTATTATATTAATCTTATTACAATCATGCCTTATGTTAAATTGTTAATCCAATTATGAGATATTATATCCGTCAACATGTATTCTATTAGGACTTTTGTTGCGAGTTAAGATTTAATTGACATTGTGCCCACTAAGGGATATTTATTGTTGATCTATATCTAGGTAGAGCAATGTAATGAGTACTCAAAATTTTAAAAACATAGTTTCAATACCACTTACTAGTGATAAGGGAACATATAGTCTGACTTATTGCAAGAAGTATTGTAATGCTAGTCATGCCATGAAACCTACTTCTTATACTCCTCCTTTGGAGCCACAAATTGATTTCCTTAACTTCTAATTGTGGGATTCGTTTTTTCCTCCAATTGCATATGTTCCCCACTCTTCATAGGTACTATTGGTGTGCACATACTTGCATCTACTCCTACAATAAGAAATAATATGACACAATCATATTGTTTCAATAGAATTTTTTATTATTTAATATGTAGCCGCTAAACATATTATGGTTCATAAAAAATAAAAATAAAAATAATCATCATATATATTTTTATAAATCGATCCTCATAATTCCACATATATAGGTTGTAATAAGTGTTTGGTATATCTGGAGGTTGCACTAACTATTTGTATGCACCATTGTGTATTCTCTTAAATTCCCCAATAATTGTTGACAATGGTTGCTTGTGTGTTTCTTAACTCATTAAGTTCATAGTGACAAGCTTTGCATGGTTTAGAATGTCGGTAGTATTCCAATGTTTAAACACCAACCAATTATTGAAAGGTTCCATATTAATAGATATTCCATCCATATTTCAGCCGCTTCTAAGTTTTCATCCGTGGTGATTATTTACAAGCCTCAATAAACTATTCATAAACACATGTTCTTCCCACCATTACACACTTCTCTAATTTGGTGTTACAACTGCATTAGTTTCTCTCGTTTTCAACATTGTTAAAAAAATATTGTGTTACTACTATTGGTTGGTAATAGGTAATTTTGTGATTAACACCATTCATGTGTTTTATATTCCTTTGGTAATAGGTAATTTTGTGATTAACACCATTCATGTGTTTTATATTCCTTTTATTCGCTATAGGAATATAAATTATAAATGTTGAAAAATGAGCATCATCATGTCTATTGTTAATGGGGAAATGGAAAATGATAATATTGAAAATGTAAGAAGTTGACAACAATGGGTTACGAGATAAGGACAAAATCAAATGTAACCGCAGTCATTGAAATTAAAATGGAAGAAATGAAGATACAAAAAATGAGCAACAAAGATTGTGATTACAACAAATTCCCAAGCACAAAGGGAAGAACATTGAAGAAAGGATCATGAAAGAAGAACACTCCAGTTGCAAAGTCTAAGGATTGCAGAGAAGATCATAGAAGTCAAAATCGAGATCAAGTAAGAGCATGTCAACAATGAAAATGGAGAGGTATAAGGAGGCAATGAGGCAAACTATGTCATGTTTCTCTAATTGGATCATCCAATAAATGGGCTAATAATGTGAGATGAAGATGAACTTCAAACAAAATCCAATGCACTGTGGTTCATATGAAGATCAAGTTATTGCATATAAAAGATTTTGTGAAAGAATTGACAACTTGAGTCATATTCAAACATGTCATGTGTTTGATGAGTCATATGGTAGTATTCAAGTGGTGACAACTAATACAAGTCCAATGCACATGAGATATAAAAGAAAGGGTGCTTGTCACAAATTCTCATCTCAAAACCATATGATTCCAAGGATGCAACCTTTGGTCCTTGCAAATAGTACGCAAGTAGAAGAGATGTTGATAGAACAAGCGAGTCCAATTGTGTATGTTGTGCGCATAATAGGGGGACAATGCAAATATAGAGCATGCACCATTAGTTTTCCTCGAGAGGTTAAAGATGTTGCCAATAAATTATGTTGACATCTGAAAGGCTTGTACTTAGTGATTTTTGTGTGAAAAAAAAGGTTCTCAAGAATCAAGCTATGATTTCATTGTCAAAAAGAAGAAAGTAGTGGATTCTTTATGTTATAACAATCAATGTAATCCATAGTATCATCGTGTTGAATTTTATTTTTTTCCCTCAATGAGTTAATTGAAAATGAGGCAAAGGTTTCAAATATGATTAATTTTGTTACATTACCATCAAGGAAAATTTTAGGGGTGAAATTTAGTCCATGGGCTATTTTTTGGCTTTTTTTCCAAAAAGGTATTCACCAATTTGCCTTTTTTTCAAAGATGATTCGCCCAAATTCCATGAGATAGTTTTTTTTTACTCTAAAAATAGCCAAAATTGTCCAAAAACTATATAAAGTCCTTAGAAATTTGAATTTAAAAAAAAATGCCAAACATTTTATGGTTGCAAATTTAAGAATTAGTAATATTCGCCAAGGTTTTGACACTTTGAAAAAATTATGGATCCTTAAAATTTTCCCTGATTACCATATATTGGAAATTACATGGACTTTACAATGTTGGAAGGGGTTCCAAGTTATGATGATATCTTAGAAGGTTACAATACAACTTCTTTTTCTTCAATGTTTCCAAACAAACCAAGGAAATTAAACTTCTTCAAGCTTGGGAAAATAACCATAATGGAGAGGTGGACTACCCATATAGTGAATCAACAAACATATGTGATTAAATTGCCTACAATTAGTTTGTCTCCCATAAAAGAGTTTACCATTGAAGGGTTAAAGGTGAATTCAATTAGTTATAGTAGAAAATGAGAAATATTCATCTTCACGAGTATGTGAAACATCTTCTCAAATATTGTGAAAACATGTTTCAAAGGCACCCTCTCTTTAGATACTTTTTACTTAATATCATCATTAGACAACATTCTCAAGCTTCCTCTATAGTTTTTGTTTGAAAAAAGTATGAAAAAACCACCTACAACACTTAATGAGCTAAGAGAACATTTACAAAATCCTCCAAGTTCTTGATTTTCAAATAGATTAATGAGATTGGGTATTATACTAAGAGGTACAGATACATATTGCACCAAGTGCCATGAATAATTATGTGACTTGATTCAACAAATTGGGTGTCAATAATATTTTTCTCATTGGGTGCAACAAATATACAATGGTCGAATTTTCCTAAATTAATGCATGGTACTTTCCCTATAGATCTAGGGAGCAAGGAAATGGAGATGTCAAAATGTAATTGACAATGCTCATATACAACAAGTTATATGCATTTGAGACATACAAAGTTTTGAGGATATATTTACTTTCCTTTTCATCAAGCTGTAGATTATTGTAGTTATGAATGGCAACATCGTGGATCTCCACATGTGCATGGATTTCTATGGATAAAATATGCTCCTACTATGGACACATTGAATTGGTAAGATCTTGTTCAAGTTAGATTTGCAAAATAATATTTTGATGGATCTATGCATGTTTTTAATCCATGTAATGAATATCATATAATATCCCCATTAGGTGAAATGATGATGATCATCCATGCTTAAAGGGAACCCAACATATATTTCAATCTCATACAATGATGGATTATGAAGAACTTGTGAATTGCATTGAGTGACACATAAAGTGCAATTAGAAAACCTACATGCAAAAGAAGAGTGGAAAATCTGAGTGTCAATATAAGGCAACATGGGATCTATGTTAGATGTTGAAACTTTATGTTGATGAGAAAGGAGAAATAAGTATGAACCTAGATGAAATGATGATAGATTGAATACTCATAATCGTGAAACCTTTATGATATGTTGGACAAATATATATTGGAACCATGTTCTTTTTAAAAGTGTGTGGTCATTAATTGTGGAGTAAAATATGCATCAAAAGTAGAAAAATGATTAAAGACCTTCCATGATATGTTGATGTGTATTTCTTCTATTGAGAATCCAAATGGACCAACATAGAGTGCATATAGGACTTTGTTTTGAAAGACCATTATTGAGAGGAACATAGGGTAAAAGACATGTTATTTGTTTTTGGAACATCCTATTTTTGTGAATTTAGTCGTCAATCTATGATTCTATATGTTGGAATGAAGGTTTTCAAACAAGTGTAGAGTGACGCATATAATGACGACAATGATAATTCTCTTATTGATGCATATACTAAGAGATCTATGAATATGGATCACCTTTAATAGACATTGCAAGATCCTAGTCATATGAAAAATGTCATCATAAGGATATATATGGTTGCAACTAAATAATGTGGCCATTATATGAGTGTTTTTAAGGTTTAGCTTAACTTTCGCTCACAGAAATGATAATTTTGTGAAGCTTTTGTTGGCTGATTTGGTATTGTACAAGACACTATGTGATTTCACATACATATACATATCACCGTTGATGGCATCATACAAAATTGGGAAAAAATTTCATATAACCATTGGCATGTTGGTCATAATCCAATGCCTCCATAGAATCCACCTAAATATTAATATGGATATTTTCTAAGAGTGTAGAGAGATTCTAGGGAGTGTGAGTGGGAGATCATTTTCAGGGTTGTATAAGAATAATTAGTGAATTTGACATGATTGGGTTCAAGGACCACAAAATTATGGAAAATTGGATCTCTAACTTTGAGGATGAAGACACATCAAATCATGCAATGCTCTTCATATCCCAAAAGTGACAAGTGAATTCCATTCATACCAATGAACATGCAAACACCTGTTCATTTGAAAGTTTAAGGGAAAAACAAAGAACAACATATAATAAAATCCTTGAACATTATAGAGGAGGTTGTCACAAATAAACTTTGTGTATGATTATCCAAGGGATTGCCAATACCAAAATACCTTGCTTGATTGGCATTGTTAAACATTCCCTCAAAATTGACTCTCTTCCTCATAAGAGCCCCTTATTTATATTGGCCCTACTGGTGATTCATCATCCAACATGTTTTCTTTTACAATACACTCTGCATTTCATATACCAATAAAGGACATGACCACTTTACAAAGGTCATGTTTGATTACCTTATAGGAGGAGATGAGACAAGTCAAATAAATGAGTTTTATATAGAGAAATTTGTTAATACAAATTGATGTTTTTTTTTTCAAACTTTTCCATAAAATTCTATCACCCCTCTTGGAGGGATATCAATTATATTGATTGGCAATTTTGGAAAACTACCTTCTATTATGGATAAATCTGTCTACACATGTGAAGGTCATGCAAAACAATTATGGAACTGTGATTCTTGATATAGTGTTCAAGCAATATGGACAAAGAAATGATTAGAAACTTTTTTGATGTCTACTAATGAATGTTGGAGATCCAATTATAATTGTACAAGACTTGAAATCACTAATGACATGTGCAGATACCAATATGGAGGGTTCCATAAAATAAACATTTGATAAGGGCATACATGTTTTTGCAGCAAATGAGGATTTCCACAATCACAATAAGCATTCTTTGAGATCCCTAGATCGCCCTATTGTACATGGTATTGCTAAAAGAGTAAGAAGCAACTACTCCAATGAAATAGATGACGAAAAATTGGGCAAGTTGCTTATCATAGTTGGAGCTATGGTGATGTTTAATTCAAACTTATGGACTAATGAAAGGATTTCCAATGGCGCCCTTGGGGTAGTTGAACAAAATGTGTATAATAGTATAATATTCCCCTTCCTCCCACATATGTTTTAGTAAGATTTGATAACTATGCAGCGGTTCCATGGGATGAAGTATTCCCTCATATTGCCCCTTTAATACCTATTGAAAGAGGTAACGATAGATAAATTCCATTGAAATGTACTAAGAGGTTAATAATCTATAAGTCGCATGGATTGACATTAGAAAAAACAACTATTAATATTGGAAAGAGAGTGGCAGGGTCTCACCTTTATCACAATATATGAGTTAAACCTTTGGATGTTCTTCAATTTCAACTTCTATTTTCATATGATCGATAACAAGATGGGGAAGTGTATGGGTGTGTCTAACATAAATGTTGAAGTAAACATATTGAGATAAAGTACTATGTAATTTTTAATGTTATTGAATATATTCATCATATCACATTGTTGTTATTTACCTTCTTCATCACTGAGCATTGCTACTTTATTTTTCAATTTTTTAAAGACATAAATTTCTTGATGTTTTGTTGAGTTTATGATATTTATCTTAATTTTTTATTGGAAATATATTTTTGATGTAGCCACATGTGATTGGAACTAATATTGATACATCTTAACTCTGGATCTATCAAGCAAGAAGAGGGATCAAATCCGTCGAGGTGCAAACCTTTTTGAGGGAGCAAAACTTAGAAGATTTACATTTCAACAAACTTGATCCCTTTCAACACATGATAGATTTGGAGTTTTGATCTTAGATTGTTAACAACACAACTCCAAAGAGAATTCTGACATCTAAGAGATAATATGATGGAGGACCAACATCCTCAAAAGTGTTGGAATGTGTAATTTTGATCATTACATGTGTAATGATGTCTAATTGATGTCGTAAGATATCATAACTAGCATTGGAAGGAAAAATGAAATAAAATAACTGTAATTATTATAATATTGAGTTATTCCATATTTATAATGGAGAAAAATACTCATTTTACCATTCATTATATAAAAAGGTAGAAAATCATTTATCCCACATGTATTTTGGGATGTTATTCTTCCACACCTCTTGGTATATAATAGAGGTGAGGGGGAGCCTTTGGAGGTGTCTTAGATATGTATTGTGATGTTATTTTAATACTCTATGATAGCATATGTGGAGTGGATCTCAAGTTGTAATGTTGGAGATATTTTGAGGAAGATTTTTCCATTCCCGTGGATGTTTCCCCATTTGGGGTTTTACCAAGTATATATGGTGTTCTCTTGTCTATTCTCTTATCTCTATTTTTATTCATGTTCTTTGTTACTTAATCAGATAGAAGAATAGAATAACTCATGCTATGCATGTTTTGTATTGTTGTATGATTTTCTCACATTCTCAATATTCTAACATGGTATCAGAGCAGGTTGTTATACTTTACCTTCTTTAGTAAAATCTAAGATTTTTATTTTCAAGCAACATTATCTCATGTTTTTACTTGAGCACTTCGTATTTTGAAGTTTTATGACCCTATATACACTACCCAAGTTGTACTTTTTCATATTTGAGTTTTATTCTATATATTTGAATTTGTATTTCCAACCCTAACCCTTGTGGAGAAATGTTTATGGTAAAATTGGGCGGTGAATTTTAGATTGATTTTTATCATTTTTTGTGAATATTTTGAACAATAAAATGAATATCTAAGTTCATGTCGCAAAAATATTGAATTTCAAAAATAAAATCATTTCGTTTTGAGTCTGGAAAGTGGAGATATCACTAATTTAAAATCAGTTATTTTCTAGTTTTTTTGCTGACGACTGCGCGGACTACAGAGCAAATATCTTTTGACAGGGTGCTCATATTTATGTTATGTCTACGTAAGTGGATGTATGATTGCTCTAGTTCCTAAAACATGTTATAATAAATATTATGAGCAATATTGATCAAATTGTGGTCATTTTAAATTTTTGGCATTGGTGAGAAAATTTTAATTTTAAATCATTTTCTTCTTTTTGCAACAATTCAATTTTTTTCATTTAGGATTCAGGATTTTATCGCCATGAATTCAGAATTTGTTTCTATTTTTGCAATAGTTGGATCTAACTATCTCTCTTGGAATAGAAAGATGATTGACATGCTTAGGAGTAAGAACTTATGGAGGTTACTAAAGGTGATCTCGCCAAACCAACCGATGCAAAAGAGTTGGCAATATAGGAAGAGAGATGTGATCAAGCAAGATGAACCATTGAACAATTGTTTCAGATAGCTTACTGGTACATATTAAGGCTGAGGATAGTCTTATTGAGGTATGGAAAATTCTAGCTTCTTTATTTAATAAAAGTGATGATGTTTATGCTTACTATCTTGAAAAGAAAATCCATGAGTTAGACCCTAAAGATTTTGATAGAATAAAGTCATTTCCTTGCTAAAGTTGAAATTTATAATGAAAAATAAATCATTGTGGTAACGATTACAAGAAGAATGACAATTCTCTAACTATTCATGTTGAACAAAAAATACCTTCATGCTTTGATATGTTCATCCAAACTAGGAATATGGTCATTGGAATATCAAAATGTACTCACACACCCTCTTTTGATGATTTTTGTAAAGGCTTGATAAATGAGCAAGATAGATTAATTACTAATGGTTAATTGTCTAATAATAAATCTCTAATGGCACATCGTAAAAAGAATCCTAATAAGAATTTAAAAAATTATAAACCACATAATCAAGGATCAAATTCTATTGACAATGATTCTAATGTTTCTAACATGGTGTCTAACAAAAAGAAAGTGTTTAATCCTTGTAAGTATTGTGGAAAAAACAGCCACCCTGAAAGAGTTGCTTTAAATGGAGACATGAACTTGCAAAATCAAATAAAAAGTCTTCCAAAGAGCAAACAGTATCCATGTGTGATTATTATGTTCAACCAAGTAATTCTTCTTCTAATGTGGAATGGATAATGGATTCCGGTGCTTTTAATCACATGACTAGTTTAGCTTTTTTGTTTAATTCTTATGACACTAAAAGGCACACACAAAACAGAAAGTATCTATAAGTGATGGTAATCATATTTCAATTTTAGGATTTAGTAATGTTAGTGTTCCTAATGGTACTTTGGAATATGTGTTTCATGTTCAAGGAATATCATCAACTTGTTTTCTATTTATCATGCATGTCAGAAAGGTTATAAATTTGAAGTTTGGCCTAATAAGTATGTGTTAAAAGATATCAACCAGAATTTCAAAATTGTTTCTTCTAATCTTGTTGATCACAATGTTGCATTATATAAGTTTATTGGTTTTAATTCAAGTAAAAATCAATCGTTTTATTCCTATGTTGATCACGCTGATGAACTAAGCAAATTATGGCATGAAAGATTAGGTCACTTGAATTATGGTTAAATTCAAATGATGTCTAAAATGGTACATGGCTTACCTTCAATTGCTTCCACTAATGGTGTTTGTGAAGGTTGCGTTCTTGGTAAACATCACAATGAAATGTTTGATAAAAGTAAATCTTGGCATGCTAAAGAACGATTGCAACTAATTCATGGTGATATTTGTGGTCCTCTTGAAACTGCTTCTTTGTCTCATGTAGTCGATTTTCTTAATTTTATTGATGATTATAGTCATAAATCTTGGGTTTATTTTTTGAAACAGAAAAGTGAAACTTTTGGTATTTTTCAAAAATTTAAATCCATGGATGAAAGTTAATCTAGTAAAAATATTAAGACTTTGAGAACTGATAATGGGGGGATTCATTAAAAACGAATTTAATGCATATTTATCTAAGCATGGTATTCAACATCAAAAGATTGTTCCTTATACACCTCAAAAAAAGGGGGTAGTTGAAAGAAAGAATAGAACTTTGGTTGAAATGGCTAGATGTATGCTTTATTCTAAAAGATTACATAAACATTTTTGGGCTGGCGGTATTTGTTGTGGTAACAATATCTTGAATATAGTTCCTACTAAAACAGTTTTGCAAGTTACCCTTGAGGAAAAATGGAATGGAAGAAAACCTAATATTAGTAACTTTAAGGTATTTGGCAATGAAAGTTGGGCTCATATCCCGGATGAAAAATGAAAAAAGTTAGAACCCAAGTCTCACAAATGTATTTTCATTGGTTATTGTAAGGATTCTAAAGCATGCAGATTGTTTGATCCTTCTACCCAAGGTGTCATTATTAGACGAGATGTTCACTTTGATGAAGTCGCTCCTCTTGAATCTATACCTCATGCTACCTTGCATTTGCTTTCACCTTCTATTACTCCTATCTATGTTACTCCTTCCACGCCTTCTTTGTCTATTATTGATCTTAGTTCACCATCTTCTTCAAGTGCTCCACATGAATGTTATGAAGATACTAGTGTGGGTCCTTCCACTACTTTTCTTCTTGTTCAGGCTCAAAAAACTCCTGAATCTACAGTTTTTGAGATTGGTCTTCCTTCTGATACTCGTAGAACTAGATCTAACTTTGCTCTTATGACTAAAGTTTTGGTTGCAGATGATCCCTCTAATTATTCTCAAGCAAAAAATAAGCCTGAATGGGAGAAAACAATGCAAACTGAGTATGAATCGTTAATGAAGAACAAAACTTGCACTCTTGTTCATCTTCCTCCTGGAAAGAATTTAGTTAGATGTAAGTGGATATATATAACAAAGTTTACTGCAAATAGACAGATTGAAAAACATAAAGCTCGGTTAGTAGCAAAATGATTCTCTCAACAAGAAGGTATAGATTATACTGAAATTTTTGCTCTAGTTGCTAAAATGAACACAATAAGAACTATTATTTCACTTGTTGCATCTTATCAATGGAAAATACACCAAATGGATGTCAAGAGTGCCTTTTTGAATGTTGATCTTAGTGAAGAAATTTATATACAACAACCATTTGGCTTTATTATTACTGAAACTTCATGTTTGGTATGCAAATTGAACAAGTCTTTATATGGTCTTAAGCAAGCACCTAGAGCTTGGTGTCAAAAGATTGATGCTTATTTCTTGAAGAATGGTTTTAAGCAGTGTGTATTTGATCCAAATATGTATGTGAAGCTATTTAATGATAATGTTCTCATAATTGTACTTTATGTGGATGATCTTATTATTACCGGTAGCCAGCTTACATTGATACAAGAAATGAAGGATAATCTTAAAAGTGAATTTAAGATGACCGATTTATGCATATTACATTATTTTTTTGGTCTATAGATTTGGCATATGGCAGATAGTATTTTACTCTCTCAACTTAAGTATGCGATAGATTTGTTTGCTTGGTTTTGTATGAGTGATTGTAAGCCGTCACCTACACCATTTCAGTCCGGTGTAAAGTTAATTGTTGATTGTGATACTCCTCTTGTCGATGCAACATTGTATCATCGGCTTATGGGAACTTTGATATATTTGACACACATCAGACCAACCTTATCTTTTTTGCAGTCAGCATGGTTTCGAGGTTTATGCAAAATCCTCATGGAATTCATTAGATGACAACAAAGAGAATTCTTAGATATTTGTAGGGGACATTTCATTATGGTGTGTTCTATCCTAGCAGGGCCACAATCTCACTCCTTGGTTATATTAATTCGATTTGGGCAGGGGTATCTTCAGATAGAAGATATACTACAAGTTATATATTTCAACTTGGTTCAAGTCTAATTTCATGGTCTAGTAAGAAGTTGAGAAATATTTCTCTTTCTTCTTGTGAAGCAAAGTACAAGGCAACTAAGGAAGTAGATAAAGAAGCATTGTGGATCCAACATGTTTTGACAGAGCTTGGACTAGTACAAAAGTCTCCTACTGAGTTGAGATGTGACACTCAGAGTGCAATTCAACTTACATACAATTCAGTGCATCACTCTAAAACTAAACACATTGACTTGGATACTCATTATAACAAATATCTTGTTGCATATGTCACGTCCCCACCCTTGGGCCCAATTCGAGGAAGGGAACATGATGCCAATCTCTAGGGAATTTACATAAACTCATCCCGATTCATTAGATTCATACGAATTAAAACCAATGTGTGCAAATGCAATTCAACAAACATGCACAGCGGAAATAAACAAAATGTCCACACACACCTTTCATATGCATTTAAGCATATCAACAGTCATCAAATTGATACATTGAAGAATTAAATACACATAAGAATATACTCATATTCATTGTGCAATTGTCCCAAGCAACTAGCTATGTCGCTGCAACATTACACCCAACCATAGGTCTCTACCCATCCTGTATTATTTCATCACTCAGAGACCACCCTTGAGATGGGCATGATTTCTACAAGGAATAGGGGACATTCCAACTCTTACAC
Source organism: Larix kaempferi (assembly GCA_027924585.1). Classification (NCBI taxonomy): domain Eukaryota; kingdom Viridiplantae; phylum Streptophyta; class Pinopsida; order Pinales; family Pinaceae; genus Larix; species Larix kaempferi. Next base: position 23,718,116 of record BSBM01000577.1, read on the forward strand.
AGCCAAGTAATCAATGCATCTAAGCCAAGCCAGTCCACGGCTGGGTTTATCAGGCTAAATCAGAACCCTGGATGTTTGCACTCAAGCTCAAGCCAAAACAATGGATTGGGAGAGGGAAATTCGACCATAGGAAAGGAAATGATTTCTCCTACAAATAAATAAGCATTCAGCAGCCAAAACGGTCTCAATGGAACCCCCAATTCGATTCCCCCTCTTCCCCACCAGTATATAACACAAAAACGCCCTTCTCCCAGCTGAGAAACAAAGAAAAACTAGAAAAACGCCCAAGTAGCTCCCCACTCGTGAGGGAGAGAAACTGGTTGATGGATAATGGCTTAGGGAGCAATTCATGGCTCTTTTCTTTCCCAAGAAGCAAAAATTCCATTTTCCATGAAGGGTGGCTTTCCCATACCCAAATTTGGACAGCCATACCTCCCATTCCCCAAGGCATTAACTACCTCAACCAACTCTTGGGTGAAATGAATGATTAGGTACAAAAGTCAGCACGGATAGTTGAGAGTTCATGGGTTCTCTCCTTGACATTTGGCTTGACTTGATTGGCTCAAGGGTTTGAATGTTTTCCCTCTCAATTCCTTGTAAAATCATGCCCCCATCTCTTATTGCATTGCATAGCTAGTTGTAGGTATTTTATTAAAATGCATATTTACATGATGTTTGAAATTTCAATGTGTCTGGCTAGCACGCAAACCATATGCATCAATAAATCGATGGCGGGGCCTTGGCCTTGAGCTCATCACCATGATTTTATAACAATATTACATCATTTATAATTTTAATGCAATAGGGTCAAGATGGGGACGTGACATTCCCTCCCCCTTGGAATAACACCGTCCTTGGTGTTCCAATACTTAGGAATAAATACCCACTTTACACATGCTTCAAAATTCACAAATGGTGGCAGGTCTGTCCTGCATTTCATCTCTTTACTTTGAGCTTTCAGGACCACGTCCTTTGGCTTCCACAACTACTCCTATTGGCTTTGATCTTCCATCTCTGCAAGTGGGCATTGATCTACAGCGATCCCTTTCTTTTATTTACCTTCCAGCTGATCTACAAGTCTGGAATTTCATGGATGCCATCTTTCTTGTTGTCCTGGAAACTATCTGAGGAAGATTTTTAGCCAAAACAAATAGCTTTTGGTCTGCTTCCAGGATCAATGTGCACAACTGGCTCTTACTTTGCTCACTAGCAACACTTCGCTAGTAACAACTGCAATCAATGGCTTTCAATCTCTCACCTGTGAGATTCATCATGGCAATTCCTGTTAGGACATGCATAACACAATATTAAAATTAGTCAATTATTTTCCCAATTGACATGGATAATCCATTCTTCACTCATGAGACTTCCACACTTTTCATGATTTCCCAACATACACATGAAGTCATTCATATTGATTATTTTACAAGGAAATAACTAATTCAGTATTCACAATTCATTTCAAGCAATTAAACACAATCTATTTTCAGCTATGACATGCGCTAAACAATCCTTTGTTTTTAAGATGCATCAGTCAAAAAGGAAAGAGAAGAGTAAGTGTTTCCCCCTCTTAGTCTTGTTCCAATCCAGAGCCACACCATCACTTGTGGTTCTATGCTCCTTAGCCTATTTCACTTCAATGTGAATGTTTGACTTGCCCTTTCTTGGCTATGACACTTAGTGTCTGAGGTCTGTCTAATGCTTTTCAATTAGGGAACCCTTCCACATTGTTGCTTACAGAACCTTTGGCTGCTAGGACCCACACATGTCCACTAGCACCATCTTTCATTACTGCTCATACTGAGCTCTCTTTAGGACGGTAGTATGTCCCCATGCATCCTTATGATACCTTCATAGTCCTTGCTTCCAATATACCTATACTCAAACATTGAATCAAATCACATGTTTAGTTTATTTTCATAGGGTTTATCTATAAACAAGAGTTTGAGAAATCATAACCAAATCATATACACATGTATATTCATAAGCAAGAAAGTGCAAGATAACCAAATACTTATATGTATTGGATATCTTCACTTTATTCCACAAGCTCTTTCTTTGCTTTACAAGCCTTGGATTTCCTGTGGATACAATAATGAATGTTGGGTCAGCACACAGGCTACTCCACAACCATTCGGATATGCAATGTCAGGCCAGTACGCTGACTGGGTTTTATCAATTATTTTAAGGATTGTTTGGCCAACATACACGCAAGAATTTGTAGCACCCAACCAGTTACTCTCTGGATTTACCAAGAATTTTATAGCGTCCGACCAGTTACTCTCTTATTTACCAAGAATTTTATAGCGCCCGACCAGTTACTCTTTGGTTTTACCAAGCATTTTATAGCACCCGACTAGTTACTCTCTGGTTTTACCAAGCATTTTATAGTCCTTTCAGGGTCCTTGCTTTTCTGCAATGACCAAGGTTTCCAACAAAGAAACAATAGTGTATCAGCTTAGCTGTTAGAAGACTTATACCTGAAATCTTCATTATTACAAACAAGAACTAAATAAAAATGAATACTTATCTGTATTGTGCATTTCTTTTCTAGTCCACAGGGTCTTGCTTCGCTTTGCAAGCCTTGGGATCGCCTATGGACTTGGATGTTTGGCTAACACGCATGCTGCTCCACAACATCAAATAGTTAATGCCCAATGAGTAAACTTTCACGCCGATTGGATTTACCAAGCATTTTTGGTGCCCAACCAATCCCATACATGGTTGGCCCTCTCCATTGTCGAGCCAACACATCTATCTAGGTCATCAGCCAATGGAAGGAAACTGCGCCACCGACCATTATAGGTCAAGGCTTTACCACTCTGCCTTAGGCTTGCATCATCATTTCACACGTGTCACAACCCTTCATGCGCATAGCAATTCTTCATCCACACAAGGATGACACTCCTTCTCCGGTACAAACCAATGGTTCCCTTTAAGAACTTTATAAGTGACTTCCTTGACTGCAGGTTAGCATGGTCCCACAATACCCACAACATCCAAGCAAACGATGTCAAACTAGTGCATCGACTGGGTTTATTAGGCATGCAACAACCCTTCATCAATACCTCCACAACAGCCATTCATTATGTTTTTTCCGTGTGCAGTACCAAATTGCATCTGTTTTCGCTGACAACACAAGATGGATAAGCAAACTCATCAGTAATGCTACTTAAAAATCATAACCACATTCCATAACATTCACTATCAAGTATTGAAACACCATGAATGTGTCCATTCCCTTAGGGTGTAGTCAATATTGAAAATCCTATCATAATCCAGCACCAAAAAGGTGTGCACCCCCTTTCAGATGTGAGATGTGTAGGCCCTAATTATACTCAAGCAGTCTGAAATGATAATGAAATAATAAAACATGCTCTACATAATAAATCTAATAACAAGACATGTATATCATTAGTTAGGGTTACACAATACTCATTCGTTTAACAGATGTATATTTTCTTTATTGGCGAAGAATGGGGGCTCCCTTCTCTGAGTCAACAGTCCTTCAGTTTTCCACCCCAATATGTCCACGTTCCATAACCCACACATGCATTCTTGGCATAATTTTACTATCTTACTCACATGATTTACCAACATGCAATTCAGTTGAGACAGTATCAAAATTTACCATGGCGTTTCACCCGAAACCCATTTCCAAAGCATGGGGTTCTTCCCATGGAGTTTGGCTTATGCAGGCCATCACACATGGTCTTCCTACAATGTGTCTTCCCGGAACACTTATCAAATAGCCAAACAATCAACAACATTTAACAATAAAATTCAAATCTGATTGTTCCATAACCAATCAACGGCATCAATAATTAAATTCAATATGAATTTACAATTTTGTCTCCTACAGAAATTGATTTGCTTAGCAATGAGGCCCTCCTCATATTGTTTGGCTCTTGTAAGTGGTATCACTATGTTCATTATGGTTTTACATTTGCTACCATACATGAACATCCACCTACGACATGTCCTCCTGACACAACTTTATATAAGCCAAACAGTCATTAGCAATTATTAGCAAACTTCAAATCTAAAATTTACAAATCTGGTTTCCTACAAAATTTAGATTTGTGACCATGAGATTATTCTCATAAACTTAAACCAAAAAAATTTCAGATTTGTTTTATGCATAGGTTACAACCATGAAAACCTTTTCATAACCTTTGGCTTCTGCACATGGTAGATCTTGGTATTTACTATGGACTTATCCTCATTGCCATATGCAAGACTTTTCTACCTGAAATCTGAACTTCAATCAACCAAACACATTGTGAGTATCTATGCATATAATCTTTTCATTGCTACAACAATCACTGAAGTGATCTCAGAATTATAACACTCAATAATTCAAACACTTTCAGCTGTTAATATTTGAAATGCAATGAAATATATATCTCTATATATGCATCATTATCATAATAGAATTGCAAGACATGGATACACTATCCATGCAATTTAAATAAAAAAATCTAATATTCATTACTTCACAGCCATATCATTTTTATGCAACTCTGTCCTTCCAGCAGAGCACTCTAGTAACCCATTAACATGTCTACCTTCTTCATGCAATCATTTTTCTGCATTCACAGCAACTCATGAAATGGTCTCAAGATTAACAATAGTTCACCTTTTTATATTTTATCTAATTGCATTGAAACATATATATATCACAACCATGCATTCACACAATGCATCTCCACATGTGCACCCACACACATGCATGCACATTCACAACATTTACATAATATTTTGATGTGCATTCACTCAATGCATAACTTCTCGATACAACCTTGCATTAATCCATGAATACTATGAATTCCAACATATTATGGCATAACCATGGTTGTCTCATATGCCATCTACTACCACAACAGGACCATAAGTCATCACTTGCTTTGGTTGTTAAACTCACAACCAACATACACAAATGGCATGATATATTTTTATATGAATGCATTGAAGTTTCTAAGAAACTATAGGGTGTAAGGCTTTCTGCCTTCACTTACCCACACCTCACCATACTTGGTAGGTTGACATTCACATTCAGGGACTCAATACCACATGCAAACCAAATCAACATAGTTTAAACATAGTTGAAGAGACCTTACCAAATCCTCTTTCAACATTCATGCAATTAAGCACAAATAACTATTACCTACATGGTTGTTATTAACATCGCTTGATGTTACTTGATCAGTTGGTCTCTTACCAATGCTACACAATCATTTTGTCAACCTCATGATCATAGATTTGTTGCACCATCATTTCTTCATAAGGTTGTTGGTCATATGCAACAACATCATCCTCATCTTTAGCCATGCTTCGTTTGTCTATGGTCCTTCAACCAATGCGAACACAACTAATTATTAGCAACCACAAAATTATTTTAAGTGGCTCATTGCATATGTAAAACCTCACTATTTTACCAATATGCAATATCATATACATTCAAAAAAACATTTTCACATGCACTGTGCAATGTTTATTAATATGCCATCTAATGCATATTCATCTTATCTATCTAATCTCTTACATTTTCAATCATGCATCTATGGTCTGATTTCCACAACCATTATCAACAACATTAATTGTCATCAACCATAGAAAATACTATTAATGGGCTATTGCATGTGTAACCTCACTACCTTTACCCATATGCAACATCATGCTCATGCATAAGCAATCCGCATGCACCATACAATGATTCTTTAATCATGCCTACTAATTCATATGCATTTAATCTGTTATTCGCTTGCATTTCCAACATCCCTATGCCATAATTTTCAGTGTATGAAACTTAGGAAATATAAATATAATAGCAAGAGAGAAGTTAAGGATTTATCTCTTTCCAATTCCCCTTCATGACATGGAGTTCCTCCTCCACATCATAGCTGATCCTTTTCTTGGCTTCCCTACCAAGCACACAAGGATTCATTAGTCGTGATTTCTCACCAAGTAGCGATTCAATACATATACGTATGTAAAACATTTCTACTTGCTATTTTCTAAGCATACACTTCTTATGCTGTAAACAGAAATAGTTTCAGGTGAGAAAATTCCCTCTTTCATTCTCCATAATGGATATTGATTTCACAACCCCTTTATGCGATTCATAGTGCACACTCCAAGCATGCATAGAGAATGTCTTTCATACATTTAGCGACTGTCTCCAGGGAACAACGAGGGTCAAAGGGGCTTGCCCCCTTATGGTTGCAGGGCGGGTCGAGGGCAATGCCCTCGTTTCTTTTTTTTAATCTTTCGATTTCACGCAATCTGGCGCATAAGTTCCATGGCATTTTTCAACTTTCGGTGCCTGAAATTCACCCTAGAAAACAACTAAAATTCCCTGTTTCGGAGCAACTCACCGAGTTATGCCGATCGGTGAACTCGTCTATCTCCTCCGACCCGTTTTGGACCAACTCACCGAGTTCTGCCGATCGGTGAACCCGTCTACCTCCTCCGACCCGTTTCGGACCAACTCACCAAGTTATGCCGATTGGTGAACTCGTCTATCTCCTCTAATCCGTTTCGGACCAACTCAACGAGTTATGCCAATTGGTGAACTCGTCTATCTCCTCTGACCTGTTTCAGACCAACTCATCGAGTTCTGCCGACCGCTTCGACGCAAATTCATCAGTTCTCGTCGATCTGTTTCGGCCCAAAACTCATAAACTTTCCGCCGATCTGTTTCGGTGACTTTTTCCTTTTTCACTGAAATTTTCCTTATTTTTCGATGAACTTATTGATTTTCTGCCGATTGTTTCGGGGCAACTCGCAAACTTGAGCCAACCATTTCGGCAGAACTCGAAATCTTGCGCCGACACAAACTTAGCAGAAAAACTCAAAAACACTTAGAAAAATTTTCAAAAATACTTAGAAAAATTTGAAATTTTTCATTCTTTTCCCTGGCAGTTCCGCAAACTTCGTCAGCGCAACTCAGCGAGATTCACCAACCGTTTCGGCGCAACTCGGCAAGATTCGACAAAACGCATCGCCGCAATCTCGTCGATGCAACTCGGCGAAATTTGCCAACACAGCCTTGGCAGAAAACTCAGAAACACTTAGAAAAAATTGAAATTTTGAAATTTTTCCTAATGATCACTGCTGAGCAGGAAGCATACTTACCTCTGCAACTGCAATAGGTATCCCATGAAGGCCCAAATGTTGCAACCTTTACTCTGATACCATTCTGTCACGTCCCCACCCTTGGATCCAATTCGAGGAAGGGAACATGATGCCAATCTCTGGGGTGTTTACATAAACTCATCCCGATTCATTAGATTCATACGAATTAAAACCAATGTGTGCAAATGCAATTCAACAAACATGCATAGCAGAAATAAACAAATCGTCCACACACACACCTTTCATATGCATTTAAGCATATCAACAGTCATCAAATTAATACATTGCATAATTAAATACACATAAGAATATACTCATCTTCATTGTGCAATTGTCCTAAGCAACTAGCTATTTCGCTGCAACGTTCCACCCAACCATAGGTCTCTACCTAGCCTGTATTATTTCAGCACTCATAAACCACCCCTGAGCTGGGCATGACTTCTACAAGGAATAGGGGACATTCCAACTCTTACACATCCAAGTAATCAATGCATCTAAGCCAAGCCAGTCCACGACTGGGTTTATCAGGCTAAATCAGAACCCTGGATGCTTGCACTCAAGCTCAAGCCAAAACAATGGATTGGGAGAGGGAAATTCGACCATAGGAAAGGAAATGATTTCTCCTACAGATAAATAAGCATTCAGCAGCCAAAACGGTCTCAATGGAACCCCCAATTCGATTCCCCTTCTTCCCCACCAGTATATAACACAAAAACGCCCTTCTCCCAGCTGAGAAACAAAGAAAAACCAGAAAAACGTCCAAGTAGCTCCCCACTCGTGAGGGAGAGAAACTGGTTGATGGATAATGGCTTGGGGAGCAATTCATGGCTCTTTTCTTGCCCAAGAAACAAAAACGCCATTTTCCATGAAGAGTGGTTTGCCCATACCCGAATTTGGACAGCCATACCTCGCATTCCCCAATGCATTAACTACCTCAACCAACTCTTGGGAGAAATGAATGATTGGGTACAAAAGTCAACATGGGTAGTTGAGAGTTCATGGGTTCTCTCGTTGACATTTGGCTTGACTTGATTGGTCTAAGGGTTTGAATATTTTCCCTCCCAATTCCTTGTAAAATCATGCCCCCATCTCTTGTTGCATTGCATAGCTAGTTGTTGGTATTTTATTAAAATGCATATTTACATGATGTTTGAAATTCCAATGTGTCTGGCTAGCATGCAAACCATATGCATCAATAAATCGATGGCGGAGCCTTGGCCTTGAGCTCCTCACCATGATTTCATAACAATAGTACATCATTTATAATTTTAATGCAATAGGGTCAAGATGGGCACGTGACAACAGATGGTGTTATTTGTTTGGAGTATTGTCCCACAAAAAAACAAACAGCTAATATCTTCACCAAATCCATGACAGAAGCAAAGTTCGTGTATCTTCGCAATTTGTTGGGAATGTGAGAAGTTGTCATCAAGGGTGACAATTGATGTAATGACATCTTCTTTTTATGTGTTGTTCTCCCAGTCATCATTAGAGGGGAGTGTTGGAATTTGTAATTTTAATAATTACATATGTAATGATGTCTAATTGATATTGTATTATGTCATAACTAACATTGGAAGGCAAAATATGCCTTTAATTATTATAATATTGAGTTATTCCACACTTATCAACGAGAAAAACTCCTTTTACCATTCATTATATAAAGAGGTGGAAAATCATTTATCCCACATGTATTTTAAATTATGCTTCCATACCTCTTGGTATATAATATATGTGAGGGGGAGCCTTTGGAGGCATCTTGGAAATGCATTGTGATGTATAGCATATGTGGAGTGGAGCTCAAGTTGTAATGTTGGAGATATTTTGAGGAATAAGAAGATTTTACCCTTCTTGTGGATGTTTCCCCATTTGGGGTTTTACCATATATCTGGTGTTCTCTTGTGGCCTAATCTATACCCAACTTGAAATACCACATATATCCACAAGTCAACTCTATTCAACTTGAAATACCACATATATCCACAATTCAACTCTATTCCTAATTCAGCAATGAATTTTAAAGGCAACTCAGCCAGCTGAGGTTGATTTAACATCAATAGCTAAGTTGTTTGATTTAGTTTCCAACATACATGTATAAACATTGCACTCCACTACAGGGGACATTCACTTTTCCATGTAACATTCTTAATTGAGGTTCAAATCTTCTAATTCAAAATGTAGTAGTATGCATAGGCTAGAACTCTATCCCAAAATATTGTCCATTCTTCCTTGTAGATCTTATAACTTGCCAAATAGTATGAAAAGCTAAAAAAAATGACTTGATTTCCTATCACATGATGTGAGGATGATTTGGTAACCCAGATTCTTCAAGGCTCAAGGCCTATACAACAATATACTTGCAGGAGTTGAACTTGCGGGAGTTGAACTTGTGTGGGGAGGATAACGCTCATCTCAACTGCCCAAGCTAGACCCAAATGACATTGTTCACTCTTATTTACTTGTGATTGTTCTCAATCAAAATGTCTGTAAGAATTGCAAGTCATACTACTATAATGGCATATCCCTATGTTGGACTCTCATTCCACATTAAAACCCTCCTCTATGTTATTATTGTAAAGTTATGTTATTATTTTAAAGTTAGCCACAAATAACAAATATCATTGCATGCATCCCGTAACCATAATATTTTATGCTTCAGCCTATGATTCTAAGACTTTTTTAAATTCCTTAAACATGGAAATTGTTTATGCATAGTTGCAATTAACTGCAATACTATTTGACCAGTGAAGATCACAAACTGCATGGCCAATTAAATGAAAATTGCTAAACTTTTTCCTGCTTTTAGAACTTCAGCAGTGTAGATGATATGAATATTTTCACGCAAGAATACAAGAATTTGCTGCTCAAGTTAGATCGCTTGCCCCAACTTCAGATAATTGAGCAATTCTCTATTACTCTCATTAAAAGGTTCTTTTATTTTTTCAAGAAATGTGGGTGAAGCAGAGAGACATTATTTTGTTTCCATTTCAATTTGCCTTAACCACATTGAGTGACTTGTCGAGAAAATATATCAAAATATGTTTCATGTCTCAGGCCTCCAATGCCTTTGTAGATTTATCAGTTTTGCATATATGTTGCTAGAAGTGAAAATATTTACAAATGAGAGACAGCCAGATAAGCAAGATGTCTTCAGCTTCAAGATACAAAATTATTTATGTGCAAGCGGATGATAAGAAGAAAAGAAAAATCAAAACTCGAAACCAATGACATATAATAGTGCATTCATTCCAAGGATTCTCCCACCATCCCAGTGACTTTTTCTCAAGTAGGGCCATACAAATCTAAAATAGTTAAGTTTTGAAAAGTGCCTGTAGACAGCTTCCAACCACTCTCCTAAACTCACAAGACATCCAGAAACTACATCCACTTGTCTTCATTGTCAAAAATACTTCAAAAAGTCTGAACACCAAATCCCTGCAAAGTTCAAAAACTACTGAAAGATTGAAAAGTGGAAGTTGCAAATGGAAAAAAAAAACCCACTGTTTTGCGTTTTTCAGATTAGTTCACAGCATACGTAGCAATTTTACGTTCTTCGTGTGGTTGAGACAGTTAACGCTGAGTAGAGTAACCTTTGTGGTAAATCAGTTCTGCTGTAAGATGCCCAGTTGCTATAAAGCAATCCATTTTTGGTCGAAATGTATTTCAGATGGAAACAGTGTTCTGGTGTAGCTGAATTGTGGGAAACAATTTTCATCCCTGAAACGAAATTGTTTCAGCAAAAAGGAAAGGAACCAATAAAAAGGGTAAAATTAACAAATGCAAGATTTTTTCTTTGGAACCAACCCCCTAAACCCTAACACTAGCAACATAGGACTTCATCAACCTAAACATGTTTCTTTCTTGACTGTGCCCTAGATTCATAGATGTTGATACAAGTAAATATGCTCCGACTCCAAAACGTCTCGTTACCCATTTTGAAACTCTATGTATCCAAAACTAGAACTTCAGCATTTGCGTTTTCTAACATTCAGATGTGAAACCAAAGATTCAACATTCATTTGCCATCCAAAAAATATGAAAGATTGTTTTGAACTTCTAGATAACATAAGTCTTACCATACTTAGCATGGCCTCCTTGTTATTGAATGCATTCCCCAACTGAAAAATCTAAAGCTGAACTTCTAGTTGTACTCAACCCAATACTCTGAAAAAATGTATTTGGCTTCTGGACAACTTAGGTAATATCTGTTGTATTATTCATCGTGTTCACCTTTAGGCTTTGCTATGAAAAATGAATTCCAAAATGCGTACCAGCAATAGGAAGAAAATATCATACCCGTGGCAAGAAAGTGTTGTTGGAACAGCGACAAACTTTTGACTTGATGGTAAGATGTGCATATAGTTTAGTTGGCAAGTCACTGAAATTTGTTTTCCCCTAAGCATATTTATATTCACCGGTTATTTTCCTTGAACTAGTTAAACAATGGAAGTCTACTTTATATGCCCGCGTCTTGTTGAAACAAATAGCAATTTCTTGAAAGAATAGCATTCAGGTTAGCAAATAGACAAGGACCTGAGGTTCAACCACATTCAGGGGACCACCTTGCGCCTGATACCAAGAGTAGTGATCAGGTATTGTATGATCAAGATTGCTACGTTAAGGCAATGTACTATTATCATCAGAAGGATCTCTCTTCCGTTAGCAGGTTTAAAAGTTGGGATAATAATAAAGGCTGGTAGGTCAAACCAGCAAAGTAAGCATTTTGAGGCAATGGTTAAAAGGAGTATTCACTCTATGTGACAAGTATTTCTTGAGTGCCTTCTTGACTGAAAGGGCTTGGTTTTGTGGCCAAGATTGGAGGCCACTTCATAAGGATGAGTACCAGGCAGATATCTCTGGCTATCCCTTAATCACCTAGAGTAATGAGATCAAGATTTTAGTTAAGTGCATTTGCTGAATCATAATTAATTAGAAAATTCTGCTAGATAAAAGTCTTTGCATGAACTACTTGTTACCGTTCATAGAGAGTAGTTAGCCTGTCTAGAAAATGTAATCGACTATCAAATAGGCAAATAGTTAATATTCAAATAACATAAATAGATCTGCATATTGTAAGAGAACTCGCAAAAATGACCTGATATTGATGACTTTGTGAAATGTGATTGATTTTGTAGCTTGGGAAGGAAAGCATATATTCCAAGATACTAACTTCTTCTAGGAAAACAATTTATTTTGGAAGGTCTTCAAGAAACATGCTCCAAGGAACTGAACCTCGAAGAACAAACTCTTGGGACAGGTGTGCCATACACCTTGCAGTCCTGTAAATGAGTAGGTAATGATTGCTGGGCTGAGCTGTAGCAGAGAATAAAATGCTGTGTAGTGACAGGGAAGAAATTCTAAGTAGTGGCAGAGAATAAGTGCAGATCACTAACAGGCAATGAATGCTAAGCAACAACAGTTGGCCAAACATTGCTGGTGGTTTCCAGCTATAGAATTGGAAAACCATAAAGTGTTTATGGTTTTTGTTGTGCCTATTTATTGAATGCAAGGGTTGGAGGAAATAGTGTGAATGAATTTTTAACTTACTGTTATGCTGCTGAAATTTCTCCAGAATGTTTATGCTGCTGAACACTCCTGTTGAGACCAAAGAGACTCTGTAATGTGTTGTAAGTTGTAACCATTCATTATTTGTCAATTAATACATTTGAGTGTGCTTTGGAGTGCAGGATTTTTCTTCAAGATGGGTTTCCATTGAAAATCTTTGTCTAACGGTTGTATGTTTTTGGGTTGTTTATTACTGCAAGTTTGTTTATTTAAATATCTGGACATCTCTCTTTGATTTTAGTGTAGGAAGCATATTCCTCAACTCCGCTTCTTTTCATTTGGTATCAGGGCTTGATCATCTTGGATCCAAGGTATTAGGGACAAGGTTTTTTTTATCTAACCTGGTTTGAGTGGGAGTTTGCACATAACAAAATCTTATTGCAGGGAAATGGCAAGCACGTCTAGAATAGAAATAAAGAAGTTTAATGCAGGCACTAACTTTGAGCTATGGAAGCTCAAGATGGAGGATTTATTGATAGATCGAGATCTATGGGTTGTTGTATCTGGAACTAAACCCGTTGGTATGAAAGATGAAGAATGGAAGGTGTTGGAAAGAAAGGCAAGAAGCCTTATCAAGCTTTGTTTGGACAATTTGGTGTTATTGAACATTTTCGAAGAGAAGACGGCAACTCTCTAGAAGAAGTTGGGGGATTTGTACAAGGCTAAAAATTTCTTTGAAAAATGTAGTTCACTTTGAAAATGGGTGATGGTAATTCTGTTGCTGACCGTCTGAATGCCTTTAATACTATTGTGACCCAGTTGATCTCAATTGGAGCGAAGATGGATGAGGAGGATCGTTGTATGATCCTTCTGTGTTCTTTTCTAGATTCATGGGACAACCTGGTAACGGCCATTGGAATCACCGTAAAGATATTAGTGCTTGATGAGGTCACGGTTGCTTTACTCTTAGAGGAAGTGAGGCGAAGAGCTTTTGAATCCACCAATGAGGCCTTTGGTTGTTTGTGCAACATCTAAGGAGAAAGGCAAGTAGAGGGAAAAGGGTAGATTCAAATCTCGAGGGAGACCTCAATCTCCTAGAAAGTCCAAGGCAAAATGTTGGAATTATGGCAAGGTTGGGCATTTCATGCGGGACTACAAAGAAGAGAAAAAGAAGAATAAGAAGGGAAATAATGATTGTAATGATGAGTGTGAAAAATCTTCTTAGGGGGATGGTGAAAATGCCTCTGTTGCAATGTTGGCAACCCATGCAGGCTAGATTGGTTTTCGGTATATGAGAAAGATGATGATGGGATGGTATACTTGGATGATGACTCTCCTTCTCAATATAGTTGGTCGTGGTAGAGCCTTGATCAAATTCCCTGATGGCGAAGTGAAGGATATTAGTGGAGTTTTGCACATTTTAGGTTTGGTGCGTAACCTACTATCAATAAGCAAACTTAATGATGTGGGTGTGTAGGTTGTTTTCTCTGACAAAGGGTGTAAAATGGTCTGAGGAGCTATGGTTCTTGCTAAGGGTGTTTGTGTGGGCACTTTGTTCAAGCTTGATGTGTGCACTGTTCAATGAAATAGTTAAATTTCTACAGCAAAGAATTGTAGAATCTACACCCTCAAAATCAGAACCTAAATCTACTTCTGATGGTCATGCTTTCTATATAGCTAAATAAGCACTTGCTTCAGAAAACAAGTTACTTGTCGAGAAGACAATGCTATGGCACCAGAGACTGGGCCATATAGGTGAGAAGGGCCTACGAGCCTTGAAAAACAAAAATCTTGTTGATAGATTGAATGATTGTGCTCTTGAATTTGATTTTTTCCAACATTGCATATATGGAAAATAGAACCATGTTCAACTTTATTCTAGTTCTCATGAATCCTCTAGGTTGTCAGACTTATTTCATTATGATGTATTTGGTCTTGTTAAAGTTCTTTCAATTTCTAAGGCTTTGTATTATGTGTCATTCACTGATGATTATTCTAGAAGGATATGGGTATATTTTCTCAAAACTAAATCTAACTTCTTTGGTTGATTTAAAGAGTTCAAAGCTGTCTTGGATAATCAAACTGGTAGGAAGATTAAGGTGTTGAGGACTAATAATGGCAATGAGTTTTGTTTTGCAGAGTTTGATAAGTTTTATAAGGAGAATGGCACTGAAAAGCATACAACAACTCCATATACCCCTCAGCAGAACATAGTTGCAGAATGGATGAATAGGACATTGATGGTGAGAGCTAGGAGTATGTTTAGTGGAGGGGGCTTAGAGAAGAATTTTTGGGGAGAAGTGGTTGTTATTACGTGCTACTGATCAATAGGTCTTCTACATTAGCTCTTGTGGATAAGACCCCTATGGAGATTTGGAAGCGCAAGAAGCCCCATGTTACCATTCAAACTAGCGGGCTAGGCTTGCAAGTGAAAGGCAATCACATAAGAAACTTGGACTGTTGTCACCTTTGTCCAATCTCCTAACTTCTTCAGGATCCAATGTTGTCCCAAGGGGAGAGCCCTTTAATGTACCTGCCAAGTAGATGCCAAATTCCTTCCAAACACCTTAAAGCATAGATCAGTGCCTCTAATGGAATAAAAAACAGAGTAATAGAGAGAGTTAGGATGGTGCTTGTATAGTAGTTTTGGCAATTTTGCAGGTCTGATTAGGGTCAAAAAAGATAGGCCGAGGATTTCATGCTCGAAATTTTAGGGCTGCGAGAATTTAAGGCCGAAATTTTGGAGTCACGAGAATTTAGGGCCTTGAGATTTTACGGCGAGATTTTAGGGCCGCGGGAATTTATGGGAGAAATTTTAGGACTGCGAGAATTTAGGGGCCGAAATTTTAGGAAGGCCAAAAAATGGAAAAAAAAATTTAGGGTTTTTGTTATAAAATTGCAGACCTAATTCTATCATGAAAATGCAAAATTACACATAAAAATGCAAGTTTAACCTAGCAATAATATTTACAAAAAAACAAACTCGGGTTTGATGTAGAGAAAATGGACAAACTTGGGGTTTTAATGGATGTTACCCCCAAACCCTAGCCTTAGAGGAAGGTGACAAGCGTTCCTCTTGGAGGTAATTCTTTTTGCTACTAGGTTAGGGCTTCTTGAAACAACCTCTAGGGTTGGTTTCAAGAGTATAAACTAGGACAAACTTGGAGCTCCAAGGCCAAACTTTGTAAAAACCTCATATTGGGAGCGTTGTCAGTATGCAATGAGGATAGAATAGCATGAAAAACCCTTATTCAAAGAGAATGTAGTCCTTGGGATACCATTCAATCATTCAAGATGCAAAATTGACCTACCATTCATCAAGTAAACCTTAAAAATGTAAAAGACTTACTTGAACATGAGTTATTCCAACCATTCTAGCATCCACAAAGCATTAACAAGACAAAGAAAGCATCCAACTTCATCCAATAGCAAGAAGAATCATCCCTCCAAGAGGTGCACATCACTTCATAAGGCCCTTCTAGGGTAAAAGAGTAGCATAACGAATTTTATCCCATAAGTTGTGTAAAAATGAAGTGAGGAGATTGTATTTATATGATCTCACACTCACTTTTTACAAAATAACCAAGCCTACATGCTTTCAAATGTAAATTTAAAATTAAAACATGTCAACTTAAAATTATAACATAAAATAATATAAAATAATCAAATATGTGGGTAACTTGGGGCATTTTCCCTAGAGTTTACCCAAAAATAACTAAAATAGCTAAAATTGAGCAAATCACTCTGAACTGAAGGTTGGAGTGGCGAGGGGGGGAGCATCATGCCCCATCTAACCCCAACAGTAGTGAAAATCCCTCAATGCCCTCCCCCCCTAATCAAGCAATGTAGACCTAGAAGAAGGATGATGTCATCATCAAAGACAGCCAAGAAGAGAGGGCGTTGCTGAACTGGAAGACCGGGAGGGTGTGGATGTTGGCCTAGAGGAGAGGCATGAGCCTCAGTGCTGACGGAAGAGCCACTGGAATGATAGAACAAGGTGGGGGTCATGTGATCCAATGACCCACCCCTGGAAGCCCCGGACACCAACCCCAAGGCTTCAAGCCCTTTCATGAGGCAGTCAGCAATGTCACTAAGCCATAGTACTCCCAGGAGAGGGACCAAAGGATCTGGCCATAACCTCCACTCAGAAAATGTTGGATAACACCCCTCCTGGTTAAGAAAAAAATGACCCTCTCTCCCTGGGGCACATCTGAAAGTGCGTTGGTACTAGTACCACGTAACGTTGGCTCCAACTGGGGGACAAGTACTCCTCCCGAGGATGCTCGAGAATCCATGAATCATCTAGGTACTTGTCGACCTATACACACATCAAATAGCCAGGAACATCAAAATACCATGAGGCGGACACTTTCATCCTGCCTTGCTCATCATGAAAATATGAATATAAACTAAATGAACAAGCAACTAACCTATGTAGAAATGAAGAACGTCAAATGCAATGCATGGGTAACAGTATATGCCTAACTCAAGTGAACTAAACCTGCCTATGCTAAAGTGAAATCATACCACCAATGTAACCATTTAAGTAAGCAATTCATACCTGATCCCTCACCTTTGTCTTTAGAATGAATCCATGATAAGATCTCATCGATCACAAAGCAAATACGTACCAAGGTCTTCATTAGGATAGGAGATGAAGGCTGGGTGACTACGGGGGCCTGGAAGCTTTGATATTGCTGCCACAGAGAAGGATTGCTTTCACAAGCTCCATTTATCCAGGCTTCCGTAGGGCTCGAGTATGGACCATCTTCATCATACATCTGTATTGAGAAAAAAATTTGGCTTAAATCAGCTGGCTTATTTTGAACTTGGGAAGCCATTATTATCGGTGGACCTTGCAAATCTTCATATGCCAACTGCAACCTGTCCCTGCACCTACTTAAACATTTATTTATAGACACAAGCATATTGCTCATCTTTATAGTAACCATGTTAGTACCCTCAATAATCTTTAAAACTTTAAAATTGTCAACCACATAATCTATGCCTTCACATTTCAAGCGAAAAATAAACAATAGAAATCCTGACAATGTGAGAAGAATGTCATACCTGTCCACATACCTATATTGGTTTTACCGAAATGCATCGTTGAAAACTTACCGATGTTGGACAAAAAGGGTTGAACACTTCTTGTAGAATGTTGTTGGTTAGGGCACACCATGGACTGGGAGACTGGAAAAACTCTGCATATGGCCATCGACAATAGGCACCACATCTTGCACTACTACATCATCGAGCAAAGCAAAAGGATTGATCCATTCTTCATTGATGGCAGAGTAAGCTTCTTCACCCACACATGTGCTCGAGAGAGGGTTTACCATGATGCTACAAGGTCTTGAAGAACCGTACATCGGTGGACCAAGGAACTTCCAATAATCGTTTTCTTCCGTAAACCTATAATTTTCTTCCAAGAGAGCCAAAATATCATAAGAAACCGTAACCTGAGGACATGGAGAATTCACCATTTCTGTATATTCTTCAATTTCTTCAATTAAGGCTTCTTGCTCTTCATCTTCAGGAATCGCTTCAGCTCCGGTCATAAGGGCCATTACGTCATTTACCCCGGTCCTAAACAATAGTTTCTTCAAGTAAACCTTCCAATAATTGATCTTTGTCAAGGACTGCTTCATGCTCCTCTAAGACCTGTTCATCAATATCCGTATGATTGTCCTTTATAATCTTCATGATTTCTTCCTTAGCATTGGAACCCCATTGATCGCCAAATGACTCAACCAGTTGGAGGAAGGAAGATATCCCCTTAGAAGGGAGTCCTTCATACCAAGCATCCATATCCTGATCACCTGCTATTTCGAAGGACATTACGAATAGCCGCATAATGGTGTCCTCATCTATGATATCCCATGCCATCAAAACTTCTTTGAACTTCATGACATGTGCTGTAACGGTATCTTTTCCCCTGTGGAACTTTAGGATAGACTTTAGACAGTGATGTTTATCAAGCATATTCGAGTATCCCGAAATATTTGAGAATTCAAATGGATCGAGGCCCCCCATATCTCTTGCCTTTCATTTTTGTTCTTGTAGGGTACTTCCTTTTTTATTTTCTTTAATAGAAGTCGCCAGGAGAGACCTGCCAAATTAGACTTAAACAAATCTCACCGAAAACACTAAACAAGTACGTACTTGAGATGGGTTGAATTCTTGGTGGAGTCACCAGATAAACCTGTCAAGTTAGTCCTTACAACAATATATCTATGTTGCACTGGCCTCGGCGACAGGGGGACGTGGGGAAGAGTTTCCGGGATGGTTAGAGCGCACCCCCAATTTTTCAGGGGACAGCAGGTTGGGGACAGCAATTATATAATATTAATTATCTATATATATAATAAATTATAATATATATAATTAAAAACATTGAGATAAAAATTAGAAGTAATTATGAAATTCAAATTACAAAATGAAATATAAAATACTTTACTGCTTCTAATCATATTTTCTGTAGCAGATATATTGGTTATGATGTGTTTCTTCCCTTAGGTGACCACAGTTCATGTTTTCAGCCTTTCCCTTTTATGACCACAATTCATGTTTGCAGCCTACAGGTAAGTTTGAAAGGAAATTGACATGTAATTGCCACCTGAAAAGGAAATGAAATTCCAAAGTCCAAGAAATGGCCATAATGGATATGTAGACAAACCCTCCAAAGGGTGTGTTGATGTATATGTAACTTCGGAATGTATCTCACATATATGTATATTGTATTCCTATAGAGATGGTATTATTCCTCTATAAGGAAGTGTCTTCATTTATATTGTAAGTGTCGTAACTTATACTTGATGGGTTATTAGACCACCTTGTTTAGGGTCGGCCCTGTATAAGTCATGTGGGTCAAAGGGTTATTAGACCACCCTATTGGGGGTCGGCCCACTCAGCATTATGTTATGTGGTTAAGTTCGAGCCTACATGAGTTAGGTAAAAAGGCAAGTCAAGTCAAGTATAAATAGAGTGCGGGAGGCACTCTATTTACTCACTCACTTCTCACACATGCACTCAAGGAGGAGTGGCGCACTTATGGAGGAGGAGGATCTGCTGCTAGGTTATGGCTATCTCTCTTGGTTGGTTGTATCATTGCTCTATCTATCTCTGAGGAAGTTATTGGGGTTTTTCACCTTTATGGTTTTCCCCAAGTAAATCTTTGTGTCTCTTGTGTGCTTGCATTATTGTCTCCATGATTGATATGCTGTAGATATGCTGTACATGTTGTTCTCTCAGTTAAGATCCTAGATCAAATTGAAGTAAATTCAGAAAATTTAACATGGTATCAGAGCTAGCCTGAAAGAAGGCATGATATGGCATGTATGACACTTGTTGCACTTACGATGCTAGGGCTTGATATAGCAAAAACCAGTCATCGTAGCACTTTCGCTATAAATCCGTTTTGGCGAAGTTTTCGGATCTGAAATTGTTACAGGCCGAAGCTAAGATCTCCAGGTATCTTGTGTCCAAAGGACAACCTCTAATTCGTTGTACTTTGTGATTTATGATCTGTACAATATAGGGTTTCTGCCTCTTCCAGATCTGAGTCAAAATCAGGTGACCTTGGGAAAAAGGTCATATCTTGGGCTAGGAAGCTCCAAATGAAATTTCGTAAAAAGTGACAGGTAGTACACAGTCTGTACTATCTCAGGAAACTTTTTCAGAGGCCGAAGTTAAAACAGTGACACGTGGCACGCCGTACAAGTTCGCTCTCCTGTTTTATCCCAAAACAGGTCACGTTGCGACATTTGGCATAACTCTCTCTCAGAGAATCCAATTGAGGTCAGACCTGTCAGGATGGAAAGATATCAGGTCAGGCTATCTCAGGAAACTTTTTCAGACCCTGTGGATCAAAAATTTCGGAGTTACACCAGAAACAATCAGGTACATATTTCTATCAAAACAGAATTATTTTTTGGTACCTTCATTCATGGCTTCCGGAATTTAGGGCTTTGGAGAAAGTTGGAATTTTTGTAATCGGAGACCACGGCTGGATGCTACTCATCAAAATAGAAATTTAGAGACTAATATCAGAATTTTTGGTTGGGCAAAAGGCCGGGCTTGATTAGACCCTAGTTCGGGACTTTGATCAGAAAAGTGGAAAATTAGGGCTTCTGTAAAAATGGGAATTTTTTGAACTCTGTGACCACGGCTGGAAGCTGCTCAGAAAAATAGAAGCTTCTAGCTTTGGATCAAACATTTTGATTGGGCAGAAGAGTGGGCTTCATCAAATCCCAGTTCAGGGTCACGTCCAGTGAATCTAGAAGTTTCAAAAGCAAAATTGAGGAGTGAAACTTTGCAGTTTTCAAATTCTGAATATACCAACTTGATCAGCTTTTCAAGGCGCATATTTCTATCCTTTCGGAAGTTTGAAATTCAAAGTTTGAATTTTTGGGGTTTCTCTAACAAACCCATATCCAGCTCAAGGTCCAGTTCTTGCAAATCAAGTGGATTGGGTTAACCCTAGAAGAAGATGGATTGATCATCTGCATGAGTGAAGAAGTTCCTGTTTCAGAGGGAGATGAGGCTAAGGCCTTACATAAGAAGATTACAAGCGATCTCGATAGGTATGACTCATCAAGGTATGTTTCGATATTTGTCCATGATTAAGTTTATGGTATGTTTGTCTTCATGTTATTACGGTTAGTACAATTTTGATTTTAGATTTGTCGTATCACCTTAACAAAATTATGAATGCATGATAGAAGATATTCATTGGTTAAGGTATTGACACTTATGATTGTACTAATGCATTATGGTGTTGTATGAGGTTTATGTTGTCTACTAACATGAAAGGTACACCAAGAAAGACAAATCATGTTCTGGTCCAAGAACATATGATCATGATAACATGAGGACAAAGATTCATCCATTGTTCATAGAAGATCCATCTACGAGGTATGTATAACTTGGTTTTGTAATAGTTAACCTATGAGATATACAGGTTACTAGCACAAGTCATTGAAGAAGAACAAGAAGACATTATGCGGGTATGTTAGACATAAATAGCTAGCATGCTAATCCAGGTATGTTTTTCCTATATCAAGCTAGAATCCTACCTTGTGTTAGGATCTTATACTATTGTGTTGTTGATAATGATTATTCACGAAGAGTCATAGGTTTGAATAATCATGGTGGTATGCATATTATGTTTCTTACCATAATTGATGATATGACTAACCAGAAAAATCATGATGGTATAAGGTTGAATAATCACAAGTTTTATGCATTTTGTATCTCTTATCTTGATTGATGATTCAACGAACCTGAAGAGTCATAAGTTTGAGTAATTACAGGTTTAGACATGTTATGTTTCTTATGATTTGACTAACCTTAAGAATCCTACATAAACCTTGAATGCTAATGCTTATTATTTTCTGTTTGAAATGATCATGACTATACATGCTTGAGATTATTGTGTTTTAAATAGTATACTAATGAATGTATGATTTTATATGAGATCACAAGGATAACACATTCATGATACTAATAAGCATGCATAGGGACCAAGGATGAATATGAGTTCAAGAACAGGTAATTCAGGAAGCAAAGATCAAGAGGGAGCACACTTCAATTGCTGCTGCAAGAAAGCAAAGGAGCACACTCCAGTTGCTCCTGCAAGAAAGCAAAGGAGCACACTTCAGTAGTTTCTGCAAGGATGCAGATATTCAGAGGGAGTTGACCATCTTTCTACATTCCACAACAGAAAGGTGTAGAAGAAGCTACTTCAGATTAGGACTCCAACAGCTCCTGCAAGGAAGCAAAGACTCAGAGGGAGTCCACCCAACGAACAAAGAAAGATAAGTATTTTAATCATCATTTCTTAAATAATACTGTTCAATAATGTATATACTGATGTTCCTAGAATTAGGTTGTGTATTATGCATATTAGAATAATTGCATTGATGAACAGTATACTCCTAATATGCATGGGTAAGTGGCCTATGGCACTGTACAACATTCCATTGCTACTTATCTAGAATGAAACCTCTTTGCTGACATGTTGGGAGTTGTGCACACTCTTAACAATGTTCTGGTAGAGATTGGAAGGCATCTAGAAAGTTACGGAATATGGATAAATATTGTATTGAAGCATTGGCTAAGATAATTGCATGACTGTATGGCATATTTCTTTATGTGTAAGAATTTGTTCTGAAAACTATGAGATGTTTTCTAATCATGCAATTTAACTTGTTGTGTAGGAAAGATCGTATGCCATCTCCTACAAAAGAAGAACTACAACATTTTGTTCCAGCAACAAAGATATCTATTGAAGATATTGAAGATATTGAAGTTCCCAGGATCTGGGGTGAAGAAATGAAATGCCATGATCCGTCGATCATGAAGAATGATGTTTGGGATGTAATCCTAAGACATGAAGAGAAGTTTGCTATGACTTCCAATTGGAACTATCAGATCAAGCATGTTGCAGATGGCAGCATTGAGAAATATAAAAGTGATGAAATAGAAGATACACCAGATGGATTCAAGACAGCTTCCTTGAATGGTGTAGTTGAAGAAGAAGTGTATGTAGAGCAGCCACTTGGTTCTAAGACACATGATAGGAAATCATATATGTGCAAAACTTGGTATGGTGAAGATAGATTGATTGCCGACACGCAGCGGAAGCTTACTACCGAGTTCGAGATGAAGAACTTGGGGATGATGCACTATTTGTTTTTGGCATGAAGGTGTGGCAGAGTGCAGATAGAATCTTCCTTGAACAAGGGAAGTATGCAGTAGAGATCCCAAAGAGGTTCGGGATGATGGATTGCAAGGCCATGGCCACACCTATGGCATCGAATCTGAAGCTTCTATGTGATGCCTCATCTGAGCCAGTTGATGTTTCTATGTATCGTCAGATGATTGGGTCCTTGATGTACCTAACGAACACGAGACCAGATATTTGCTTTGCTGTGAACACATTGAGCCAGTTCCTGACGGATCCGAGGAGTGTTCACCTGGTTGCTGTAAAGCATGTTCTGAGGTACCTGAAGGGTACAGTGGATTATGGGCTCAGATATGAGGCGAATCAAAAGTTTAACCTGCTGGGTTATGTTGATTCAGATTGGGCTGGCAGTGCTGCAGACAGGAAGAGCACATCTGGGTGTTGCTTCAGTATGGGATCAGGTGTGATCTCTTGGTTTAGCAGGAAGCAGTCCTGTGTAGCACTGAGTACAGCTGAGGCAGAGTATGTTGCAGCCTGTTCAGCTAGTTGTGAGGCAGTATGGCTACGAAAGCTACTGTCTGAGCTATTTGATCTCCCGTTGGAGGCTACTGGTATCTTCTGTGATAACCAGAGTTGTGTGAAGCTGTCCGAGAACCCAGTGTTTCATGACAGGTCGAAACACATAGAGATCAAATATCACTATATCAGGGATATGGTGCAGAGAGGAGCTGTGAAGCTCCTGTATGTTGCGACGGACGAGCAGATTGCAGATGTGCTGACGAAGCCACTAGCCAGAGTGAAGTTCAAGTACTTCAGAGAGAGGCTTGGCGTTCTTCAGATCGAGGACACTTCGAGGAAGAAGTGATGGACACATTTGCTGAAGCCATTCCAAGCATGTTGGAAGGAGGATCCTTCACATGGCCGTGGATGTAAGCGCTGGATGATGAACATCAGGATGATGTTCTAGTTTCTGCTGGATATGATCAATTGGATCATTTTATGTATGTATGTACGCATCATGTTGGATGTTGGATATGATCAGTTGGATCATTTTATGTATGTATGTACGCATCATGTTGGATGCTGGATATGATCAGTTGAATCATTTTATGTATGTATGTACGCATCATGTTGGATGCTGGATATGATCAGTTGGATCATGTGTATGTATTTTATATGCATCATGTTGGATGCTTGGACCATGTATCTGTATATGTATCAGGTGGATACATTGTATGATCAGGTGGATCATGTATGGTGATATATATCATATGTTTTGTATTTGTATCAGGTGGATACATTGATGATCAGGAGGATCATGTATGATGATATGTATCAGGTAGATACTTGGCATGCAGCAGGATGTTGCATTGATGATCAGGAGGATCATGTATGATGATATGTATCAGGTAGATACTTAGCATGCAGCAGGATGTTGCATTGATGATCAGGAGGATCATGTATGATGATATGTATCAGGTAGATACTTGGTATGCAGCAGGATGTTGCATTGATGATCAGGAGGATCATGTATGATGATATGTATCAGGTAGATACTTGGCATGCAGCAGGATGTTGCATTGATGATCAGGAGGATCATGTATGATGATATGTATCAGGTAGATACTTGGCATGCAGCAGGATGTTGCATTGATGATCAGGAGGATCATGTATGATGATATGTATCAGGTAGATACTTGGTATGCAGCAGGATGTTGCATTGATGATCAGGATGATCGTAGATGACGAGCTTCAGGATGTTGCTCCAGATGACATGCAGCAGGATGTTGCAGTGATGATCAGGATGATCATAGATGACGAGCTTCAGGATGTTGCTCCAGATGACATGCAGCAGGACGTTGCAGTGATGATGATCAGGATGATCATGGATACATCAGGATGATGTATGGTGAGTATCAGGTTGATACTCTGTGGCCGTGGATCAGGTTGTGCAGATGAGCATGTAATTCGTTGCCCTGGGAGATTTGCAGATGGTCTTGCGAGATTTTGCCTATGGCATGTAATTCGTTGCCCTGGGACATCTGGCAAATGCTCTTTCGAGGTTTTGCTCTGGGAGGACATGTAATTCGTTGCCCTGGGAGATCTGCAGATAGTCTTGCGAGGTTTTGCCTATGGCATGTAATTCGTTGCCCTGGGATATCTGGCAGATGCTCTTGCGAGGTTTTGTCCTATGGCATGTAATTCGTTTCCCTGGGAGATCCGATAGGTTGGGCTGTGTGCCCGTAATCAGTCCTGGGATGCTCTTGCGAGGTTTTGCCATGACCACATGTAATTCGTTGCCCTGGGAGATCCTATAGGTAGAGCTGTGTGCTCGTAACAGCCTGGGATGCTCTTGCGAGGTTTTGTGGTGAGGTCACATGTAATTCGTTGCCCTGGGAGATCCTATAGGTAGAGCTGTGTGCTCGTAACAGCCTGGGATGCTCTTGCGAGGTTTTGTGACGCACGTAAAAGTCCTGAGGATTCCACAGTATGGCCAGTGATGACGAAGACCTGCAGGTGGTGGGCCTACATCCAGTATGAAAAAGGACTGGCTCTGTAGAACTTCCTATGACGAGTAGATTCAGAGATTGATTGAGATAGCAGCAGCAGTGACGATGATGATGACTCGATGACGATTATCTAGTGACGATGATCCAGAGAAGATGACTTGTGCTAGAAGAACTGTGCTGAGAAATACCTTCCTAGTTAAGAGGGAGTGTTGATGTATATGTAACTTCGGAATGTATCTCACATATATGTATATTGTATTCCTATAGAGATGGTATTATTCCTCTATAAGGAAGTGTCTTCATTTATATTGTAAGTGTCGTAACTTATACTTGATGGGTTATTAGACCACCTTGTTTAGGGTCGGCCCTGTATAAGTCATGTGGGTCAAAGGGTTATTAGACCACCCTATTGGGGGTCGGCCATGTGGGTCAAAGGGTTATTAGACCACCCTATTGGGGGTCAGCCCACTCAGCATTATGTTATGTGGTTAAGTTCGAGCCTACATGAGTTAGGTAAAAAGGCAAGTCAAGTCAAGTATAAATAGAGTGCGGGAGGCACTCTATTTACTCACTCACTTCTCACACATGCACTCAAGGAGGAGTGGCGCACTTATGGAGGAGGAGGATCTGCTGCTAGGTTATGGCTATCTCTCTTGGTTGGTTGTATCATTGCTATATCTATCTCTGAGGAAGTTATTGGGGTTTTTCACCTTTATGGTTTTCCCCAAGTAAATCTTTGTGTCTCTTGTGTGCTTGCATTATTGTCTCCATGATTGATATGCTGTAGATATGCTGTACATGTTGTTCTCTCAGTTAAGATCCTAGATCAAATTGAAGTAAATTCAGAAAATTTAACAGGGTGGATGGGCCACTAGAAAACCCTTTTTAGGTGTATTAAAGCATGGTCACCCCATGACCTAGGGGTGCTTGACCCACCCTGCCCCTAACATCAACTCTATGCAGCTTGGGGTTAACAAAACATCCACGAACTATAGCTTGACATGCACATCTTACCCCATGTGTGGCCTCCAATATACGCTCGGCATTCTTTGTATAACCAATTTGTTCTTCCAAACGTACAAATGATTGCACTGGTTTGTTAATGGCACTAGATATATAGTATTTGGTCCAAAGCCTTTGCCCAGGAGGAGAATTAATAAAATCACAACGATATATATCGGATTACTCAAAATTGTCATAAACTCGTTGAAACCTCAAGACAACAGAAAAGGAAGTGTCTAAATTTTGTAACTCAAGTTGTTTATTTTTTTTAAACTGTGCAAGTTAAGGGACGTCCAAGAGTCCCCGATTGGTCGAGGGACTTCGGGGACGTTCCTGAAATGTCCCTAGTTTTGACGGGTATGGGGTATGGTTAGGGTATGGCCAAGAAGTCCCCAATGGAGTCCCCGATGAATTGGGGAAGTTTCTAAGGAGTTCCAGAGTCCCGGAACACGAGAACGTAGGAAACGGATGAAATTTTGGGGGGTACAGGTCCCCGTGCAACATAGCAATATATATATTTCGAGTACGAGGACATACCTTCAAGCTTACCAATATGTCTTTCATGCACTGATTAATCACCTCAATTTATTTTGAGCTCCCCGACAACAGCACCAAAAATGTTACCAGCGTTGTTGGACTTAACCAAATTCTTTTTAATTAGAGTCGCCAGGTAAGATCTACAAGATTAGTCCTCAACAATATTTTCAAAATACGAATCCAAGACTTACCTCGAGTTTCTTACCAATTGTCGTTTTGCCAAGGGTGTAAATGACTCCGGATAAACCACTTCAATCTTTGAAATGTCCCCGGCAAAGGTGCCAAAAATGTTGCCATTCAAACTAACAGACTAGGCTTGCAAGTGAAAGGCAATCACATAAGAAACTTGAACTGTTGTCACCTTTGTCCAATCTCCTGACTTCTTCGGAATCCAATGTTGTCCCTAAGGGGAGAGCCCTTTAATGTACCCGCCAAGTAGATGCCAAAATTCCTTCCAAACACCTTAAAGCATAGATCGGTGCCTCTAATGGAGTTAAACACAGAGTAATAGAGAGAGTTAGGATGGTGCTTGTATAGTAGTTTTGGCAATTTTGCAGGTCTGTTTAGGGTTAAAAAAGATAGGTCGAGGATTTCATGCCTGAAATTTTAGGGCCGTGAGAATTTAGGGTTGAAATTTTGGGGTCGCGAGAATTTAGGGGCGAGATTTTAGGGTCGTTGGAATTTAGGGTTACGGGAATTTAGGGGTGAAAATTTAGGGCCACGAGAATTTAGGGCCGAAATTTTGGGGTCGCGAGAAATTAGGGGCGTGAGAATTTAGGGGCGAGATTTTAGGGCCGAAATTTTAGGGAGGCCAAAAAATGAAGAATTTTTTTTTAGGGTTTTTGTTTTAAAATTGCAGACCTGATTCTAACCTTAATTTTACCATGAAAATGCAAAATTACACATAAAAATGCAAGTTTAACCTAGCAATAATATTTACAAAAATTCAAACTCGGGTTTGATGTAGAGAAAATGGACAAACTTAGGGTTTTAATGAATGTTACCCCAAACCCTAGCCTTAGAAGAAGGTGACAAGCCTTCCTCTTGGAGGTAATTCTCCTTGCTACTAGGTTAGGGCTTCTTGAAACAACCTCTAGGGTTGGTTTCAAGAGTCTAAACAAAGACAAAGTTGGAGCTCCAAGGCCAAACTTTGTAAAAACTTAAACCTCTTCTTGGGAGCGTTTTTAGTATGCAATGAGAATAAAATAGCAGGAAAAAGCCTTATTCAAAGAGAATGTGTCCCTAGGGCTACCATTCAATCATTCAAGATGCAAAATTGACCTATCATTCATCAAGCAAACCTTAAAATGTAAAAGACTTACTTGAGCATGAGTTATTCCAACCATTCTAACATCCACAAAGCATTAGCAAGACAAAGAAAGAATCCAACTTCATCCAATAGCAAGAAGAATCATCCCTCCAAGATGTGCACATCACTTCATAAGGCCCTTCTAGGGTAAAAGAGTAGCATAATGAATTTTATCCCATAAGTTGTGTGTAAAAATGAAGTGAGGAGATTGTATTTATATGATCTCACACTCACTTTTTACAAAATAACCAAGCCTACATGCTTTAAAATGTCAATTTAAAATTAAAACATGTCAACTTAAAATTATAGCATAAAATAATATAAAATAATCAAATATGTGGGTAACTTGGGGCATTTTCCCTAGAGTTTACCCAAAAATAACTAAAATAGCTAAAATTGAGCAAATCACTCTGAACTGAAAGCTGGAGTGGCGAGGGGGGGAGCGCCATGCCCCATCTAACCCCAACAGTAGTGAAAATCCCTCAACGCCCCCCATAATCAAGCAATGTAGGCCTGGAAGAAGGATGACGTCATCATCAAAGACAGCCAAGGAGAGAGGGCACTGCTAAACTGGAGGACCAGGACGGTGTGGATGGTAGCCTAGAGGAGAGGCATGAGCCTCAATGCTGACGACGGAGCCATCGGAATGATAGAACAAGGTGGGGGTCATGTGATCCAATGACCCACCCCTGGAATCCCTAGACACCAACCCTGTTGCCGCCTGGTTCCACACCTGGAAAAAACGCAGCATAAGTCTTCAAGTTGCTGGTGTGGCCTTGGGGGCAAGTCAGATTCAAGTGCTGTCACTTGAAACTCGACTTCTCCGTCTAGGCTTTCCTAGCGAAGCTAAGGGGGCTGGACCCTAAAAAGTGAAAATAAACTATGGTGCCTAATCTATGAAAGACAAAGCATCTAATCTAGGAGTTAGAATATTTTTTGTAAACCAAGACAATGCAGCATATATATATAAAGCAAATGTCATTCATCGTCATTGTCATAAGCCAACATCCATCATCATCATTGTTATTTTAAAACATTCATCATCATTGAAATATAACAAGATAGACAAGTGTCGATAAATGGAGTCAAAAGAATGCTTGAACTAAAAAGACAATGTTGTGCGATTGTTCTTGGTTTATTTTATTTTTAATGTGGTAATGATCTTTTTATTAAAGGCTGGTGGATTCCCGATATACACAAAGATATAGGGAATATGTCTAGAATTCAGCTATGTGGTTTCTCACTCAGACATGTGGGCTGGATCGAAGTCTCAAGGAGGTGTTCAGATGCTATACCAACGAGGGCAAGCCTAACGGTTTCCAAGAGGTCACTATCCAGTGTTATCCCACGCCCTTTGAGAAATTTGCCCACAAAAAAAGAATATTCATTTGTGTTGGATTTTCACAAGTAGGTGGGATTTGGGATGTGTTATAACCTATTACTAGTCACTAATCCATTTTTTATGTGTGCCAGCATGTTCAGACTGAGCTGCAGTGACCACAGAACATACGGGGAAAAGCCTTGAAATTTTTTTTAAAAAATTAGAACCAGTATTTTACTTTTTTAGAGCCCCAAGAGTCTTTTCGAGCCAGTACTCGGGCAAGCCCTTATCCTGAACCCTTACTTCGGGAAAGCAAGGGGATGTTTTGGATTGTAAAAAAAATGAAAAAATATCTAAGTCCTAAGTGAACTCATGGCCCACCAATGAAATGGACCTACGAGGTTAATTTTAAGCCTAATTTGAATTTATTAATTGCGGAAAATGAAATCTAAACTAAAAAAATGCAAACCACAAAATTTGAGTCGACACAGTACCTCCCCCCCTGGGGGGATGGGGTGTGGGCGCTTGGTTAGCCCACTTGCTCTCGTTTAATTTTAGTTACAATGCAAAAGAAGTGCCCCGGTCCTTTCAAAATGACTCAATGGCTTACAATAATGGAAAGAAAGAGTATCCGGTTTTGAGAAATAAAGTTCTAGGTGCTCCGGATGGCCTAAATCTTTAATTTTTGGCCAACATCTCCTACCTACTCATCAAATGCCGCAAACCAGCAAGCAAACATTAGTAAAAGATGCCCAAAAAACACTTTAAGAGTGTATTTGGGACACCTACTAAAAACCCAAAAAAATTCTAAATAAAAATCTAAGTAAAATGCGAAAAAATGGCTAAGTGAGACAAGTTGTGAGGCTTGTCTCCTTAGGATCTTTGCAAACTCAATGAGATGCAAATTACTAGCTTTTATGACAGCCAAATAAACATTTAAAACAGATCTAAACACTACCTTTCACACTTTTTTAAGATATGACAATTTTTTACTAGTTGAGAAAAGTAAAATGCTAAATAAATGAAAGATCTAATTTATTAATGATGAATACTTTGCAGATGGAAAAGATCAGACTTCTAGAGTAATAAATCAGAATGTAAAGTTCAGAAATGCAAAACACTATTACTCTATATTTGTAACCAGTAACCAAGTTGAAAGTATGAAGTAGAAGAGAAGGAGATATGGAGAGTTTTTCTTATTATTTTATCAATATTTTTTTAGAAGAAGCCTTGGCATCTTTCTTGGTGGAAAACTAAGGGGCTACATCTGCAAAAAGATGTTAGAAGAGTAAAAGAAACAAGCAAGATCCTCCACTCATCCACTTGAAATAACCTGCAAATCACATCAACTTGAAACCAAATGATAAAATCTAGAAATATACATATGAGAAATCAAAAGGAAATGCTTATAAACAAATGACACATTAAAATCATATCTCTACACATGCATAGATAAAAAATTAAATAATAAACAAATTACTTAACCTTCCTTATAAATCAGTACTGATCCTTCCCAAAGCTAGATTTAGATGCAAAAGAAAACAAGTAGCTCAAATACATGTTACCTCAATGAAAACCATGACATTCACCCACTCATCAAAAGCAGTACACCAAGCTTGACCTCCAACTAGAGAAAAATGGAGTGGGCAACCATGCTTAAATAGCCAAAAGATGGAGAGGAATGGGTGGAATGAGTGGCATAACTCGTGGAGCAAATGGGCTACCCACTCCCATGTAATGGGCTACCAAAATCAGTTTCAATTCAGCTAGAAATCAACCATGTGACAGCCCATAAACATAGCTGCAAATTCCATGATTGAAGGAGCCCAATTTTGGGAAATGCGCCCCCCTCAAGCGGGGAAGTAATCCCACTAATATAGCTGCCCGGAATCTTTCCAAAATCAGCTCTTACAACTCTTAAAACATAGCTGAAATATTTCAGACCTCTACTTCCTCCAAAATTGGAATTTAATTTTTCTCCATTTTTTTTTTCACTCCATTTTTCACTTTTTGGGGATTTTCAGTCATAAGTGAAAAATAAAATGAGTCAATGACTATAGAAAGTGGTTTTAGGGGTATGGTGAGTGCTCTGAGTTAGAAAACAAGCACCCCCATGGCAAAAAAGACCCCTAGACCACACTTTTACATTATTTTCGAAATTTTTAATTAAACCATTAAAAAATGGCTTAAAAACACGGAAACACTTTTTTCGCCAGAAAAATAAAAATAAAAACTAAGGGGACCTAGCACAGGTCCATACGACTCAAAATTAATGCCCAGCATGTTCATATACATTGACCCATGGACTTTAATAACCCCCTAAGGCTCGTTAACCTCACCAGGCATTTCAGCTTTGGTGGAGCAGGAAAAAAAACTCAAAAATTATATTATGCAAAAATTGCAAGACATAATTGATAAGTGAAAAAACTCCTTGAAATACCTGACTTCGTCAAAAAGTCCTAGGGAACCAAGTCCTTTACAAAAATACCATGCTAGTACATTTTATTACAAAACCCACAGGGCATGGACATGTGAAGAAAAATTTAAAAAGAGGCCCTTATAAATGCCTGTTGGACATCAAATCACTGAATATGAACATGTGACATGTTCAACTTTTCCCACTCACTTGATAGTCCAACTAAGTACAACTTAGCTGGTAACAAACCCCAGAGCTTCAAGCCCTTTCATGAGGCAATAAGCAATGCCACTAAGCCATAGTACTCCTAGGAGAGGGACCAAAGGATCTGGCCATAACCTCCACTCAAAAAAATGCTAGATAACACCCCTCCTGGTCAAGAAAAAAATGACCCTCTCTCCCTGGGGCACATCTGAAGGCGCACTGGTACTGGTACCACATAACACCCCAACTTCAGCATCTTTGTGCTTTTGCTCGTGAGGCATATGCTCATGTGCCTAAAGAGAAGTGGTCAAAGTTGGATAACAAGGCAATGAAATGTATCTTCATCAGCTATGGCGCTTGTGTGAAAGGGTATAAGCTTTGGGATCCTATGGCTAGGAAAGTTTTGTATAGAAGAGATGTTATTTTCAGAGAAGTTAAATCTTCTCCCACAATGGTTCAGCCAAAAGAGGATAAGAAGAAGCTAGTTGTTCAACTACCACCCAAAACCAAAAAAGTTCGACCAGAAAATGAACAAGAAGTTCATGATGGACCTAATGAGGAGGAGGGCTTAGAGAGTTCCAAAGTGGAGAAAGAAACTCCACCTCGAACTTTAAGGAGGTCAACTTGGAAAAGAAGGCAACCAAATAGGTATGACTACAGTCCATCTGATTTTGGGTGTATATTTGCTTTATGTACTAACACTAATGAACCTAGAACTGTGAAAGAGGATATGGAAATGGAAGATAAGGAGTCATGGAGATTGGCCATGGATGCGGAGATGGCCAAAATGATACATAAGACTCGGTACCATTGCCGAATGGACAGAATCCCATGGAATGTAAATGGGTGTTCAAAAGAAAGATTGTTTTAGATGGCAGTATTGAAAAGTACAAGGTAAGGTTGTTTGTGAAAGGATACTCCCGGATGAGGGGATAGACTTTGGTGAGCTTTTTTCCCTGGTTGCTAAGTTTAACATTTATCAGATTTCTATTATCTATAACAGCAAATTTTGATATAGAAATAGAAGAGATGGATGTGAAAACAATATTCCCACATGGCAACTTGAAGCAGGAGATTTATATGACATAGAAACAGCACTACATTGAAAAAGGTAAAGAGTCATAGATTTGCAAATTAAATTTTTTTGATATGGTCTCAAACAGTCTCCCGGATGTGGTACCAAAAGTTTGATTCCTTTGTGTTGGGATTGGGATTTTTGAGATCCAAATTAGATCACTGCTTGTATTACAAACAAGATGGTGGTCATTTCCTTGTTATTACTTTGTATGTAAATGATATGTTATTTTTTTGGTAACAACAGGGATGTGATTCATGATTTGAAGTCTTAGCTTTCAATGCAATTTGACATGAAGGACTTGGGTATTGCAAAATATTTTTAGGAATGGAGATTGGGAGAGATAGAGCGAACATAAAGCTTTGGTTGAGCCAAAGTAAGTATGTGAACTCTATGCTACAATGTTTTCGCATGGAAGATTGCAGACCATTGAGTGTTCCAATTTCTGTGGGAACTAAGATTCCAGTTGAACTGTGTCCTACAACACCTACAAAGATGGAGGATATGGCTTCTATTCCTTATGCTAGTGCAGTTAGTAGTTTGATGTATGGTATGTTCCATACTAGACCAGAAATTACCCAAGCAGTGGGAGTTTTGAGTCATATAACGCCTAACCTTG
Source organism: Larix kaempferi (assembly GCA_027924585.1). Taxonomy (NCBI): domain Eukaryota; kingdom Viridiplantae; phylum Streptophyta; class Pinopsida; order Pinales; family Pinaceae; genus Larix; species Larix kaempferi. The sequence goes on from BSBM01000577.1 coordinate 23,752,438, forward strand.
GACATGAACATTGGGCTACAGTGAAGAGGGCCTTCAAGTATTTGCGAGGTACTTTTGAGTATTCCATTTGTTATCATAGTAATGTTTCATGGGATCCACACTTGGTGGACATACAAGGTTATGTGAATTCTAATTGGGTAGGGGATGTAGATAGAAGGAGATCAACAGGTGGATATGTGTGTCTACTATTTGGAGGAGTAGTGAGTTGGATGAGCAAACAACAAAATGTGGTCGATTTGTCCACTGCAAACATAGAGTATATGGAAACTACTCATGTCTGTAAGGAGACCATTTGGCTTATGAAACTGTGTTCAAATGTAAGGTTAAGTCAAAGAGTTATTATAGTTCACTTTGATAGTAACAGCATCATTTGTCTAGCTAAGAATCGAACCTTTCATGCAAACACAAAGCATATTGATATCCAGTACCATTACATTCAGGACATGGTAAAAGATGGAAAGGTGATACTATAGAAAGTTGACACTTTGGAAAATGTTGCAAATGCATTGACGAAACCGGTGAACACTGGTAAATTTAAGTGGCGTTATGGCCCTTAGTAGTTAGCTCACAGTTTGATGCAATCTCCCTTATACTCTTGCAAGGTATATGACAAGTGGGAGAATGTTGGGACAGGTGTGTCATACAACTTGTAGTCCTATAGTTGTGTAGGTAATGATTGCTAAGTTGTAGTAGAGAATAAAAAGCTGTGCAGTGGAGGGAATAAATGCTAAGAAATGGTAGAGCATAAGTGCAGATCACTAACAAAAAATGAATGATAAGCAGTAGCAGTTGGCCAAACAATTGCTGGTGGTTTCCAACATATGGAATTGGAAAACCATAAATAGTTTATGGTTTTTGTTGTGCTTATTTATTGAGTGCTAGGGTTGGAGGAAATAGTGTGTGTGAGTTTTTAACTTACTGTTATGTTGTTGAAATTTCTCCGGAATGATTATGTTGCTGAACACTCCTGCTGCCAGCACATGGACTCTATAATGTATTGTAGCCATTCATTAGTTGTTGATTAATACATTTGATGTGCTTTGAAGTGTGAGGTTTTTCTCCCAAAAGGCTTTCCCCTTAAAATTGTTGTCTAATGGTTGTATGTTTCTATGTTGTCCATAACTACAATTTTGTTTATTTAAATCTCTGCACATTCTTCTCTCTTTGATTAGGGTAGGAAGCGTATCCCTCACCTATGCTTCCTTTCACAAACTTTCTTTAGCTTAGAAGCTAGGTCTCAGGGGTATCTATTCTACAAAGTTGCAAGCAGTTACACCTGGCATCATCCCTTGTAAAGGCATACAATATATTCCAAGATATAAGCTTTTTCAAGAAAAATAAATGTTTTGGAAGTGCTTCAAGAAACATGCCCCAGGGGATTGCACCACAAAGAACAAACTTGCTTTGGCTTAGAAGCTAGGTCTGTGGGGTATCTTGATCTGAAACGGATCTGGTGTAATGAATCCAGTTTCATGCCAAATCCTGGGGCCGAGTTAAACATGCAAGAGTCACCAAATATTGTAGGGAATATGCTGCAGAAGCAGGCATACTACAGAAATGTAGGCCTGCCACAGAAATCCAGATGCAAGTTGCTGCAGAAGACCACAAGCTAAGGCTGCAGAAGCTACCCAAGAAATGCATGAAGCAGAAAGAGTGAAGACCGTGAGCTGGCGGTGTGACCAGGAGATTTAGCTATTGATTGTTGAAGTCTGAGGATCAAATACTTAATGGGTGTGATGGAAAATGGCATCTGGTTGGATATCTCACCACTGTGGCATTTGCTAACCGCCTTTCTACACCTGTCACCATGATTGTTGAGCAGTTTCCTTGATGGAAAAAAACCCCATGATCTAAGGCAAGACTATTGGACAAGTGGCAAGGGTAGAAGTGCCAATCAAGTGCAAACAGAACCGGTGCTCTCTGTGGGTCATCCGTTATGTCTTTGTTGCCAAAGATGGGTAGGTGCTTACTCTTCCATTATGTGTTGTTGGTTTCACTTATTATGAGGAAGGGAAGAGCCCGATTACTCTCTGGGAGGTGGAACAATCCATTTGCCATACAGCAGAGAAGATAAAGGAAGCTAGGATTGCTAGAAAGGGGGGTGTCAAAGAACTTCAGGATATAGAGGGACTGCTACAAAGGCTGAATGGACAGAAGACTACTTGTCCATGGCGGAGCTACAGTGTCCCACAATGAAGCAGAGTTAGAGATCCAAGGGCACTGTTTACTTGCCCCATGTCCCTTGGCCTTCACATAGAAAGTTTTATTAAAGAGGATGGAGGAGGAGACAAGGATACAGGCCATGGAAACCATTGAAGTATTCACTCTGGAAGCTGCTCAAGAGCATTGTTGAAGAAGAGACAAAACTGCAATACACGGCAATGAGCACAATGCAAGAAATAACTTCAGTTGTGAAGATGGAAGAGATGTTCGATAGTGATAGCATATTCCAAGATCAAATGGATGAAAGGCTAAGATCCTTGTCCATGGCAAAGGGAGTGAAGTCTGTTGCTAGGCATTGAGTATATCTTTTGCAGACAAGAGGAAGAAAGCCAGAATCAAAAGAGAGCTATTGCAGAAGATTGAGGGGACAAATAAGACCCAGGAAGGCCTGGTCCAGAACATCAGAATGGTGTGCCAAAGCTTGTAAGAATCTGCACTGCAGAGAAATAGTAAGAACACTCTAAAATCTCTTATAGAGAGAGCGCAACTATTTTATTATACTGCATGTAGTTTCCTCTTATTAGTAAAAGAGACAAGAAGCCATTATTTGTTGGTTTTCCCTAGATTGGGTTTCTAGGGTATATCTGGATTCTGTATTATTGTTGTGACTGTGATTGTTCTCCTTCAGCACTGTTTTATGCATTTAAATTCAATCTAAAAGTTTTATTACAGTCATTTGATTCAACGAAATAGCAAGCAAATATATACAAATTATTTTTCACATCTAGTATCTGTGTCAGTGAGAAAGACAAGCCATATGCCTACTGTACGGATCATATGGTATCAAAGCCAAGTTTAAAGATGAGAAGATCATGTTAATACCATGTCCAAGTTCGAGAACACTTGAATCATATTCAGAGTCAAGTTTGATCGATTGGAAGAACCAATGGTATCAGGAGCTCGGGTTTGAGACACTCGGAGAATTCTAACCTTTTGTAAGACTCAAAAGCCTAAAATATGGAAGTCTTATCCGAAACAGATCTGGTGTAATGAATCCAATTTCACACCAAATCCTAGGGATGAGTTAAACACGCAAGAGTCTACCAAATAGTGTAGGAATATGCCGCAGAAGAAGGCATGCTATAGAAATGTCGACTTGCTGAAGAAATCTAGATGCAAGTTGTTGTAGAAGACCTCGAGCTAAGGCTGCAAAAGCTACCCACGAAATTCATGAAGCGGTAGGTTGAAGAACGTGAACTGGCAGTGTCACTAGGATACTGAGTTGTCGATTTTTCAAGAAAGGATCAAACACTTAATGTGCATGATGGTAAATGGGGTCCAATTGGATATGGCGCCATTGTAGCTTTTGCTAACTGCCCCTCTACACTTGTTGCCATGATTGTTGAGCGACTGCCTCTCTACACAAGTGGGTGAGGGCAGAAGTGCGAATCAAGTGTTAATAGAACCGGTGGTCTGTGTGGGTCATCTGTTATGTCTTTGGTGCCAAAGATGGGTAGACGCGCTTACTATTCCACTGCATGTTGTTGGTTTCACTGATTACGATAAAGGGAAGAGCCCGATTCCTCTGGGAGGTGGAACGCTCCATCTACCACGCAACAGAGAAGAATCGAAGATAAAGGAAGCCAGGATTGCTAGAGTGGGAGAAATCTATATAAAACTCAAACAGATAAAGGGACTGCTCCAAAGGCTGAATGGACAGAAGAATACGTGTCCATGTTGGAGCTAGGAGTAGAGACCGAAGGGCATTGTTTACTTGCTCCATGTCCCTTGGCCTGCATACAAAAGGTTTTATTAAAGAGGAAGGAGGAAGAGACAAGGACGTGGGCTGCGATAACTGTTGAAGGATTTGTTGTAGATGTTGCTCGAGAGCACTGCTGAAGAAAACTCAACGTTGTAAAACACAGCAGTAAGCACAATGCGAGAAATAACTTCAGTTCTGAAGATAGAAGAGATGTTCGATAGAGACAGTATGTTCCGGGACTGAATAAACGCTGAGATCCTTGTCCATGGCAGAGGGAGCGAAGTCTATTGCTGGCGTTGAGTATATATTTTGCAGACAAGAGGAAGAAAACCAGATCCAAGGAGGAGCTGTTGCAGAAGAATGAGAAGACGAATAAGACCCAGGAAGGCTTCGTCCACAATGATGTACCGAAGCTTGTAAAATTCAGCAATGCAGAGAAATAGTAAGGACACTTAAAAAATTCTTAAGGAGAGAGTCAACTATTTTATTATCCTACATGTAATGTACTCTTACTCATTATTTTTTTTGTTCCAAGATTGGGTTTCTAGGGTGTATCTGCGTTATTGCTATGATTGTGATTGCCCCGTTCAGCACTGTTTTATCAATTTAAATTCAGTCTACAAGTTTTATTACAGTCATGGAATTCAATAAAATAGCTATCAGAAATATACAAATTATTTTCTGCATCTAGTATCCGTGTTGGTGAGACAAACTGGCCATAGGCCTACCAATTATATTTATTCCACCAAAGTTGCAAAGAGTTACTCTGTCCTCGGCCCTTATAAGGGCATGCCATACACCTGGCCTCATCCCTTGTAAACTCATGCCCTTTAGGTGGGCTTGACAATTTTTTTGGAAGTGCTTCAAGCAACGTTGTCACAAGGGGATGCACCACAAAGAACAAGGGATATCTATTCCACTGAGGTTGCAAGAAGCTACACCTAGCCGCATCCCTTGCAAAGTCATGCCATACCCCTGGCCTCATCCCCTTTGGGTGGGGCTTGACATTCGATCAACCTTGCCATTGAAACAAATTGGCAACCTCCTGAAAAACTTATGAGATACAAATCCTAAGAAATCCACAAGGAAAATGAAATCCCATCATGGGGATATGCCAGCATCAATCTCAGGGACTTGCACCCAAAAATCTGCTTCTGGATTGGCAAATCTTTTGCCTCAATCTATCTTTCACAATTTTTATTCATGCAGGATTATCCACAACACACACATGTGGAAGGAGAGTATTAATGTGGAGTGAAATCCGGGTCATCACACTATTGTAGGATCTTGCAAACATATAACCCAAGGAATTAGCTCAACCAATTGTTGCCAATGTTGCTGGACATTTGGCTAGTTCCATATAGGCAGGTAACTGGTTTGAATCCTCCTGGATTAGAACCACTAGTCTATGTCAACGGCTTTATAGGGATGCCATCCACTAAAGCATGGAAGCATTCCTTCGGTTTCTCAGAAATTTAATTTTGAAAAAAAAACTTGCAAATATCACAATTCTATCAGCAATCAAGAAATATCTAGCACTGAACATGTTTGTCCAGTCAAATAATTCCTTCCAAGCTTGACAAGCATAGAAATATAGCAAATTACCCAAACTGCGTTAGGCACATATCAAACAGTCCAATGACTACTGGATAGAATGCCCATTGTCTGATATGCATCCAGCACGGAGTGGATAATTTTCTCTGAAACTAAGTTACTCGACAGAAGAAAGCATAAATTGGAAAAATCTTACAGAAGAAAGAATAAAAAAAGTCTGCACGTTGCATTCAACTAATTCATTAGGTATAACACAAGTTTAAGATTACAAAAAGAATCTGATTTAGTCAATCACACCTTACGGAAGACCACATTGAATAGGACCTTGAAAAATTGAGCATGGAAAAGAATCAAATCTCATCAATCCACAAATCCGAGTTTCACAGCAGAAATAATCTCTTCACAGTGCCTACAGTTGCCATCTGAGAATCCCCAGATGCCTTCAATTTGTTCAGGAAATGGCTCGATGTGCGTGTGTATTGCTGCCAACACCAACAAAACAAGCCTAGGAAACCAAACTTCGGCCTCACAGAGCTTCAACTCCTGTGCATATTCTATGTTGAATCTTCATTCTCTAAAACAGGCTTTGTCCTTGTGCCTCCTGCAGTGGGAGCCCTGCTATTCCCAATCAATGAAGTTTGCAATGTCTCCTCATTGTCTGCATGTTTCTCCATTTTAGCGATCTTAGCTTTGTCCACTTCCTTTCTTCCCCAAAAACACAATAGAACCAAAGCCAAAAGAGCTGCAATCCCACCTAGTGCTGCGCCAACTGCAATTTTCCATACATTTGATCCTTCCTTCCCCATTCTTTCTTTTGATTTTTCTGAATTATCTTGATTAGGTTCAGGAGCAATGGAAGGTAAGCGGATGACAAGAGAAACTTCTCCCAGTTGATTTGAATTACAGATATATGGGAGCGAAGCCAGCTTGCTAATTATATCCCAGCCACCCATGGAGTTCAACAATGCACAAGAAGGCGTGGAGACACTAGACACATATATTGGGATCCGAATGCTTATTGGATCTTTACCAGCCGTTAGCTTGAGTTGTGGCTGTGATTCTAAGCCAGATGTCACGGAGTTATTGTAAACCAGAATCCCCACAACTGGTGCAACAAACTCATAGTCTGTATCTGAGAAATAGGATGAGTTGTGGCCAAAATTCGTATAAACCATTACAACGCTTCTTGGGTTTCCCTCAACAGAGGCCCCTTTTGGTACTGTGAATTCATTGAACGTAACTCCCCTTCTCTTCAGACTCCCAGTCCTCAAACGCATCACCTGAGCAGTAACACCAGAGTATTTTGGAGGCACTGTGACATTGTATATGTGGCCTGTCTTCTTGTGGCGGAGAACCGTAAACGCCTCGTTCTGCACTTGGGTGTTTAGATCTTGTAGTCCATTGGCGGCAACTCTGAAACATAAGAAGAACCAGATGAGCATCGAGAATGCCCATGTAGGATTTCCCATCACATCAACGGAGGCAAAGCTTGATCCCCTGCATGGACATGGGCATTTCAAGCATAAGTCTGCTTTCACCCAAGCAACCGTGGCTTGCAAATGCAGGGCAATGTTGCAAAACAGAAACCCATTCTTTTCTGAACCACAAGATAGACAAGAATTCCTGTCTATGAACAACTCAATTCACTATCTTTCTTCATGTATGATCGTCCATTCATACAACCAGAGCTAATGCAGGAACAACGCATTCCATGTTTTTCTGTGGCAGCGAAGGGATTTAGTAAAAGCATCAGTGCAGCTTAGTTCAGTGCCCAGATTGATAAAGGCATGGACTGACAATACAGCTAAGTAATAGTCCTGGCAGCTATGTGTAACTAGTTGGAGAGGACCCACACAGAGATCTGGCAATCAGATGGAAAAACTCGCCACTGTAATTTATTTTTCTATTCTTCAAGTACCCAATAGCGAATGTAAGCAAAGCACACGAATGAGAAGATTTTAATGGGTGAAAAAGTTGATCTTGCAGATTGCAAATGTAATGAGGAAATGATGTGTAAAACCCAAGTGCCCGAAGGAGCCGTTTTGGAATCTGGCAGGGGGACTGTGAAGACTGGAGTGTAGTCAAAGGCTGTTGGAGTGTAAGAACCGGTTTCTTGCATGGGATTGTGTGTGTGGAGGACAGCTGCATTAATGCATGATTTGGGGGAGTTCTATATTGGGAATTGGGCACATCTAATCTATGGGTGCTGGAGGCTGGAGCTCTTAATCAATACTCATAACGAGCCCGTGACGTCCTATTCATTGGTGGCAGCAAGAACCCAATGGGAATGACAAATAAATTAATGATTTAATAGGGAGACTTGCAATAGAAATGGTAAGGGGAAATTAAAGTCTGCCATAGTCAAAACAATCAATTTTTAGCATGCAGGTGAGGCATAAAACGTGGCTAAAAATGAGCAATGCCTATAAGGCTATGGGCTAGATTGAGCAATGTGCTTAAGCTGATTATTAAATGGTAGTATATACCCTTCCTTTGGTCTATATGAATAAATATTCAACGCTATATAAAAAATTTATTGGGTGTATATAGATCCAGTAGGAAAAAATAATTTGAAAAAAATATCAATTTAAATTTTTATTTTTAAAATTTGGTTTTAGAAGTTTTAGATTATGGAATATATAATGTGGAATTTACTTTAAATGCATAATTTTTGGAAAGATTGAGTTTGTATATTTTTTAATTTATTTCTTTATTAATCCTTCATAAAATTAATTTTATTTTTATTTTTGTTATTTATTTTTAGTTTTTTAAATTTCATTTTATTTTGTTATATATGAACAAATATAATAATTTTTTTCTTATCTTGAAATGTAAGAACATTCAATTATAGCACATTTAACTACGGTAAGAGGTTATATTGTAATTAGGGGTAGTATCTAGTCCCTTCCCTTAAGGCTAGATGTTAGGTACATGTCCTCACTCTGATAGTCTTAGTGATGACAATGTGGGATAACTACTAGCCCATCAAGCTAGGAGCGAATGGTGGATGCCACGTACCATAAGGCATTCAACCAACCAATATTGCGGCCCCACTAGAGCACATGAGTGGGCCTAATGGGTAATAATATGTGTGATCTATGTGGAGGTCATAGGTTCAAAACCGACGGAGGGTAGCATTGCTCACTGACCCATTGTGACAAGGCTTGAAGGGTAGGCGACCCCTAGGATAGAGGCTCACCTCAGTGGGTTTTGGGACGTCTCAGCCCCCATCAAGTCACAAATTATTGGTATATCTGGCTTACGTGTTGTTGGATATACCCTTGGGAGGTTGCTAAGTTCCCATGGTTAAAAAAAATATTACGGCCCCACCAAGGTTCGAAACTCATTTAGCTCGTCCAACGTGCTTTTGGGTGGCAATCTCTTGTGACTCAAACCCTAGTCTCCTTGGTGAAAGCCACTAGGTTCTACCGATTCTCCCAATAATTAAAAATGTGGGATATCAACCAGCCCACCAAGTTAGGACCGAACGACGTGCATCCTGCACTAGAAGGTGTTCAACCAATCAATATTGTGGCCTCGCCCAACTTAGAAACTCGATTTGTTCATCCAACATGCTTATAGATAGTAATGTAGGGCCCTATTGTGGGAGTCTCTTGTGACTTGAACCCTAGTCTCCTTGGTGAAAACCACTAGGGTCTAGAGATTCTCCTAATAAATAAATAAATGTGGGATATTAATCTTGCAAATAATATTTATATTGAATTTGTCTTTTGGCTCTACAGTATGACCTAAAATTGCTTCTAATTTGCTAAGAGCACGTCTTCCTTATAAAGGCATAGGTCAACAACCCAAATTACAAAGGTATTTGGTATGAATGGAAGTCTAACCCCTAATGGATCACTAGCAAGTTATTTTAGATAGCCAGATTTTATATACACATAATGAAGTAACTCCGCATTAAAATCTTGAAATTGTATTAACAAAAACTAAACCATAATCCAAAATATTTTAAACTTTTTCCTATTTAAAAAACACAAAAGAACATGAATATAATTTTATTGATTAAAATCAAGTATGATTGTACAAATTGTTAATTGTTCATCTTTATAAATCGTGAAATAAAATTTCTTACTTTCACTTAAAATTAATGATATTATCTCAACTAAACTATTTTAAATTACATTATTATGAATCATAAAAACATTTTTCTTAACTTTATACAAAATTAATAGTGTTATCTCAACTAAATTATTTTTATTATTTTTTATTTTATTTTTATTTAAAACATACATTTATTTTATTTTATTATTTTTATTTTTTATTTTGTATTGTCCTCATATAAGTTCATCTAACATAGATGTATGCTTTGTCATCTTACATCATGAGAGCTCATCTAACACACAAATGTGTGGCTGTCATCTATGTATGCTCCATCTCATCCTTAAGAGCTCTTTTGTATGGTTGTGATCTTAATATGCTCCATTTCATTTTGGACTTTAGTAGATTGGATATATTGAAGTCTAAACCAAAAATTATTTTTAATTCAAGAACCAACTACCAACTTGTGTGAAGGTTTAAAGAAGTGTTTTTCCAAACATATGTTAATTCTTTTATCATCTTGGACTTTAGTGGATTGGAACTATAGAAGACCAAAGCACAAATGGTTTTTTATTAAACAACCAACTTGCATGAAGTGGATTGGACCTATTGACAACGAGAGAACAAATGGTTTTTAATTCAACAACTAACTTGCATGTAGGTATAAAGGAGTGGTTTCTTATGTTCATAACTTTATACATATGTAGTCTTTCCCTTCCTCTTGGATTCCAGAAATGGTATCTTAAGAGCAAATTGGTCCATGTTTGTCAATATGTACTATTTCCCCTTAGACTCTTGGATTCGAGAAATGTACTAACAAAACTCCGTTTTGGTGAATGTTTATGTAAAAACTTGATTGATACATTTTTGTTTTTATTTGTGATATAGTTTTTTATTATATTTTATAAACCAAGTGCTTTTTAAACATCTATTAATCATTTTCTTATAAATAACATCTTGATTTATGATTTTATATGGAATCTTTTTCTTTGACATATTTTTTCTATATATTAGTTTTTATAAATATGAAAAAAACTTATTTTTAGTAAATTTTTATGTAAAATTTGATAAATATAATTTTGATTTAATTTGTAATATAGTTTTTAATTTTTTATGTTTTAATGATGAGTAAATTGGTTTATTTACTTTTTATTTAGTTTGTGATATTGACTTCTATTTTACATAAAACAAAAAATCAAATATTATTGATCATATATCTATTTACAAAAGATTCTATTTTTGAAGAAAAATGAAATTAAAAACTTTCAAATATTTACATGAACAAATTCATTTGTGAGCATCATTAACTTGTACTAATCACGAGCATGGACAAAGATTTCATAAATTGTGTAACTCAAAAGAGAAATTATGAATACTCTGTGATAGTTTTCCACCTTTATCACTACCACTTGTTTCAATGGTTAGTTTGATTTCATCAAACTAACTTTATCTAGGACCTGTGTTCATAATGCTTTATTATTTAGCTAGTTTGAAAGATACACATGAAACTTTTATTGACTTTCAAAAGAGCACTCGTCATTAGATTTTATTTAAAGTTTAGGTTATGTATTTTATTAAGAATTCAAATCCAATGCAATGCAATGTCTCGTTTTTTTTCTAAATTTAAATATTATGACAAACCACTCCTCTCATACTTGTTCTTCCTTTATTTTTCTTGAACTTCTCAAGCTAACTTTAAAGGTTATGTTCCTCTTTTTTCTTTAAGTGGTAAACTTGAACCCATAGTCTGACACTAGTCTAATGCCTTCATACATATGGTCACATCCTCATCCAAAAGATCCAATGACCCAAATGTCTCTGACGAGTTTGTGAAGCAATGAGAGGGGATACCTAAGCTAGAGATCTCATTCGATGGTCCAAGAAATAAGGCATTATAGTATGCATACCAAATTCTAATTGGAAAATAGATGGGGACATGGCCAAACCATAAAACATTGGACTCTTCAACCCAACGAGTCTTGGGTTGCCCATCTGAAAGGTAGGTTGTAATTCTATTTTGTAGTAAAGGAGTTTTTGTATTCCATTTCCATTTCAAAGAGACATCATTTTTAGAAGTGGCCCTTGATTTCTAGGGTCCAATAGTTTATACTTGATGGACCTTGGAGTCAACCCAATAGAGGAAATGGCCTTGGTTTTCCCATTCTAGGTTTGTCTACCTCATCTCCCTCTAAACCTATGGGACAAGGAGACTCTTGAGGTAATAAGCAATAAGATTGTAAATATCTTATACAAGTCTTATTCAAATTTTGTCATATACTTTCTTTGCTCAAATGTACATCGAAGTAGATATGGAAGCAACTCCCTTTGATGTAATCTAACTAAAACTAGATAAATGGACTTGTGTCCAAAAACTAAATTATGAGCATCTCCCCTTCAAATGTAATGGTTGTTATAAATATGGTCATTTTGCAAAATAATTTTTGAATAGGGTTCCATGCCCAACTATGGAAACAAAGGATGGGTTCCATTAGGTCTATAATGAAAAGAGAGAATATGTGTAATCCCTCCTCTCCCCTTCCACTAGGGAGGGAAATCCAAACCATCTTTTGGAATTATAAAGGATTGAAGAGGACAAGAACTAGAATCATAGTACTAAAACTCATATATTAAAGGAGTTCAAAAAAGACAAAAAAAAATGGGGCTAAATTGGATTCCCTATAGTACACAGGCTTGAAATGGAGACCCTCTAGTGATATCGAACACTCTTTACTAGTTGGCAACATACATGAGGGGGAAAACCCAAAGAAAGAGCCACATAATCACATTCAAAACATAGAATCGGACAATGAGGAAATCCAAAAGGTATGGGAACAAAACTCAAGAAACAAGGCATTCAATGATCAAAATTAATAAGTGAACAAACTCAAACCATTTTGGTGGAAATTCTTCCTTAAATCTGATAGGAAGTTTATTGAAAACTATAGTTCCACCCTATTATCAATGAGAATTTTGATTATGGAACTTTTCTCTCAGATGATTTAACCTATTTTAAGGTGACCTAGATTATCAAAATTTCCAAAATTAAAAAAATTAAGATAAAAAATTACTTTAAAAATAAAAAAGTAGACTCACAATTTCTTTTGAGTTAATCCACTTATTAACTCAAACCTTTAAAGATGATAAAAACTCCTTAGATTTAACTTAGATAATGAACCCTAAAGAGAAAAAAATTAAGAAAAATACATATTCAAACCTCTTGGTCTACCCCTCCAATCACAAAAAGTAAAATGACCAAAAATTCAATTAAAATTCCCGCTAATATTTATCTTTTACATATTTTTATATAATCAATTTGTAAAGCAATGATTTTATGGAGCTGCGAGAGAATGTTTGAAAACAATTATGACGCATTTCTTTCTCCACGACATTTGGGTAGAGAATCAGAGATCATCATATGAATTAAAGAATCTAATTTAATCCATTTTGCATTATGCGAGAAGGAAAAAGCCACATGGTTTTTATTTTTTTAATATAATATAACCGTTATTATAGGAACAAATATTAATATTGAATTAAATTAAAACCTCGAACGAATCTCCAAATCTCAATTTTGTCAACTGTGCATGATTTTTGTTCCTCTTACGAGAACGAGATCAATACATAAAATTTGAAAAGGAATTATTTAATCCTAACGTTTCATAAGTCAAAAGTTGTCATACCTCGAAAATCGCATTTGTCTTTGTATTATTACAAGTTTATAAAAAAATTCATATGTAGAACAGTCACACAACCCAAACCATATTCGTTCAGTAGGGAGGGCATGAGGTTAAGAGTTAGCTAGGACTACAGGGAATCCGTAGTACTTGGAAGCATGTGTGCACCATGATAAGGAAGTTTGTGAGTAGTCAAGGTTTAGGCCATTCCTTAATGTTCGCATTGGCCATGGTGGTACAACTAGTGGTATATGTGATGCCTTTTATTATACTATGAAAAAAGATTCCATATGCATGTGCTTGCCTAACAATTTTAAATTGATAAAGATAAAATGTAAATAAAAAATTGGTAACTTTTGAGATCTATTTCTTGTTATGCTTTTGAATATCATTATTAGTAGTATGGTTTTTTAATTAAGTCTTTTGTTTACTTCAGTTCAGCAAGTGGTAATGTTTGAATGGTTAAAACACCCTTCTACTTAGTAAGGTGATAACATTCGTGATGACATGTTCACACTTACCCCACCACAGTACTTATTTGATTGGCCCTCATCACACTTACGTTACAACCTAGACGTGTGCCACGTGGAAGGACACATCTTATTATTAAAGAGAGATGTGTCGGTTATGCTCATTCCCAATAGATGATTACAAAGAGACCGCAAAGGGCCTTTTTATCATAAGGATAGCCGACACACCTCTCTTTAGAGCAAGGATAATTTTAGGGGCGAAATTTAGCCCATGGGCTATTTTTCCATGTTTTTTTCTCAAAAAAGATTCGCCAATTTGTATTTTTTGAAGCCCCATTTCGTCCAATTTTGATGGGGTAATCTTTTTTCACTCTAAAAATTGCCAAATTATTATATAAACTATATAAAATCCTTAGAAATTGAAATAATTTTAGAAAAATATCGTCAAATATTTTATAGTTGACATTTTAAGAATTGATAAGATTTGCTAAGGTTTATACACTTTTAAATAAGTAAGGGTCCTTAAAATTATCACTACTTTAGAGATAAGCTACAATACAAAGTTGTTCAGACACATGGACCAAATAGATGTTTCCACATGATAGGGTGACTTCATATTTTTCCTATAAATAAAGTCATTGTATCACACATGGTCCAATTAGTGGGTGTCATTGCACTACCATGCCAACATCTGAGGGTGAGGCCTTATGCATTTCATCAATGAAAATTTCCATTGTTCTTACATTTTGAACTTGAAAGGGATCCTTCATTAGATTTTATAATTCTTTCTAATTTAGTAAACTATGCATATTCAAAATATCATGTTGGAGTATGTCCCTAGAACAAACATCAGACTTCACTATATTTCATATTCTTTCGGGCCTAAGGGATTGAGGGGATTTAAATTGTTATGATTCTTAGGATGAACAAACTCCCTAGTAGACCTAATGGAAAGATGAATTGGAGTTCATAAGTATTTCAAGTTTGGAAAAGGTTCTATGGAATGAAGGAACAATGCAAAAATATATATAAAGTTTGAAATATTTTTTATGGCAATGGACTCTACCACGTTAATCGTTTAAGGACCAATCATAGGGTGCTACACTTTCAAGGAAAATACAAGAAGGTTGTTGATTCAGACATACATCAAAAGATGAGTCACGTGGGAAGCTCATGATGTGCCATACCAACAACATGACATTAGCATGTGTAACTCAACAAATATAAAACCAATTAGTGGATTCCACATGCCATTATAAGGACTTCAATAGAATACAAGTATGATAGATAGGTGAATCAATTAGATTATGCCACGTGACATTGGGTTGAACTTAAAGATTCCAAGGACACTTTCTTTTAAAAAAAATGGCTAAGTATTGTAGTTGGAAGCGAGACATGATTTAAATGTATATATTGGCTTTACTAGTCCAAGTAGATTTACCTTCCAATGTTCCTCAACTTGCATAAGAGTCCATGTGGACTCAGTGTTGGAGTTATGCATATTGCATAATTTTTGCAATCTATGTGTCGAAGAGAATATGATCCTTTCTTCTTTTCAAGCTACTCATACATTCCCACAAACATGACTCTAGATAAAACCAATCTCTATAGCATTCTAGGACTGTCCACCTAAGAGGATCTCATCCTTTATGTTTTGTAGACCCATGAAGCTCAATGTAAAGATAATTTGAATTTGAGAATATAGTGGGAGCATTTATAATACCTTAGCATGATTTTTGAAGCACACCCAAGATTATGACTTATTACCAAGTGCATTAGGATTGTTCAAAGCATGGATTGCAAGGACATGTGGTGTACCCAGAGGGGGCAATGCCATTAGTACTTTAGCAAAGGTGTTGAATAAAAAGTAATATAATTTGACTAGTCCTTGAGCCTCAAAAAGTAAAAATGATGTAACATCAAGACAAGGTTTTTGGAAAAGATGAGGTGTTAGCCACATGGAAGCATCCAAGTGGTCCATGTGACAGTTCATGGCTGAGGGTCTTACCTTTTAGAGTTCAAAATGCTCCTATAGCTCTATTTAATAATTTTCAGCCCATTTGGTTGGGAGGGTCTTAGCCTTTTTTTTTACTCCATCAAGCTAGTCATATTTGAACCCTTGTGCTCTCCATGCTAGACAACTTCCTTCTTTGACCCAAACTATAATTAAATAGTAATATATAATATTTTAGGTCTTATCATTTTGGTTGAATTTTCATATTTGTGCTTTCCACTCTGCATAGTCTTTGCTTTTTACTTGATTTCAGATTGAACCAAATTTTATGATAGCTTCATTCTATAGATCTAGAGAGATATGAGATTCAAGTTTTCATTTGGCACAACCCTATTTCTCGAACCTAGCCTTGAATTACAATAGATTTCATGACATTTCAAGTTTGGAGAGTAGAGGAAACAATTCATGTGCATAAGAGAACATGAACCAACAATAAAGGACCTCCATGCATAATGTATTTCACATAAGAATTCTTACAAGGATTCCACATGTGTAGGATAGATTAGCATGGTGCCAATATGAACAATAAAGAAAGGTTGTAGGGAGATGTAGAGGACTTGGAGAATGCCATGTCATGATGCTAACCTCAGTAAGGGTGATCAAGGTAGGACTTGGACCAATCAGGTTTAATTTCCATGTGGTAGCAATGACATCATCACACATGGATCAAGAGGAGAGGCAGAAGATCTAGGATCGGCCACGTGGTACTAGTGTGTGCACGACTAAGTGTGGTAAGATACTTCTTTTTTCATTGAACTTATTTAACTCCTTTGCTTTTCAAAATTTTAAACAAAGAGTTAAATAGGTTCTATAATGATTTTGTGTCTAGGAAGGTGGCCATATCTAGGTTCTTGCATTTTATTAAGTGCACAACACTCCCCATGAACCCAAGTATAGCCCAAATATCCTTCTATAATATTTTGGGTTGTCAAGTTAGGGTGTTCTAGGATCTCATTTTTTCAAGGTGCATAACTTCTCCAATATAATTGATTAAATCAAGGCTCATTTCAATAATTATCTAAGGTCGAGAACTACAAAAAGGATGAAATCTTCTTGTAGTAATGTACTCATGACACCTAGACCAATAAGGAAATTCCACGTGGTATTTTACTCATTGCCACAACAAAATGATGATGTCGAAAATATAGAGTTGGAATGACACATGAACCAATTAGAAGTTGTGACATGGAACCTTTCTAAGTGTTGATCTCCATGTTTCTATAACACATAAATCCTCCCACAAACTTAACAATCACTTGAAATGACAGCTGATAATTTTTTTAGGCCTACAATAGGATAAGGGGATTTAAAGCTTGATGTAACTAAGCACATCATCCATGGAATCTTCCATAAGCACAAGATCTTCGATGTTGCACCATCTTGTGATATAAAGTAATTAGAAGAGAAAAAGGTTGAAGAGTTGCAAATCGTTCACAATATTAACTGCACCTGATCATAAAAGTCCATATGGTAGGCATGTTAAGACTACAATATCACAAGTCAACATCAACTAACCATTAAGTGGATCAACAAGAAGCTACCATGCGGCACTGGGTTCCACCACATAATAATTTTAAATAAATTTAGATGTTAGACAAAATATCGTGGTCTTTATGAAGAAGAGAGAGACCCAGAGCCACAAGAATTCAACAAGGGGATTGTTCATATATTTGAGGCTTAGACAATTGCCACCTTAAGTACAATCACTAATCTTAAGAGGAACGTGCCATTTGTGGTTTCCATCTTCACATGTCCTCCCGTGGACATAACAATAGGATAATAGTTGTGATATATATATATATTTTGTGTCTAGGAGAGGCAAGTGAACATATCATGTAGGTGCCCCTATTCAAAATCCATGTGGTATCAGGGTACCACATTGGAAGATTTTTTATAACTAGGAAGGAGCCATCTAAGCATGTCAACAAATGGAGAGAGATGTTGATTGGAAAAAAGGTGAGAATTATATGGACATGTGGCAAATTCATAAAATTATGTGTCATCAAGTTGTTTCATTAGATGCATGGACCAAATAGAGTCCACCATGTGACAATGGTGATGCCAACATAAGAGGACCAAGGTGACAAATGTCCAATCCATGGTTTGAAACATGGCATGCATACATGTCAAGGCAACCAAGGATCCCTCTCTTCATTTAATTTTTTGTAAGTAATGTGTCCGGATTTGAAAAGGATATAATCGAGTTTTACAAATTTTTGGGTACATTTTGCTAAGGAGATTTTATCTTTTATGTACGTAGCTTCCATGAATATTTCTTTATACTCAATCCTTCATTTAATTATGCTTTAATTACACAACCCTTCCCATCAGCCTAAAGATGATTCCAATCTCTATTGTATAATGTTCTAGGTTCAATAAGCTTGGTATATGTAAGCCCTCATATTTTAGAGTACGGGACTCTTCCAAGTACCTGACAAAGCACAAAAGTGAATCTTATTAGTATTTCCATGTTTGAAGCACAATAAGGTGCATTCAAGAAAATGTGGAAATAAAGGCATAATGCATTGTTGTGTTGGTGGAGTCGAAACAAATAAGAGCATGTAATGTATTCAAGGCAAATATAAGAACTGGCATCAACAATGCTAACTTGTTTAGCTATTTAACCAATCAAAGGGTGGCACATATCACAATGACATCAAGACTTAAGTACAAATGATGATTCCAAGGTGTTCCGTGTAGTAATATTCTTCATCTCATGGGGTAAGTGAAGAGAACATTTTCCATAGAAAAAAAATTCAAAGTTTTTTTCCTTTATGGTGAAATCAAAATATACACTACAAGGAAAACACATTATAGTGAAATCAAAATATACACTACAAGGAAAACACCTAGCAGAGGTTGTAGTGGATATTTTTAGTGTTACAAGATTTGGGAAAATTGTCAAAAAAAACTTCAGTACAACCTCCGCAAATGGTAACAGAGGTTTTAGCAGAGGCACTAACGTAGGTTTTAGCAGAGGTTTTTTATTGGCGGTCAAAGGTTTTAGCGGAGGTTTCTAGTGGAGGATTAGTGCACCTATAGTAAATAAGCATTGACGCGCTTATACCAAAGATGAGCATTGGTGTCTCTTCACTAAAGAGGAGCACCAATGTTACACCAAAATGTCATCACCCTTGTGCAATTGTTGCAAGTGTTGCAACTGTCATCGTCATAACCTAGTGTCGTCACCATGACCGTTGCAAGTGTCGTCATTATGACCGAGTGTCGTCATCATGACCGTTGTGATAATGTCGTCATCTTGACCATTGTGTAAACTCTTTGCTCTGACCCCTAAACTCATTCTGGGCTAAAACACATCAAACTGAGAGATTTCCCTGCCTAGTTGACCTCTTTGAGTAGGTTGTCGCACTTTGTCTTCCTACAGGGTGAGACAGACCCCCTCTGTCACAGTTCTTGGTCAGCTAGGGTGAGACACTGTCGTAGTTTTTCCTCAGGCAAAGTGTGACAGACCCCCTCTGTCGCTCTGTGTCCTCTACCAGGGTGAGACAAGGTTGGTTAAAGGCTATTTTGGGGAGTCTCAAGGTCTTTCTACAAGTTTGTTGAGGTGGAGACATATCCCTAGACTGTAGGTGAGGTGACATTTCGGTTCCTAACCTAATGGGAGGATCTCTTAACCATTTCCCCCTAATCCTTGACCTACCCTATCTCTTTAGCCCTATATAAGTGAAGCTCCTCTCCACTCCAAAGGGAGGAAGGTCTTTAGTATCCTTATGCTGGTAGAATCTACATTGGTGATCCCTTATCATCTTGGGAAGCTTGTACCATCTTGGAGGTTTGGCTTGGACATGTTGGATGGAGGATGCAACGTTAAGGCTTTGGTTGTGTTCTTCTCCTTTCTATGTATTCCCACTTTTAATACAGTAATACAAACTCTTTCCACAAATGTTATCATGTTGATTATTATTTGTAGTTTACTTCCTTAACCGTTGACTTAGATAAATTATTGTTTAGATATATTGTACTGCTTGTATTGTTTCCATATTGTCTTGATAGGTCTTGCAGCTGGAGATCTGATGACCACGGGACTTGGAGAAACAACAAGGAGAGGGATCCACGATATGAAAGGTATGATATCTAAGCACTCTATCTGTAACTAGATCTAGGAAATGAGTCTTGTATTCTGCCCTATTTGTTCTAGATTCAATTGAAATAGGGAGATCCGGCTCGCGTCCGCTCGAGTGGATTGTCTGTTAACAAATTTGGCGACCATACTGGGGAAACCAAACAGTAGAATTGATTTCATTTATGTTTGATTTCATCTCTTTTGTATGATCCATTTCTATTCTTTTGAGCCTTCTTACCATCAGATCTATGTCATTAAAGAGTTTCTTATGTGTCCTTGATTCTCTTTGGGATCATCATCACGCCTCCTACCCTTCTACCTTGAGGAATCTCACACTTTTACTGCTCAAAATTCGACTGTCGCACCTAGGTTGAGTCTTCCCTGCGCCACTGTCTGGCCGTCTCACTTTGCCTGAAGACAAACTGCGACGATGTCGCACCTTGCTTGTGTACAACCTGCGACGAACCCCCTCTGTCACACTTTGCCTATGTACAGGGTGCGACGATATCTTAAAACTTAGCGATCATTAAGGTCATCCTCTTTTTGGGTTTTTGGTATGATTTCTTGAGGCCTATAGGCTGTGTATTGTGGTTACACACCCCTTAGATCCAGCATAGTCCTTCTTTGGATGTGTTTTGGTTGATTTTGGGTGCTTAGTTAGTCAAGTGTTTGGCTTGGTTGTGGTGGGAAATTTTGATCCCCCGCTGGTTGATTTGATCTTTCCACCCTTGATCACCCCACCAGATCTTTTTGGATCTGTTCATATCGTTACATCTGATCTCCAAACCCTTCCTCTGCTCAATCATTGAGTTTTGTTTGCATTTGGTGGATTTTGAGCCGTTCTTGAGTGCCTTCGAGTTGTTTGGGTGCTTGTCGTTTTTCTTTGGGAATTTTTGAATGATTAAAGAGTGTTGTAGATATTCTCTCACTTTCTGTATATAGACATGAAAAGCGTTTAGTTACCAATTTCCATTTTTGATACATATATGTGAAAATTGAAAGTGCTTCATCAATTTTGTCCTATATATTGATAAGATTAGTTGCATCTTTCATTTTCTTTGTGCTTTTTAGTTGATTATTGCAGAAATTTAGAGTTATTGCACTCTAGGAAGGAATTCTTCTTTTCGCTACTACTTAAGTACTTTTTGGTTTGAAAGAAAGAAAAATCTCTCCTTACCTTAAGTAGTTTTCATTGAAAATGAAAGGAAAAGGTGCATTATCATGTAGTTGATGATTGCATTATATTTACATTTATGTACTCACCTCATGCATCCACCTAATTGTACAAGATAAAATTAATGCTAGCTTAGGTTAAAATCATTTAGTAACTGTGTGTAAGTTAGAGACATGTTTCGGCATCGTAAAACGTGGCAGCTATCGTTACTTGCCAGCACTGTATTCCGGGGGTATTGTAGTCTTCCACGTACCAACTGGTATATCAAAGCTCTTTCACGTACCAACTAGGTCTATCGAAGCTCTTTCATGTACCCACCAAGTACTTTGCGTATTTGACGTATATCGAAAGGTGTTTCACGTAATTGGCGTATATCGAAAGGTGTTTCACGTACTCGGTAGTATATAGGAAGGTCTCGTGCCGTACGGTTGTGCATTAGACAACACCACTAGGGATTTGAGATCCCACATACCTTGCATATATCGGGAGACACCATTAGGATTCCTATGAACAACTAAGTTAACCATTTGGCCATCCTGGAATCGCAATACATCGAGAACAACACTCGAGGAGATTACTACCCACATACCGTCTAGGTAGTAGGGTATTCAGGAAAGGATACGGTCCCAATACTCCTTGTCGCATTTTACTGTTGGACCTTGCGGTATATAGTGAGTTGCAAAGCCTTGATAATCCTGTGAGGATACTAACTTTTCATCCACTCCTATTCACACAGTTTGCTTGTTGCTTTTAGACTTGAGTAGTGTTTGACTTGTGTGGTACTTTAGAGACTCTTAGGGAGTTCAAATATGGAATATTCTTTCGGGACTACCAACCATGGCGCCCCTTTCTAGGGTGTACCATTTGTTATTCCCCCTTGTGGAACTGTTGGTCCTCCCTTTATGGATACGTTGAGTCTTCCTGGATTGACAATAGGATTACCAGTATGGTTATTCTCCAATCCAATTGCACCAATTGTGTTGAACCTAGGTCCTTCATCACATGAGCCTCAATCTCATGATGACCCTTCTCCTTCTTCCTCGAAAATTGAATCGGTTTCCATCTCTTCCTCTTCTCCTACTAAAAACTCTGATGTTAGTAAGAAGGCGAGTGCGAAGAAGAAGAAAGGGAAAACTAAGAAGAAGAACACCAGGAAGAAGGTCACAATCCCAGCCTCTGACCATCATGTTGGGGACTCACCAGCCATTGATCATCATACTGGGAACATCGATACATCTGTTTCGAATTTGCGTAGACCGAAATTCCCCTGCAAACTTTACAAAGGGTCCCATTTTCTTAAGAGATGCCCTGGTATCTCCAAGGTATTAGAAATATGATCGCGTTCCGAACAACCCATGTAATCAGTCTCTAGACATCATACTGATGATACCCCATCAACTAGTGACATTGTAATTAAGGGTCGAAAGGGTAGAGTTGTAGACCCTTGCTGGTTATGCAAGGGCATGCATCATACTTACCTTTGTCCATGCATGGATGAAGCTTCACAATTGTTGGAAGAGATTACTGTATCTCAAAACCACCTTCCAACTGGATATCGTAAGTTTTCCCTTGACCCCCCATTGGTTGATGAAGTGGTCGATCCAGCTCCATCCTTGGTTGATCCCACTCCTTCAAAGAGTGAAGTTGAAGTGGTCGAGTCGATATCAACTCCACTCGATCCCACTCTTTCATTAGAGAATGTCCAGACTGAAGCAGTCACCATGACATGATCTTCATCTCATTCTAGTCTTCCAGTTGAGAGTGAAATAGAAACTACTGATGTTTTTCTCGTCAATTCAGATTGTTCTGGGCGAGGGGAAACCATGTCCATTTCCATAGGACCCCCTCCAAGTACTGAGGTCATTTCCTTTTATTGGAATGGTCTAGTAGAATCTCGTCTTCCTTCGAGTGTTCCTTTCCAAATATATGTAGGAATTTCCGATAAGGAAATCTTTCACACTATATTGGATGAGAGAGCTTATGTTAGTATTTTATCCTCAATTGCTTGGCAAGCTATAGGTTCTCCTCAACTTGTTCTAGTCACTGACCAGATACTGGATTTCAATAGAAGGCCTACTACACCTTTAGGGATACTTCCTCAGTTACCTATCACTTTGGGAGGTAAAACTGTTTATATTGATGTCATGGTTGTCCAAGGTCCCTTAGATTTCAATCTGCTCCTTGGATGTGATTATGTGTTGGAGTAGTTTCCCTAGATTATTATGTTGGGGGGAACTCTACCAACCTCTGGTCATCATGTTGGGTACTTTCCAAGCAAAGTTTCCTTTTTGGTTTCAAGCTTGTGAAAAAATGAAACCATTTCCAAGCAAAGTTTTCTTTTTGGTTTCAAGCTTGTGAAAAAATGAAACCATTTCCAAGCACAGTTTCCTTTTTGGTTTCGAGCTTGTGTAAAAATTAAACCATTCCCAATCAAAGTTTTCCTTTTGGTTTCAAGCTTGTGTAAAAATGAAACCAATCCCAAGCATGGTTTACCTTTGGTTTCAAGCTTGTGTAAAAATGAAATTGTTTCTAAGCATAGTTTCCTTTCTATTTTAATCTCATTAAAAAATTAAACAGGTCATACAAGCAGAGTTCTATTCCTGTGTCTAGCTCGTTAAAAAATGAAACAATACCTAATCAGCATGGTTCCCTTTCTGTGTCAAGCTCGCTAAAAAATGAAACAGGTCATACGAACAAAGTTCTATTCCTGTGTCAAGCTCGTTAAAAAATGAAACAGATCATTTTCCATTGAGTCGAGTCTTTCCATTGACTTAGTACCTGAACCTTCTTTTCATGCGCCTAGGGGTAGCTTAGGCGAATGAAATGAAGCTTGGGGGCATCTCTTCAACATCGATACGTTATGTTGAAGTCACTTACTTCTAGAAATCATGCTGGGGGCCTAGTTCCCTTTCTATGGAGTTAAGTCACTTACTTCTAGAAATCATGCTGGGGGCATATACCAACCTCTAGATATCATGATGGAAAAACTTCGGCCAATGGGAATATTTCCGAGCATACTTTCTTTTGAGTTTCGAGCTTGCTAAACCATGAAAATAATCCTGAGCATAGTTCATTTTCTGTCACAAGCTCGTTAAAAAATGAAGCAGACACCATGAGCATTCTTTCAACCTATATTCAAGCTCGTTAAAAGCAGTAAGATGGTGTTGAACTTACTTTTCACTTTTTTCCTGCTCTGGTTGAAACATGAAAAGTGGTTTGAGCTTAGTTTTTACTTTTTCATGCTCTGATTGAAACATGAAAAAGATTCTGAGTGCTTTTGATACCATTGTCGTGCTCGTTAAAAATTTGAGTAAAATGGTGTGTCTACCGAGTATAGTTTTATCACTTTAGTCGGCCTCGATAGACTATTTACGAAAAAGGAACTGTGTCAAGTTTACTTTTCCTTTGTCATACTCGGTCATCAACCATGACAAAGTTGTCCATGGATTCCTCTTTAAGCTCTTTTTAGACTCCCTAAATAGGAAAAGATTGCCATGCGAACTTGATGTGTCCACGCTTGTAAAAGTATTTGAATGATCGTCTCTTTGGTGGTAGTTTATTCCTTTTTTGGACCAGGGGGCACTTTTTACGACCAGGGGGCACTTTTTACGGAGAAGGGACCCTTGGAGTTTGGAGCTGCTCACCCTTGGAGCTACTCAACAATCTTCACCATTTGGAGGTATCACCATTGCAAGCACTTGCTTGCCCCTATTTTCAATACAAAGTTATTTTTTCTATTTCTTGTTCTTGTTTTCAATTCAAAAGTTTATTGATATGCACATGTTAGTTTAGTTTTAGTTTTAGATTTACATTTGTTTTTGTTTTAATATTTGAGACTACTGCTACTAGTTAGCAGGTGCCCATAGCACTAAGCTTGGTTGCAAAACCAAGACAACAATTTTTGGCGACTCCACTGGTTTAGAATTCTTAGATCTCAATTTTTAGCTTTAGATCTTAGTTTTTATTAGTTTAGCCAGTTTAATTCATAGAGCTGCCACCCTAGACAGCAAATCCATTGTTGTTCTAGATCTTGGCTCCTTCTATTGCCATTAACAGCCCAAAATTTCCATTTTCGGGTTCGTTTTTCGGCGTCCGTTTCCGGCTTTCGCCTCACGGTATTTTGCCCGACAGTCGTGCGACTCATCGCGACCTCGCCGCCTTTTTCCACGCTGCGCGCCGCGGCTTCGTGACATTTTTCCGCGCTGCACATCGTGGCTTCGCGGCATTTTTCTGCGCTGCACATCGCGACTGTGCACTTGAAACCCGCGATGCGCATCACGACTTTTAGCCCGAAACCCGCGATGTAATTTTCTGGTAGCGCGGCTCAATTTTCAAACGACCATATCTCCCTCTCCCGAACTCTGTTTGAAATGATGTTTTTTTTCAAATTGGGTGTTTTCGATCAAGGAATCCAAACATCCTATTAGATTTAAGAAATTTTTCATAGAAATTCATATAATCTTTTATTTTAGTGTTATTTATCACTTCAATTCACCCATTTTAGCCCATATTTTCCTGCATTTTTTACAGCCATAGAAATCTTTTACTATTTAGAATGCTCCTTTAAAAAGTCTTTTTAAAAATTTTCAGAAATTGAAAGAAGGATTTATTCGCATTTTATCTAGATAAAAATTTTACTGTTTACTTCCTTGATATTTTGCCCATAGAAAATTTTAAAATAAATCCATTTATTTCTTGAAGAATTCATATTATTTGCTTTCCTATTTCAAAGATCCTTTGTTTTTTGAATAGTTTTTGCAAAGCATTTACATTTTCAATTTCAGTTTAAAATACCACACGTGCACCCACTCAAACACATAATTTAAACTGAGCCTTAAAATTTACCCTAACTTCAACCAACTTTTAACCCCACTTGGGGAGCACTTAAAATAACTTTGTAGCTAGGTAGAATTGAAGGGATAGGTGTTCCAATAACACCCCTCAGTTATTACATTTGAGACATAGTTGTTGTCCATTAGGGAACCAAAATCTCCTAGTATTTTTTGGCACGGTCACAACCAGTTTATCAGAGGGCCTCTCCCCTAGGAGGGTTGAAGTCGCGAGGATGGTTCCGGAAGCCTGAGTGGAATACCGAAATCCATTCAGTAACCGAAGGCTACCATTCGCAGTTCTCGGGATATCCCTGTATGGGGGTATTGCAGTAAAAGGACCAAACAGTAGATTTACCTTTTCTGAACGTGTCATGAACGGAGTATCCTAGTTGCCATTATTTAGGATTGATTACCCGGTGTCCCTCCCGGTAGGGGGATATCTAGCCGTTGATTCAACACTCAATATTGTCTGACTTGGATTTCATCACCTTGCAGAGAATATCATTTGTTGACTCACAATACTTTTAGTTAGGTGTTTGCATGATACAATCCACCTTTGGTCTAGTAGCACCTCTTTTTTCTAGAAGCTGTTTGACTGTTGGTATTCTGACCATTATTGTTGCATCCCTCCACTTATTATAGCACAACTGCTATAATAAGTGCTTTTTGAGGTTGATTTTTTGGCCTGAGAGCCTTTATTTTCACTCCCCTTTTTGCACCCTTGGTTGCATTAGGGTTTCGAGTTTTTTATACATTACCATCTTACACTGAATATTTTTACACAAAAAACATTTTTCTCACCATTGAGAATTTTAGACGATCTCGTCGTCTTCAGGGAGAACCCCCAGAGTTCACTCTACTTGGCTCTCCACGTCACCGACGTCGAGCCTTATCCCTTGACTCGACACGTCATCAGCCAAACATACAGTCATCCGATTCTGACATGCCTCACTTCACATCTGATTCTGAGGCTGAATCCGAAAACCCTACCGAGTTATTACCAACCAACCTCATGGCTGGAACACAATTCGACCCACTTTTTACCAGTACCATAGGAGATACATCCACAAACCCTTCTACTGCGGTTCCATCCATGGCAACAACCACCCCCCTAGGTATGCCTAATATGGGGGACACTCCACCTTTAGGAATGCCCAACACAGGACTACCTCCTATTATGGGTATCCCAAACATAGGGGTCACACCCCCTCTCATTACCACAACCCAGATCCCAGGAATTCCTACCACTATTCCTAACCCTGGTGTAACCCATGTTGCACTTGGAAACGCTGGCCCATACCAAACCACAATGGTTGGAGGACACATACCTTCAATACCTAGCATACCCTTAGGGGCTACTGGACCACTACATAATGCCACCATTAATAGTTATGTCCCAGCCACTACATCACACCCCTCGGCCAGTCTACCATTTCTGGCAAGTTTGAATTTGCCAGACTTGGCAAGACTAACTAATGATCCTATTAGACATGACCCCACTTGGCCCTCCATGCCCACAAAGCTTCCCTTGGACATCCCGAAGTTTGAAGGAAAACCTGGGGAAGATCCCCAAAACCACATAATGTCATTTCACCTATGGTGTTCATCTAACTCCATAGTGGATGACTCCATTAGACTAAGACTGTTGCAACGAACGTTCACTGGCTCTGCAGCCAAGTGGTACGTTGAACAACCACATGGGACCCACCATACATTTACGTCCCTTGCCTCCACTTTCCTTCAGTTTTTTCAGCTACCTATACGCTATGATGCAGGAGTTGAAATACTGTTGTCTTGTAGACAAAACATAGCTACCCACATCACCGACCATATCCATGAGTGGCGTAAGCGCCGTAGCCTCTGCAAGATAAAATTGAATGACCGTATATTTTTGGATTGGTTTCTCAAATCACTCCTACCCCTCATAGCTAAGGATGTAGCTTCTAAACGACCCCAGTCGGAAGAAGCAGCCATTCTAAAAGCCCAGCAGTTTGATCTGATCTACGCCCAGTGTGGCTACCTGTATACCATTTTACCTGACGCTCCCCGCGGTGATTCCTCCCAGACTGACGCGCCGGGGGCATCCCACATCACCGATGGCATCATTGGACAAGTTGCGTCCCACAACCAACCATTTTCCATTATGCGCAATAATAACGACCCCGATCTTTTGCGGGCCACATCTCACTCTAGAACTAGAACTTCGTATGCTCCCATGGCCCACCCCCACCACACTCATGGACCCCCATGTCCACCACAGTGTTATGGTCATGCACCTTCAACCTATCCACCTCTGGTTGCACCCCCTACATATTACCATCAGTAGGCCACACATGCTCCTGTTCACTCACAAGCCCCAACGGCTTATTTCCCACCACAGGTAGTCCTTGCTGCACCACAACCTCCAATCGCTCAGACTTATCCTCCAAACAACAACAACGCTACCGCCGCCAACCAAAATCCTGATCGACCACCGAAACAGGGTAAGAACCCCAATTTATGAACAAACCACCCATGTTCCATATGCGGGGTATACAGCCATTATACACACACTTGCCCACATTTGGGGCGAGCACGCCAACTGTGGTTTGATGAAGCCCAACGCCAAGGGCACGCAACACAACCAGCGCCACCTCCTCAACCACAACCCATGGTGCTGCAGAATCCTTTGCCCACATAAGGAGTGGTGAACACTCGTCTGTTGGATCCTCCTCAAGGAACCACAGCACCACAACATCAAATCACATATGTTGCACACGCAAACCAACCAATGGATTCAAATACTCATCATCTCCTTATGATGTCATCATCCGACATGAATCTCCAAACGCGTCGAAACCCATACGCTTCCATTGCACCTACAAATGTTCTCCCTATGATTGAACAACTAGTTCAGAATGCACCTACATCGTTCGTCTCCAAAGTCAGACCCGGATTATACTCAGAATCACCTATGACTTCCACATTCCAATCCATCCAACCCCCTTTGAAGATAACCGAGATATCTAATTTGTGCACCCTCTCGCATAACACACAGGTACCAAACCAACAACCCCCTTTACTCTCGCAACCACCCTCAGTGCCAACTCACGTAGGAGCCACACCAATTCATACTATCCCATTTTTATTTCCCCCTTCAGGCACCATCAGCACACCAGTCATGGCTACACTTAATGTCCCAGGATTAACATTAGGACTACCTGTGTGGTACCTACCTGCCCCAACCTCTCCTCCGACACCGAATGTCATTTTACAACCGGTGCAACCCATCAATACTTCTAACCATCCACCCCCTGATTTAGCAAACATCCAGAATCAACCACCTCCTGGTGTCACTACCCCTTCATCTTCTATGAATCCCCCTCCTCTTATCAAGCCCATTGGGGACAGAGGCCCACAACCATACACTGTGGTACCTCCTTCCAAAGCAGTTAAACCCCCCCCGTGTTTCGTGCTCCTCCTTAATGCTCGTTGTGTGATGAGTTAGGCCATCCAACTCATCAATGTCCACAATTACCCACATTACAGGAACACATGCAAATGCTTGACGACGACCCCAACATCCCGGTTGTCAAAATCGACCCAAACACCAAGCCTCGTGATAAATCACTGCGTACCAACCACCCTTGTGCGATATGCGGTATTTACGGCCATTACTCACATCACTGTCCTGATATCCCAGATTACAGAGCAACTCTCTACGAGATGAATAATTTGGACCTTGAGACGGCACCCCCCACAATTGAGGAAATTCATCCCCCACCATCTTCCTCCTTGGAAGAAATTAACACCATTTACACGGTTTCCACTGGATACCCCTCTATCTGGTCGGCCCCTTCCATTGATCCCTTTGACACACATGTTCAACCCTTTCAAATCGACGAGGAAACCACATGTCCACAACATGGGGGCAGGCCCAAAACCTTGCTTACTCATCATCATCGTGAATCTCATCGGAGATACTGGGGGCATCCACCCCACAAAGGGAATCCCCCATCATCATATCATCACTTCAGTATGCCACCACAGCCCACAGCCTCATGGTATAACACCCCGCCAACAGTTGCTCAATGCCCTATTGATCTCTCTTTGAGACAACATCTGCACCACATTGACACCTCTGAGTTAGGGGCATAATAGATTACCTCGACCCTGGGATAGGGGGCATGATCAATCATTTTGAACCTTCCCCATGATCTCTATCTCAACACCTCAATGAGCCCATCGTTCAAACCAACACATATGTGATCCACAATCACAAACCCCATGCACATAGCATGGGGGCAGGTCATTGACCCTGCTCACTTTTTCATATTCGTGATCTCAACCATTTTTGAGGTCACGTGTCACTTGTATATTTGAGTTGATTTTATACACATAGTATTTCCCCCCGCGGGTCATCATTTCTCCCCACCACTGCATCATTGGCTTGGTGGGCTCACCTTTACTTGTAGCAATTTTTTAACCTAGTTATTTGCTTTGACCATTCCGAAGTCCTTATGACCTTCATTTTTTGCACCATTTGTATCGCTGGATTCAGTTTTCTGCGCTCGTGATGATGCTTGAGATCATTTCTCGCTCTCATGCCCAGATTTTTGGGCATTTTTTCCATGCCCCCTTGTCACCTCGGTTTGCGTGCCACATCGACCGTCATCCGTTTCTTATGAGTCTTATATTGCCGGATCCAGTTTTCCGCGCTCGTGATGATGCTTGAGATCATTTCTCGCTCTCACCTCCAGATTTTTCGGACATTTTTCCCATGACCCCTCGTCGCCTCGGTTTCGTGCCACATTGGTCGTTGCCCCCTTTTTGACAATCTTTATGTCACTGGATTCAGTTTTCCGCACTCATGATGATGCTTGAGACCTTTTCTCGCTATCATCAATCCATTTTTGTTCGGTATAATTTTATCCCTTTTTCGGGCCGAATAATCCCTTTTACGAAAAAGGCACTTAGGGAGTTTCTGTTAAGCTCTTTTCTGACTCCTAAAACAATGAAAAGATCGCCGAGCAACCTTGCTTCCTTTCATGCTCGCTAAACGTATCTGAAAGGGCGTCTACCTAGTATAAGTTTACCCCTTTTCCAAACCTTGTAGACTAATTACGAAAAAGGAATACTCTAGTCACATCGGCTAGAAGAGTTCTCCATCTGCATCATTTTATGCTTTTTCGGGCCTTGGAGACTAACTTACGAAAAAGAACACCAGTGGAGTCCACTTACCGCTTTTAGACTCTCTAAACATGAAAGCGACCACGAGCAATCACCATCCTGGGCTCGTAAAACCAACAGGACAGTAATCATAACCACTGCAGAGTCTTCTTATCGTTTTCAGACTCCTTAAAAATGAAAGCACCAACGAGCACGAACAGTCCTGGGCTCACAAAATCCACAGGACAGTACCATTTCAGAGCACACTTTTATCCCTTCTTGGAGCTCATTAAAACTACGAAGGAGGACCCAATGGTACTTCTCGGTGCCACAACCAATCACGTCTACTCATATGGCAGTTTCCCCATTTTGGTCGCCTTTGTTCAGAGTATTCTGCAGTATGTCACCCTGAGAATCCCTCGACAGCACCCATCAGCTTGACCCCCCAGAGTCAATACATACCCTTCAGTCCCTAAAAGCTATGATCCCCACACCTACAAGTCAGTTCCCTACGCTGCTAGGTCCACCATGTCATCATGCTCTGAACAAAGGAAGTTTGAGTCTACCCACTATATGACCCCAGTTGCTTCCCATCCCCACAAGTATGTCAGTCCTACCACCAGTACTACCACACTTCGGTTCTACACCTCGCACTCCTATCAAGGAAACATCATTGCCTTGTTAGTTGCTGGTCTCCCTCTGTCGACGACAACCAAATTTATTCTAGAGGATAGACCTAGAGGTCCCTGTGTCTTGGACTCATCACCATTTATGATGAGTGCCTACGAATCATTTTGAGAAGAGTCCTCAGTGCCTCTCCAAATGGTTGCTTCTCACATGCTCGACTTCAACACCTTGATCGCATCGTTGAGACTCACATAGGGTATTGGTCCATTCAGTTATTTGTTCAAGACCTCGGATACCACCTCATTCTCCCACATTTGAGAGTCTACCTATGGATACAACCAGTTACATTTTTTCTAAAGATATCCAGGTTACGCATGGCGACAGTATTCAAGTGTACCTCAGTTTTATACTCCCTTGAGTATACAGTTACATATACTTCCCAGAGATGGCTCACAGTCATTGAGTCCCTACAGATGTTGGACACCTTCAGTTTCAGCAATTCATCAGTTATCCCAGTGTATCAGTTATTGAGATCAGTCATGTTATGATCATGAGTACATCCCAAAATAATGTCCCCTCTGGACCATTATGATGTACCAGGATATTTTTTATTTTTCAGGTCCCCCTTCTTGGGACTAATTGTTATGTATATGTCTTGATATAAGCATGGGTATGCCCGCCTCATCCATTATCAGAGATTATTCCTCATTCATATTGAGGCCATGTAATATTGTTTATTTTGTAGCTTCCAAGGGCCGTGGATCCAGTCTCCAACTAGTCTCTTCTCCTCCCCAAAACCCTAGAAAAAGACAAAACAACTATGATGTTTATCGGCCATACGATGAGCTCCTGCCCTCACACATCAGGGGGCAATCTGTTACCACCCAAAAAGTGCTCACTAGCTCATTTCCTTATTCACATGACCCATTTGTCCACTTTTTCACCATTTGAGCCTCTAAAGCCAACAAAAGGTCACCAAAAGACCTTAATACACCCCTTTTCCCACTCAAAATGATTATTTTTCCTCAAAAAGCATAAAAAACCCTCAAAAAGGGTCCAAAATTCCCAAAATATTAAAAAGGGAATAAAAATATTAAAAATTTTCAAAAAAGGAAAAAAGAGGGAAAAGGTACCTAAACCATGTTGGTCAATACCATTGGTTTCCTCAAAACCATAATGGTATTCCCCACCACCAAAAACTATAAAAAGGTGGTAGGGGCTCCTCACTTTACATCCATCCATCATCCTATCCTCATGCTGCCAAAATCTCCCATGAGCTTTTGGCCATTGTAGCTACCTTGGAGAAGGGACCCTTGGAGTTTGGAGCTGCTCACCCTTGGAGCTACTCAACAATCTTCACCATTTGGAGGTATCACCATTGCAAGCACTTGCTTGCCCCTATTTTCAATACAAAGTTATTTTTTCTATTTCTTGTTCTTGTTTTCAATTCAAAAGTTTATTATGATATGCACATGTTAGTTTAGTTTTAGTTTTAGATTTACATTTGTTTTTGCTTTAATATTTGAGACTGCTGCTACTAGTTAGCAGGTGCCCATAGCACTAAGCTTGGTTGCAAAACCAAGCCAATAAGCACTTCAATCGATCATGATTGGAAGAGTTCTCTCTTGCATTGTTTTATCCTTTTTCGAGCAGAGGGACTAACTTTACGAAAAAGAACCTCATGGAGTCTTCTTTATTTCTTATCAGACTCTCTAAACATGAAATGACGATCGAGTTTTCCTTCTCTGGACTTGTTCAAACACGACATTGAAGGGCCCATTTTGGGACGAACCCCTCCTTTTCCGGGTTCATAAAACATGTGGAATTGGACTCATCTATGAGATGAGCTATACCGAGCATCTGGTTACCCTCATCAAGCTCGTAAAAAAACACATGAGGTACTCATCAATCATGATGGGGAAAAAGGGAAGATTTTGTGTTACATCTGAATTACGGCAGTACGTAGTCACTCTTGAACATGGCACTAGTTTTCATTTGCATTCAGTACTTGGGTAATCCGTTTGTCTCTGAGTCCTATCAATTTCGTGAGTCTTGTCACTCCTTTAGGTCGCCCAAAGAATGCTTCCATCATCAAGTTGCATTGGGGGTTGGTGTCATTCTTGTCATGTCAATACTGCCAAGTCATGCCATACCCATGTTCAAGAGACATTTGTTACTCATCATCTGCAGTCAATACACCTTCGATCATGTGGTTCTACCTTGAGTCAATCTTGCACATTACTGTACCATCCAATCTACTCCAAATATCTGTCATCGAGTTTCGAGTCGTTCATGGGGGAATCATCATGTCCCTTCGTCGACGGATTCATCCTTGTTGACTTCAACTCATCATCTGAGGTTTGAATCTAGAAACCAGTCAAGTACCTTGAGCCTGCATGCCTCAATGGCATCTTACGTCGTATTCAACATGAGTTTACGTCATTAACTCCTGATTGAAATATTTTGTCAAGCGTTTGACTTCAACTCATTTATTCATGCTTGGTGATATGTACTCTGATACCTTGGAAATTATTGACATCAATGGTGATTTCCCTCGTGCTTGCTAACGGTATACATTAATGACCGGTAATCAAGTGGTTTCTACCATGTTCGACTCCAAAACATTGTAATCACATGGATAGATTCGTATCATTGTGGGTTCGACTTGAAGACCCTGGGGAAGTCATATTGTACCCAGGTTGCGATGGAGATTGTTTGAGTTATATTACACGGATCCACTTTGTATTGGTCGTGGCTGTGTTATCATCTTATCATGGATCTACGATTGTGTCTAGTAGCCATGATTGTGTGCGACCGATATTTACTAACATGGATATGCAGTGTATTGGTTGACAACCATGTTTTGTGAGACTTGTGGATCTCAGGTCATTTCTACAGCAGCTCCTTCCAACCAGCAAGTCCTTTCCATTTTTCTTACTACAAAGCATTTCACCTGTCTCATTACGTTAGCTTCATGCTTTGGGGGGCATTCTGTTACACCAAAATGTCGTCACCCTTGTGCAAGTGTCGCAAGTGTTGCAAGTGTCATCATC
This sequence comes from Larix kaempferi, assembly GCA_027924585.1. Taxonomy (NCBI): domain Eukaryota; kingdom Viridiplantae; phylum Streptophyta; class Pinopsida; order Pinales; family Pinaceae; genus Larix; species Larix kaempferi. The sequence continues at coordinate 23,787,052 of BSBM01000577.1, forward strand.
ATGACCTAGTGTCGTCACCATGACCATTGCAAGTGTCGTCATCATGACCGTTGTGATAATGTCGTCATCTTGACCATTGTGTAAACTCTTTGCTTTGACCACTAAACTCATTATGGGCTAAAACACATCCAACTGAGAGATTTCCCTGCCTAGTTGACCTCTTTGAGTAGGCTGTCGCACTTTGTCTTCCTACAGGGTGAGACAGACCCCCTCTATCGTAGTTCTTGGTCAGCTAGGGTGAGACACTGTCACAATTTGTCCTCAGGCAAAGTGCGACAGACCCCCTCTGTCGCTCTGTATCCTCTACTGGGGTGTGACGAGGTTGGTTAAAGGCTATTTTGGGGAGTCTCGAGGTCTTTCTACAAGTTTGTTGAGGTGGAGACCTATCCCTAGACTCTAGGTGAGGTGGCATTTCAATTCCTAACCTAACGTGAGGATCCCTTAACCATCTCCCCCTAATCCTCAACCTACCCTATCTCTTTATCCCTATATAAGTGAAGCTCCTCTCCACTCCAAAGGGAGGAAGGTCTATAGTATCCTTATGCTGGTAGAATCCACATTGGTGATCCCTTATCATCTTGGGAAGCTTGTACCATCTTGGAGGTTTGGCTTGGACATGTTGGATGGAGGATGCAATGTTAAGGCTTTGGTTGTGTTCTTCTCCTTTCTATGTATTCCCACTTTTAATACAGTAATACAAACTCTTTCCACAAATGTTATCATGTTGATTATTATTTGTAGTTTACTTCCTTAACTGTTTACTTAGATCAATTATTGTTTAGATATATTGTATTGCTTGTATTGTTTCCATATTGTCTTGACAGGTCTTGCAGCTGGAGATCTGACGACCGCGGGACTTGGAGCAACAACAAGGAGAGGGATCCACGATCTGAAAGGTATGATATCTAAGTACTCGATTTGTAACTAGATCTAGGAAATGAGTCTTGTATTCTGCCCTATTTTTTCTAGATTCACTTGAACTAGTGAGATCCGGCTCGCGTCCAGTCGAGTGGATTGTGTGTTAACAACCAACACCGGTGCGCCTTCACCAAAGAGGAGCACTAGCTCCGATGCGCCTTCACCAAAGAGGAGCATCGACACCGGTGTGCCTTCACCAAAGAGGAGCACCGATGTTTTTTTGGCCAAATGCACATTGGTGCACATGGGTCATGCAGAACCGGTGCACCTACAATAAAGAAGCACTGATGCACATATACCAAAGATGAGCATCGGTGCACCTTAACCAACAATGAGTGTCGGTGCACCCATACAAAATATGACCAACGATGAAAAAAACAATATGATGCATACATCAACCTTGTGAACATGCAAATAAAAGGAGGTGATTTAATAAATAGATGATTATTAAAATGTAGCGATATAATAACTTTGATTTTGAATATTCTAAATATTATTTCTTAACCTTGTTTATTAATGAATCTCTTATTTACAGGATTGCAATGAATGTTGTTGCTTGTTATTGTATTAGACAATAGTTTCTTTAAGCTCGCTTGAGAAAGATCTCTAATCTAGGGTTTTGGATAGGTTTCCTGAACCACACTCATTTCAATGGATCCTCGTCCGGACCTTGAGCCGAAGGAGAGGGATTGTTGTTTAGATGAAAAGTTCATGACAGTGATCAAATATGCCTTTGCATCAATGGAAAAGTTGGATTAGAACTCAAGTCTTGTGAAGAGATCTACCATCCCTGAAGTGAAGTTGGCCTTTAATGTGTCAAAGCACAAGGTAATAACACTACCCAAAATAGGTTTGGTTAGGAACTTCTCTAGGTCATGACCTCCCAGAGCCATTGAAATTTGGTTCAATAAGAACCGAAGGCCGCTTATTCAAGAAAATATTCAACAAAATTTTTGCGAAATGAGTTTCGTTGTCTTCCTCTTCGAAAAGAAGGAAGACCGAGACTTAATATTTCACCATGGATCATATTTCATGGCCCCAAGATGAATGTATCTAAATCAATGGGATGTCTCCTTTGACCCTAAGAAGGATTTTCCCTCAGCTATGCTAGTATGGGTAAAAATACTGCACCTTCCCCTCCATTGCTGGAGTGATGAGGACCTAAGGGAAAGAGGGAACTTGCTGGGTAGATACATAGACAAGCCATAACCAAAACCTCACGTTTTTCATATGCAAGGATTTGCATGGAGGTGGATCTAAAGAAAGGGCTCCTAGAAGCTATAAACCTTTCAATGGATGGTTGGAATCATCTTCAGAAGGTGGACTATGAACAAATTCCTTTCAAACATGAGGTACTCATCAATCATGATGGGGAAAAAGGGAAGATTTTGTGTTACATCTGAATTACGGCAGTACGTAGTCACTCTTGAACATGGCACTAGTTTTCATTTGCATTCAGTACTTGGGTAATCCGTTTGTCTCTGAGTCCTATCAATTTCGTGAGTCTTGTCACTCCTTTAGGTCGCCCAAAGAATGCTTCCATCATCAAGTTGCATTGGGGGTTGGTGTCATTCTTGTCATGTCAATACTGCCAAGTCATGCCATACCCATGTTCAAGAGACATTTGTTACTCATCATCTGCAGTCAATACACCTTCGATCATGTGGTTCTACCTTGAGTCAATCTTGCACATTACTGTACCATCCAATCTACTCCAAATATCTGTCATCGAGTTTCGAGTCGTTCATGGGGGAATCATCATGTCCCTTCGTCGACGGATTCATCCTTGTTGACTTCAACTCATCATCTGAGGTTTGAATCTAGAAACCAGTCAAGTACCTTGAGCCTGCATGCCTCAATGGCATCTTACGTCGTATTCAACATGAGTTTACGTCATTAACTCCTGATTGAAATATTTTGTCAAGCGTTTGACTTCAACTCATTTATTCATGCTTGGTGATATGTACTCTGATACCTTGGAAATTATTGACATCAATGGTGATTTCCCTCATGCTTGCTAACGGTATACATTAATGACCGGTAATCAAGTGGTTTCTACCATGTTCGACTCCAAAACATTGTAATCACATGGATAGATTCGTATCATTGTGGGTTCGACTTGAAGACCCTGGGGAAGTCATATTGTACCCAGGTTGCGATGGAGATTGTTTGAGTTATATTACACGGATCCACTTTGTATTGGTCGTGGCTGTGTTATCATCTTATCATGGATCTACGATTGTGTCTAGTAGCCATGATTGTGTGCGACCGATATTTACTAACATGGATATGCAGTGTATTGGTTGACAACCATGTTTTGTGAGACTTGTGGATCTCAGGTCATTTCTACAGCAGCTCCTTCCAACCAGCAAGTCCTTTCCATTTTTCTTACTACAAAGCATTTCACCTGTCTCATTACGTTAGCTTCATGCTTTGGGGGGCATTCTGTTACACCAAAATGTCGTCACCCTTGTGCAAGTGTCGCAAGTGTTGCAAGTGTCATCATCATGACCTAGTGTCGTCACCATGACCATTGCAAGTGTCGTCATCATGACCGTTGTGATAATGTCGTCATCTTGACCATTGTGTAAACTCTTTGCTTTGACCACTAAACTCATTATGGGCTAAAACACATCCAACTGAGAGATTTCCCTGCCTAGTTGACCTCTTTGAGTAGGCTGTCGCACTTTGTCTTCCTACAGGGTGAGACAGACCCCCTCTATCGTAGTTCTTGGTCAGCTAGGGTGAGACACTGTCACAATTTGTCCTCAGGCAAAGTGCGACAGACCCCCTCTGTCGCTCTGTATCCTCTACTGGGGTGTGACGAGGTTGGTTAAAGGCTATTTTGGGGAGTCTCGAGGTCTTTCTACAAGTTTGTTGAGGTGGAGACCTATCCCTAGACTCTAGGTGAGGTGGCATTTCAATTCCTAACCTAACGTGAGGATCCCTTAACCATCTCCCCCTAATCCTCAACCTACCCTATCTCTTTATCCCTATATAAGTGAAGCTCCTCTCCACTCCAAAGGGAGGAAGGTCTATAGTATCCTTATGCTGGTAGAATCCACATTGGTGATCCCTTATCATCTTGGGAAGCTTGTACCATCTTGGAGGTTTGGCTTGGACATGTTGGATGGAGGATGCAATGTTAAGGCTTTGGTTGTGTTCTTCTCCTTTCTATGTATTCCCACTTTTAATACAGTAATACAAACTCTTTCCACAAATGTTATCATGTTGATTATTATTTGTAGTTTACTTCCTTAACTGTTTACTTAGATCAATTATTGTTTAGATATATTGTATTGCTTGTATTGTTTCCATATTGTCTTGACAGGTCTTGCAGCTGGAGATCTGACGACCGCGGGACTTGGAGCAACAACAAGGAGAGGGATCCACGATCTGAAAGGTATGATATCTAAGTACTCGATTTGTAACTAGATCTAGGAAATGAGTCTTGTATTCTGCCCTATTTTTTCTAGATTCACTTGAACTAGTGAGATCCGGCTCGCGTCCAGTCGAGTGGATTGTGTGTTAACAACCAACACCGGTGCGCCTTCACCAAAGAGGAGCACTAGCTCCGATGCGCCTTCACCAAAGAGGAGCATCGACACCGGTGTGCCTTCACCAAAGAGGAGCACCGATGTTTTTTTGGCCAAATGCACATTGGTGCACATGGGTCATGCAGAACCGGTGCACCTACAATAAAGAAGCACTGATGCACATATACCAAAGATGAGCATCGGTGCACCTTAACCAACAATGAGTGTCGGTGCACCCATACAAAATATGACCAACGATGAAAAAAACAATATGATGCATACATCAACCTTGTGAACATGCAAATAAAAGGAGGTGATTTAATAAATAGATGATTATTAAAATGTAGCGATATAATAACTTTGATTTTGAATATTCTAAATATTATTTCTTAACCTTGTTTATTAATGAATCTCTTATTTACAGGATTGCAATGAATGTTGTTGCTTGTTATTGTATTAGACAATAGTTTCTTTAAGCTCGCTTGAGAAAGATCTCTAATCTAGGGTTTTGGATAGGTTTCCTGAACCACACTCATTTCAATGGATCCTCGTCCGGACCTTGAGCCGAAGGAGAGGGATTGTTGTTTAGATGAAAAGTTCATGACAGTGATCAAATATGCCTTTGCATCAATGGAAAAGTTGGATTAGAACTCAAGTCTTGTGAAGAGATCTACCATCCCTGAAGTGAAGTTGGCCTTTAATGTGTCAAAGCACAAGGTAATAACACTACCCAAAATAGGTTTGGTTAGGAACTTCTCTAGGTCATGACCTCCCAGAGCCATTGAAATTTGGTTCAATAAGAACCGAAGGCCGCTTATTCAAGAAAATATTCAACAAAATTTTTGCGAAATGAGTTTCGTTGTCTTCCTCTTCGAAAAGAAGGAAGACCGAGACTTAATATTTCACCATGGATCATATTTCATGGCCCCAAGATGAATGTATCTAAATCAATGGGATGTCTCCTTTGACCCTAAGAAGGATTTTCCCTCAGCTATGCTAGTATGGGTAAAAATACTGCACCTTCCCCTCCATTGCTGGAGTGATGAGGACCTAAGGGAAAGAGGGAACTTGCTGGGTAGATACATAGACAAGCCATAACCAAAACCTCACGTTTTTCATATGCAAGGATTTGCATGGAGGTGGATCTAAAGAAAGGGCTCCTAGAAGCTATAAACCTTTCAATGGATGGTTGGAATCATCTTCAGAAGGTGGACTATGAACAAATTCCTTTCAAACATAAAATATGTCATGAATACAGACATTTCACGAAGCATTACCCAGAGAAGAAACCCCATGATGTTGAACCGGATCAGAGAGAGGAATGGAATCAAGTCACAAGAAAGGGGGAAAAAATTGGCGCAACACCTCAAGAAAATCTCTAGAAGGAGGGATCATCATCAAATAAATTCCTGGATTTAGTGGAACCAGAAGAAGAAGTAGGAGAAGAAGGTCCACATCTTCAACCCACTCAAACAAATGGAAAGGAAGAGCAGTTAAATATCATTCGAAAGGGGAAAAATAACAGGGAAGAACAACCAAAGCTTATGGAAATAGGGCAAGAGAATAACTATATCCCCACCCTTCCTTTGCAGCCAATTGTGGACGTTAAATTTAAAAACTATCTCAATTTAGGGGGCTTAGTAACCTGCTCCAAATCAAAATCGATTCAAGTCCAATCATAAAAAATTATGGAGGAGGAAAAGGATCCACCTCCAAATAAAGGAAGGAAGCCAAATAGGGTTCATAGAGAGATGGAAACATCTACAAACAAGGCGATGGGGAAACCATCCAATTTAGATCAACACATTAAGGTCTCATGGAAAGTACATCAAGCAGGACCAGAGGAAAAGAGAGATAAGCAAGGCCCTCTCTCCAATAGAAAATAATGAAGGTAATCTCCTGGAAATGTAGAGGGTTGGAAGGAAAACAAAAATTGGAAGCATCGAGAAGTATGATAAAAAATGTAAATATTTCAATCCTTATAATCCAAGAGACAAAAACGGACAAAGAAGGTTGTGTAAAGCAAATGGGACAAATATGGAAAAAAGGACAAGGTCTTGTAGCCAGTTCGCAAGGAAGTTTAGGAGGGCTCTTAGATTGGTGGGATAGAAGAAAACACAGACTCACATATCCTCTAGAGAACGTAAATTGGTTGTTAGTTGAGCTAGAATATTTAGAAAGCAATGAATTAGTCAGAATATGTAACATCTATGCACCATCTCAATACAACTAGAAATCCAATTTCTGGAAATCCCTTTCTTCTCTAAAGGATCTTGGCATGCACCATAACAACATAGTAGTAGGAGATTTTAATACTATAGTTCCCCCCGATGAAAGAAGAGGTGGATCCAAAGTTCATGAACCCTTTAAAGAAAATATGGAGGACTTGCAAGTGGAGTGTGATCTGATAGACATCAAACCAAAGCAATGGAAATACACATGGAACAATAGGAGAGTTGGGCCTGGACACATAGCAACTCGTCTAAACAGATTCCTGGTAAGCAACTCCATTCTTCTTAAAGGTTTAATTCTGCATTCTAAGATTTTTCCCTGGGTAGTTTTCTATCATAAACCAATTATTTTGTTCTTTTCCGCTCTGGGAAATCAAGGACCTATGTCATTTAGGTTCAATGCAATGTGGTTGCAATCGGAGGAGGTATTACAGATAATTAGGCATTCTTGGGATGTCCATATCTTTGGCTCTCCTAGTTTTATTTGGGAAGCTAAACATAGAAGGGTAAATTCCACCTTAACAAATTGGGCTAAGACAAGCTATTGAGATCCAGTGCAAGAAAGGAAGATGGCCAGTGATTTGAACACTAAAGTTTACAAAGGTGTACATACTCTACCTTGTTTTGAATTTGAACCCATGACCTCCTAAGAGGAAACAAATGTTCTTAACTATTAGGCCAACTCAACAAATTTTGTTATTTAAAGTTTTTAAATCTAGGGGATTTGGCACTTGTTGGGATTGCCTAGTTAAGACTTCAAATCCAACTAATTGCCACTATAAACCCCAGGTTAGGTGCAACAACCTACAAGCCACACCTAACATTGAACTTGGTCCTCAAATTAGAGTGGAGACATTTCAAATGAGAGCACTTCCCCTTTTATTCAAGACACAATAGGCCTATATCTCATTAGAGATTGAACCCAAGTGAGGACTATCAAAACTTCTATTACCCCTCAACCTATTTAAAATGCATACATGAGTTGTAACATTTTCATCATCAATTCTAGTCAAATCCAACTAATTGCCACTATAAACTCTAGGTTAGGTGCAACAACTTGCAACCCACACCTAACATTGAACTTGGTCTCAACTTAGAGTGGAGACATTTCAAATGGAGGACTTCCCCTTTCAAACAAGACATAATATGCCTATATCTCATTAGAGATTGAACCCAGGTGAGGAGTATCAAAACTTCTATTACCCCTTAACCTATTTAAAATGCATACATAAGTTGTAACATTTTCATCATCAATTCTAGTTAAGTTTTGTTTTGTTTTTTTTCCATTGAAGAATGTCAATACCTTATTCCAGAGAATCAAGGTATGTCCAAAAATACATTCATTCAAGCAATACATAGTCAAATTCGACTCCCAAGGAGTGTCACGAATTGAGATTTGAACCTGGTTAGGGAGGATAACAACATTCCTGCCAACAACCCGATCTATACTCAATTGACAATTCTAATCAAATTTAGAACACAATAAAAGTCTTTTTATATTAATTATTAAAAGTAAAATTATCTTATGAACCGGTTTTTTTATTTATAATTTTATAATTAAAAATAAAAATACTTGATGTTATGACAACATCATGGTGTACTGATTGAATGCAAAAAGAAGATTATCCCACGATTAATGGATATTCATGGATATTAAAGGATGAAGCTTCTAAAAGTGCGATGATTTGCCCGTCCGGCCAAAACTTGGTCTGAATCCGGTGATATAAAATCTAAAAATCCGGCGATTTGTGTTGATTAAATTGTTTTTCTAAACATCTAGATGAATTCAGCACCTTGGAAAACCCAGGGCATCCAAATTATGCAGGATTAATACTATTTTTTGAGATTCTAAAAAATCTATTCCGGATTCCAGCAAATTCGTGTTTGAAAAATAGGATTTTCTCCGAATGAAATTGTGACAGTTTTAGACAACTCGTTAAAATATTATAAATTTTATGTTTCTTTTAGCATTAAAATATTCAATTTTTTTAATAATAAAGATTTACAAATTCATTCCTAATTGAATTACGGATCAAAAGGTATGAGCTCATAGTTAGATTGCAATTGTTTATTTATATTTATAGCAATAAATACATACATTGACCATTTTAAAAAATGTATAATAAAAAGAAAAGATAGTATTGATGGTGTTTTTTTTTTTCATAGAAAAATAGCTATATTTTGTATTAAAATATATGGAAATGTTCATTACAGCTCCTCAAATAGAATGTCACAACCCGAACAACATTGATGGTGTTTGTGAAAGTGTACATTGAAAAAAATGAAAGTGGGGTTGAGATTGAAAAGTAATGAATGATGGTTGTGAAAAGGATATTTTTACATAAAGTGGGTGATGAAAAAAGAAAATGCAGGGTTAATAGTTAGTTTTTTCCAGCGAAAAGGGTTAATAGTTAGTTAGGATTATAGATAGTACGGAATATAAAGTTTGTTTGATAGTTAGTTGGGATTTTAAATGGTAAGGATGGAAGTTGGGGTTAATAGGTAGTTAAAACTTGGTAGTTGAAATATGTGTACACTATGATATGAATTTTGAATGTAGAAAATTTTGATTTAAAATTTCGTTTTAAAAATTTAAATCATCAAAAAATTGTATTTTACTAAACATAAATTCATTAAAAAATTAAGTTATGTACTTTTTTTATTTTTGTCATTCCGTGTTGTCATTGACTTTGGTTTATGAATAAATACTCCATATTCTTTTTTTTATTTTTGTCATTCCGTGTTGTCATTGACTTTGGTTTATGAATAAATACTCCATATTCTTTTTTTCAAAAATAAATAAATATTCCATATGCATATGCTAACAAATAAGTTGTTGGGGAACTTTCCATGCTTAATTTCTTCACAACTAGTGGTGTTAGTTGTCCACCGCAATTCAAGTTTGCATATTGTGGTGTTAGTTTTCCACCGCAATTCAAGTTTACATATTGTGGTGTTAGTTTTCCACCGCAATTCAAGTTTGCATATTGTGGTGTTAGTTTTCCACCGCAATTCAAGTTTACATATTGTGGTGTTAGTTTTCCACCGCAATTCAAGTTTACATATATTTTTATTAATTCCATTTCTTTCCATATTTACTTTTTCTTGTGGTGATTCATGTATGGTGAATATGACTTATGTTGAACAACATATTGGATTTTCAAAATTACAATTTTTTATTACTCAGAAAGGATGTTGTATTTATGTAATGTTAATATTGTTTTTAATATATTTAATTTTGGTAATTATGTAAAATTATTGTTATTTATTTTTATATTAAATGTTTAGATGTTTTAGACATTAGTGTTTTAATTTTAGTTTTTATGTTTTTAATTTTTTTTTAAACTAGTTTTAATTTTAGTTTTTATGTTTTTAATTTTTTTTTTAAACTAGTTTTAATTTCAGTTTTTATATATATATATATTTTGTAAGTTAGTGTGAATTTTTATTTTGTTATTATCAAAATAAACAAAAACAGAGTAATACATGATCCAAACAGATCTCAACACAGAGTTGAGTGAAGTCTTCCTTATGAGAAAACAAGACTTTTCAGAGTATGAGTTTTGGCAGGCTAACAAGCAAGAATGTTCTGTAACAACATAAACAATAATAATAAAGATAACCAACATACTAGAGCTAACCAAAGCATGATTATTGGTTTAAAGCTAATTTTTTGGGGATAGTGTGACATTTTCTAATGTATGGTTATGTTTAGAATCAATTGTGTGGGGATTTCTACTCAGATTTGATATGTTTTTGTATGGATGTGCTTACATACTTCATTGTAACTGTGATTCAATCTTTGAATAGCAAGTTACCAAAAAACATGTTGTTCATTTTAATTATTTGAAAATGATTCAAATAGATAATCCAAATGATTTGTGTTTTTTGGTTGTAGAGTAAAATGTAAATTTGGTTATTTGAACTTGTATTTATAGTCAATATGTAATTTTGTCAATTAAATAGAGAAATATGGTTACATTTGTTAGTCAAATTGTAATTATAATTCAAATAGATAATCTAATAAAAAATGTTGTTTATTTTAATTATTTGAAAATTATTCAAATAGATAATCTAATTGATTTGTGTTTTTTGGTTGTAGAGCAAAATGTAAATTTGGTTATTTGATTGTATTTATGGTCAATATGTAATTTTGTCAATTAAATAGAGAAATATGGTTACATTTGTTAGTCAATTTGTAATTATGTAAAGTTTGTAAACGTATGCAACATTTTCAAATTGTTTATCCATTTTAGAATTGAAAATGTCACACATTGTTTATCCATTTTAGAATTGAAAATGTGACACATACACATCAAAGCACATGCAATTATGTAAAGTTAAGGTTGTTTTGGATATATTTAATGTTGGTAATTATGTAAGATTGTTATTGTTTATTTTAATTATTTAAAAATGATTCAAATAGATAATCTTATTGATTTGTGTTTTTTAGGTTGTAAGGTGGGAATATGATTTTGACTATTCATGTCCAGTCAATGTGTGTTCTAATTCTCTTAATCATCTATCATACATTCACATTTTATTATTAGTGTCGCTCATGCGCTACTGAAGAGCCCTCGCATTGGTCTGCATGCTACCTTCCCTACTAGGGTTTCACCATTCGTTGCTCTCCCCGTGGCTTGGGGATGGATCCTCCTCTGGATCCAAGCCCGGAGGACTGCAGAAGACTCTTGCATGCGGCCTTCAGGGCGTTGGTGGCCTCTACACCCCCCTTCCTCCTTCTACATCTTCTTCTGGAGATGGCTTCGTCAAGCGAACAGATGCTCCCAAGATTCAGATCATGGTGGCCGCTTCAAGGTTGAAGGCCTTAGCTCTGAGTGAAAGAGGTTTGATTGGTCAGTTCACCGGGATCTGGCCATCGCCTAAGACCATGGAAACTTGGATTAAAAAAAACTGGATGCCATTGATTTCTGGGGTAATTCAGCACTGCTTTTGTGGCAAAGGCTTCTTCACGTTTTTGTTTGAAGTTAAAGAAGACAGAGATCTCATTTTTCGAAGCGGACCTTACTTCATGGGCCCTAGGGGCTCTATCTTAATTGATGGAACTTATCTTTTGACACAGAAAAGGATGTGCCTTCTGTAGTCCCTGTTTGGGTTTGTCTGCCTCATCTTCCCTTGCACTGCTGGAATGACGAATCCCTTCAGGCAATCGGGAACTCTTTTGGGAAATATTTTTTATAGTACTACTCGTTTCAATTTAAATTATTACGTTTGTTTGGATTAATTTCTTATATCATAGATTCTATCATCTATAATAATATTTAATCACTCATACATTTGGTTACCAATCTACCATATCACATGTAACATTTGACAATGGCATTGGAGAATGCAATAGAATAAAACAATTTATTTTATTGTATATCAGTAAGGGACCCCTTGTAATACAAAATAGGACCACATAAAGTCCACAATAATCAAAATGTCAACATCCATCTAATTGTTATACACTCATTGGTAACACAATGTCTTTCAATTCAGACACTATGTCCAGTACATTATACAAAATGTTTGATTTTTATAGCCAATTGTTTCAAAATATACAACTTGCATTAACATCCAAAATATATGGATCATCATTCTTCACTAGAACTTTTATCAGTGCTTGAGCCACTTGCATCACTTGGGCTATTTGGTCAAATGTTTTGTTGATTGCTTCGATTTTTACCTCTTCTTCAACTTCCATTTGCAAACATAAAAATAAAGTGTACTGAGTGTATCTACAATATTGCATGGAATAATAAAAATAAAAATAGATAATATACATGAATGTAAATTGAAAATCGACATACCAGAGAAAGAATTGCATCTTGAATGTCACACATTCTTTTAAAAACATGTCTCATGCCATCTATCAACAACTCCTATGTTGGCTACACTCCATACTTTGTTTCTTGCAAGTTTTATACCTTGTAAGAAATCATAGATTTAACATAAATGATTTTTGTTGTTCTGCTACTTATAAAATAAGAGAAGTAAAAGAACATATATACTTAAAAATTCCACAATCAATTTTTGATACACCAACATATACTCACAACCCTTGCTTAACCTAATGCCAATCAATTCTTCTGATGTCTCCTATTTGTATGTTAACACCTATTTCAAGACATCCAAGTATGACCAATGAAAAAAAGAAAGATAAAGATAAAAAACCACTATGAAATCTTAAGTTGTTATAAGGAAATCACAACTACTCACAAACTTTGCTATCAACCCCTTTTTTCCTTGTTGTATTGTCTTATGTGTTGAATGGGTTCCATTTTCTTTTCTGTTCTGTAGCAAAAAAATTGAAAATTAATATTTAGCGCTGAATTAAATAATTAGATGTACATGATAGTATTAAAAAACCAATTATTTGATACATTTGAAGCACATTGCTGTTGAGATGGCTCCTCTTGTGATGCAATTATGTCCATTTCCTTTACCATCTCCTTGTACACCTTTTTGGACATTCCTACTGGGAAATTTCACATATCACCTCGTCCATTCATTGGGATTCTCATAATCTTCATGAAAATGTAAAATGACATTAAACTATTTTTTGTTGATATGAAAAATAAATATAACATAATTACAATTATTAAAGGCATGGTTTGTAGTAGTAGATATATTTTCTACATAAACATGTTTAGGAATATTACTTTTTGAATGAATCTTTTTTGTTGTTGTATGTTTTTTCTATTGCAAGTATGATAGGTCTCACTAACCATTGCTTTGGAAATGCCTCTCGTAGTGGAAATATGACCTGATTCTTGGAATCATTTGATTGATTTGTGTATTGTAAGTGAAAAGTACGTCTATACGTTTTTTCCACTATATCCCTCATAGTTTTACAAAAGTATTCCCCTCTTCTATTAACTTCCAACACCACTACAAATGAGCTAATGACCAATTCATCATCATTTGTATCTTCCATAATTTTTTTCTTATGATGACATTCCCTTATGTTGCTATCAGTACCTGCATAACATTAACATATGTGAATTAGATTATTGGAAACATATTAACGAATATTATTAAGCACACTATTACTCAAAATTCAAGAAATATTTCATATTGATATATTATTTATTCACTTGATTCATCCCTCTACAACTTTTCCATTAACATTTTATGCTCTTCTGCACTTAGATTGCTAAGAATCTTGTGGAGTCTCCTCATTTTTTGTCTATGCATGTCACACATTAATCAATACATATTACTTAAATTTACAAATGATTAAAACATATTAATTTAAATATAGAAATTTACAAATGATTAAACCATATTAATTTAAATATAGAAATTAAAAAAGCACTTCCCTTCCTCGCAATTTTGGATGTGCTCCCATCATGTCGACTATAATTGTTGTTCATCGGAATATTATCATGCATTTTCTATCATTAAACAAATTGGACCATTAAATATAGGATATATCAAATATATTATGCAAATAAATTACAAAACTCCAAAATAGAAAAATAAGTCCGAAATCGGTGCGCTTAAGTTCGTAAAACACAATGGGGGGTTTCTTACAAAGAAGCACCAGTGCATTGTGTCAAACATGGCGCACCATGAACCACAAAGCTTTATTTTATGTTTGTAGGAAGAAATATTAAATGGTGGGACAACTTTACCGGTGCGTTATAGAGATAAATGCATCGATACGCCAATCCAATACTAACGGACCGAAAACTGTGAAATATTTTTTTCCATTTTTTAGAAAATAAAATATAATGAAAGGTCCAAAACTATCAGTGTGTTACTGAACAGAAAACACTAGTGCATTTAGTTTATAAAAGTGCACCAAAAATGACGAAAGCATTTTTTAGAAAAAAAAAAACAGTACATGGTCGACATAGTTTTGAATTCGACCCAAAAAGTGGCCCATCATACCCAATGATTTCTATATAAAATCATAAACTCATTAAATATAACACCCTCAAAAGAAAAATCATAATTGGGAAACAATAGAAGGATTTAAACCCTAATTAAAAATTTTGTATCCACATAAAACAAAAAGAACGGTTGCAATATTGAAGGTAACTATGAAGTTTTTTTTCTAAATTTAGTTCAACTCTAAATATGATAATAATATCAATAGTGATACTTTTCATACTTGAAATTCTACTATGCAGGGTTTTGATTGATTCACCATACCTAACAAATTTTGATCCTCAGAATAATCCGGTTGCTACAAAATCCTTCAACGTAAGTCTCTCTTCCAAAAGTCTCCCCTTGAAATTTCGACAAAAGAATGAAATAATATTTAGTTTTTTTTAACTTTTAAACACTTTTGCAAATTAGTTTCAAAATTAAAATTCCCACCCCTTTTTTCAGTTTAGGGAAATAATAACTTGTGCGATTTTTTTATTTTGATTTTCGGCATTATGGTGTACTTAAGGTTATGTCGCACTGGTGCGTATATGACATAACCACACCGGTACGTTTAATGTTTAACTTAGCACCATATAACCATATATATAAAAAATAAAAAAATTAATAAACACATAACATTCCTCGGTGTGTATACAAAATAAGATGCCTCAATGCGCTTGTTTATACTAAACGCACTGGCAAGAATATTTTTTGTAAAATGCATTGATAAATGTTCACTATCAAATATAGCGGATATTTTCTTTTGTGGATGTTTTTGTAGATGTTGAAATACAGTGCGTTCTTTGTGATGTCGCCTGGTGCGTCTGTATGTTAAAGTCACACCATTGCAGTTGTTGTAGATTTGGTGGATCGATTGAATATAAACATCCTATGATCGGATATTTCAACTTAAAATTTTATATTCATCTCAAATATTCTTTTAGGATTCAACCACACCAATTACAATATGAAATATATATGTTGCTTAAACTCACCTTATCCTTACAAAATGGTTTCCAAACTATATTGGAAGTTAGGTTGTAATATGGTTCTCAATTTTTTTCAGGACTATAGAGATGTATATTGATTGTTCAGTTGGATCAAATGCAGGGATATAAGGTTATAGTATAAAATGGATAATTCTTCATATCCCAACTCATTCCATCTTGTTCAAATTTTGACAAGTTCTCCCTTTCCATCTTCAGTAAGTTAAGGTTCTATATATATTTTGGCTATCTATTTGAATTTATGTTACTTATCCATGCAAATCTAAATATCAATGGATTCTATATCGTAAGATTCCAATTCAAAATCAAGTTTGGATGCACAAGATATTCCACCAGTTGCAAAACATCATAAGCTATTATGAGGAGCAATATATCGCAATAAGTTCGTAGATGAAAATGTGCAGCCACTTTACGCCGCCAATTGTAACATGCCATATTCAAGCTACAATATTGTGTCATCGACGGTAATTTGTCGTGATCTGGATCTATTTTATGACAACCCAATAGTATATATTCATGGAACATTTTGAATCCCTTGCCCTCGATTCTTATCCAATTAAACCAAAATGTTGGTATCGATTTGTGGATGATACCTTCGTCATTTGGCCCCATGGACGTGCCTCTCTTGATAATTTTTTAACTCATCTTAATAATATTTCCCCTCATATCAAGTTCACTGTGGATGTTGAGCAAAACATATCTCTTCCCTTTCTTGACGTCCTTGTCACTCGACAACATGATGGATCTACATGTCATCAATTTTACTGGAAAAAGACCCATATCAATAGAGACATCCATGCCCATTCCCATCATCATCCCTCTCAAAATTTTGTGGTCCTTAAAACTCTGATCACCAAAGTTGTCTCTAATCCCCATAATATTTCTCATGAAATATCTCACCTCACGAAATCCCTCATGGCCAATGGATACCCCAAGAATCTCATTAATCAAACGTTTCGACAAGTTATTCATCCTAAACCTCGACATTCCAAAGGCTCCCCCCATTTCCAATCCTATGTCTGCCTCCCTTTCATCCAAGGGATCAGGGACTGCATTTTCCAAGATTCTTATTAAAAGGAACATTAGAACTATCTTCAAGCCCCACAAGACACTTAAACAATTATTTAAAAGTGTCAAAGATAAATCCGATCCATTTATATCCCAAGGTGTCTATCAAATTCCATTCTCTTGTGGAAAATCTTACATCGGTTAAACTGGAAGGCCCATCCAAGCTCGTCTTAAAGAGCACATTGTTGACACCAATCACATTCGCCTAAAAAATCAGCTATAGCCAAACATTCATTTAACACCAAAGACCAAATTTGGTTTGATTAAACAAAATTTTTGGCCTCTACCCCTCATTATTCCTCTCAGTTGGTTACAAAAGACTTAGATATTGAAAAACATCCCCTGAACTTTAATCGCGAAGATGGCTACAAACTAATCCAATCTTGGCAACCTTTAATCCACCGTCTTCGTCATTGATTCTAATCTTTTTCCCGTTTAAGTTCTTTCTTTCTTTTTTCTCTTTCTAATCTTTCCCCGATTCATTCCCTTATCATTTTCTCAACTCCCCCCCGGTCTTTCCTCCTCACATTCCCTTTCTATAAACAATTTACCCCTTTCTTATTTTTCTTCTGTTCTATTTTCTATTTAATCCAAATTAGGTCTTTTACTTTCGCCTCCCAAATTTTTTTTTCTATTTTTATTCCTCCTCATCTCTAATCATTATTATTATATTAATTTTGATTTGATTTGATTTGATTATTAACAATTTCTTTTTATTGAAATATGATTAATAACTTAAATGATTATTTTTTTTTGACCAAAACACGGGGTAGATTAATTAGTGTTCGGTAAAAAAGCTACCGGGTACTTCATTACATAAAGAGAAAGTCTTGGGCAGACAAAATTCATGGATCTAGCAAATATCCAATGATCCCAAGAGTAGAAGGCCTTTCTTATAATAGCCGCATTACAACGTAAATACCAAAATTTCCAGAATTTCCAGCAGAGAAGTACAAGGAAACAGAAATGAGAGAAAGTGTGAGCAGAGGGTCTTTGCCACGATTAATGAAAGCATGTTCTCCGGCTGTAGAGGTCCATTCCAGTCTTCTTTGGATTCTGCTGCGTCATTGTTTTGAGAGAAAAGGCATAACAGGAATACCGATGATCCCTCCCATTCGGAAGTGAAGTGTGGTAGAAGATGGGCCCCGCGCGGTCCCTGGGAATCGACTCGCAGAACCACGAATTTAGGATAGTGGAGATTTCTGAGCTAAGAATAGGGGAGCGTTGACGAGTCCAAGCCTGTACCCAGCTGAAAAACACCAGAACTTGCAGGACGGAGTTATGGGAAGTTACAAATGGTTTCTCTGCCATCTACAGTAATAATGCCCCTGCCTAGGAGAACCGCTTTATTCGCTTCAGCATCTGCAAGACCATTGAGTCCCCTCAGAACATGATAGTAGCTGATTTTTTGGAATTTGGAGGCTAATTAAATATAAAGTTTTATTTTTTTAATTCATTTCCTTTTATTTTTTTGCACCCCCTTTACTAATTTCTTTTTACTTTATTTATGCTTAAATTTAGTTTAATAATTCCCTTTTTTTCATTTATATATTTTTTCAAAACTTCACTAACCAAAAAAATTTAAATTTTAAATCTTTTTCTTTTATTTTTACATTATAATTACTTTACTTCTAAGTATTTTATTTAATTTTAATTTTCCAAACCCTCTATTCCATCCCCTTTAATGTTATAAAAAAAATTCTAACCCCCCCTTAATTTTATTATTTTGTTTTATTTTATTTACTATTTTTACCATTATTACTTCATCTTTTTCAAAACTACCTCCCCTTTCTTAAACTAATTAAACCAACCTTCAACCATTGTTTCTCTTTATTGGTTATCTACATTAATTTATAACTTTATTTAATCCTTAAACATTTTTAAACCTTAAAATTAGACTCCTTATCTAATTTAATATTATTATATCTCCTTAAAATCTATAATTTATCCATTTTTCGCCTAACGGCTATTTTTCCCTCCACTATTTATTTTCACCATTCTTATGTTTTTGCTCACAGCGTCAACCAGATCCTGAACATGGGTGGAGTGTCCACTCGAAACACGTCGGTTGTGTTTAAATTCTAACATAGTGAAATCCAGAAGATCAAGTGCAAGTATGTGGTTGTTCAAAATGTCGAGGATTGAAGGAGAACTCTCGGCGTGTCACACTCACCCATTACACCAATAATCAATTACCCAATGTTGATGGTCTAATACCCCCTATTGCAGTAAAAAATCCAATAAGTGATATAGAAAAGACGTGTAGGAACACTTCCCTATGCTCATTTTTGAAAAAATTGGAAGCCAAAACAACTATGTATCGTCCTAAATTGATGAACCCCTCTGCTTCTCTTCAGTAAATAAAATTTATAGTGCTTCAAAGTATGATATGAATGCCACTCAACACATCTCCACTAGAATATCCAAAAGTTTGCATGAGATGAGAGAAAAATTGTCCAAGTACACACCAAGGTTCATCCAATTGTTGGAGTGTAGCAATTATTTCTCCCTTCCTATGAATTTGCAAAGTAAATATCAAACTTCTTACAACCACACTTTGTATGGAGCTTGGTTGTCTTCTCTACCTATGCTTGATGTTGGAACCAAATTCTCCTTTTGTGGTAATTGTTTTATGATTTCCAAGTCTAATATAGATGCTGCAAATATTGGGTTTTTTATCCTTTCACATGTACTCGTTCCTCCCAAACAGTCAGTATCACTTATTCCATTTTACGGTCCTATCTATTGTCGTCATTATTACTTGAATATTGTTAAACAGTCATCCACACACTCATGGGAACATTGTAGAGTTCATAAATAGTTCTAGGTGCTTTTTATTTTCTACAAATTGTTCATTTGAGGAACACTTCAATGAATAGGATTTCTTTATAAAAAGGAAAGCGTCCAGATTTGTTGTTGTGCATGCAATACGTAGTTTGTCTCTTGGCGACGAGTTGTTAATAAACTATAACCTTTGTAGACCACCAACCGCTCGTTAGAGACGTCTTGCATTAGTATTACCCTTAGACATCCCCATGGGGTGTAAGTAAAAAAACTATTGATTAATTGTATTTGTTAATTTTCAATGGGATTCATGTTAATGTATTGCTCAGTTTGAAATTTTGTTTTATAAATTGTTAATTTAATTTATAAATTGTTTGTTTTATGGCCAAAATAGAGGAATTTCCCTAAACTCCTCATGTGAGTCATCATACACTCAAGGGTGTTTGATCACACCATTATCATATGTGTAATTGTCATGCCGAAATTTCACACACATACTCATGAATTTCCCTACCTGTATTGCTAGCCTCAGATACGACGCTCTTCTTCGATTAATTGTATTTGTTAATTTTCAATGGGATTTATGTTGATGTATTTCTCATTTCTCATTTTGTTTTATAATTTGTTAATTTAATTTATAAATTGTTTTCTTTATGGATAAATTAGGGGACTATTGGAAATAATTCTCGTGCTTTTTTAATAATTCTTTTCTATAATGATGGATCAAACCAATTGCATTATGCTTACTAACATGATCGATGTAATGTTCAATATTTTTTAAATTAGGATTAACATGATCGAGAGAAGGTTAAAAAAACAATGCAACTTGGAGATGAAGCATACCAAGTATGGTTGAATCAATCATCTATTCAATTTCCACTGCATCTAGACTCACCAATTAGGAATGCCTACAATAATAGTAGTTCTTCACATGTTGGAAATGGAGGCAATGAAGTAGAGGTTGTTATGGATGAGTTATTATGACAAACCAGTGCCATGGATGCAATGTTGTTACATACATTCCATGGAAATGAGCTAGGGGATGATGCTCATATCATTAAAGCCTTCTTCGAAATCCTTAAATCAACATCAAACACCCTTTTCTTTGGACTTGTCCGGTCAAAGTCTACACGGTTGGGGAAAACAATGTTACTATACAACTTGAAAGCAATGTATGGCATGTGAGATGCGTGTTTCTCGACACTTTTAAGGTATCTGACCATTAACTACCTTATCTTTTGAGGAATCTTGTCACCCAATAAACATTGAAAATGGTTGATTTTATGAACATTAAATGACATTGAACATTTATATTTCCCACTAACTATAGGTTATTCAAATATAAGGTACTTCTGAGTGATAATGTATTTCTTGATAGCTGCGAAGAGGCAAATAAAATGTTCAAAATGTTGGGTGTTGAGTACCTATCATATAATGCATGTCCCAATGATTGTATTATATATAGAGGTGAATATGCAAACAAAGAGACATGTCCAAAATGTGGGAATCATAGGTACAAAGAATCGAAAAACAAGGCTAAAGCACATGGTCCTACTCATAATATATTAAGGCACATGCTTATAATCCCAAAGATTCGAAGGCTTTTTCATTGCAAATAATTAGCTATGATGCAGGGGATGGCATGCCTCATGCCGAAGTGAGGAAGGAGTTATGTGAATCCCAATAGATTCAATAGTCATGAAGCATATAGAGGATACATGGTCTGATAAATTCAAGGATTAAGTACATGGCCTTTGATTGAGCATAGGCATTGATGGCATCAACCCATTCTCCCTCCCAAACACCATCTATACTGTTTGGCCTATAGTAGTGATGAATAAAAATATCACCCCATGGTTGTTCGTAAAGAATGAACATATTATGTTAGCTCTTATATTCCCTGGTAGAAGACAAGTGAAGAATATGGATGTTTACCTACAACCATTGATCGATAAATTGAACAAATTATGGGAAGGGATACAGGTATATGTTGTATCGAAATCCATCCCATCAAAGAGGATTTTTACGTCATATGGGATATGGGCGTACACCACACACAATTATCTGGTATTAGGAGTTTGATCTGGTAAATATGTTGTTTGATTTGTTTATAGTCAAAGCAAAATTTCTTGGCATATTTAATTTGGTGCGATTGTCTTGATCTTCAACACTAACGTCCTATGTATACCATAACATCATAGGTCTTGTAACAAAAGGTTATCGTGGATGTAAATGTTGTGTACCTTTTATGAAGGCTAGGTGGTCTAGAGACCTAAAAAAGTGAGTGTATGAGTGCTCTAGGGTATTCCTCCCAGAAAACCACCCTTATAGAAGAGAAACATATGCTTTCAATGGTAAACTAGAGAGAACACAAAGGCCTGAAATAATGACACCGACTGATTGGCTTAAGGCATGTGATAGAGAGAAGGAGAAGGAAATTGCAAAGATGTTTGATTCAAAAGGGGAACCTATGTTCGATCATCCTGAATTCTTTGACACCTATGTTGAGAAAATTCCCACAGGGATGAAAAGGAAATCAATATTTTATGAGCACCCATATTGGGAGCATATTAAGATTGTCCACTTACTAGATCCGATGCATATATTTAAAAATGTTTATTCTTCTTTTTGTTTGCACATATCATCGAAAAAAAAGTGACAAGTTGGTTGTTAGGAGAGACCTTATTTCTTCAAATACTAAAAATAAGCATTGGCCAAGACAAGAAAATAGAGGAGAGGCTATCCCCTCTTTGTCATTTAAAAAAGGCAATGTCCCAAGGCTTTTGAAGAAAGATGATATTTATTTGGAAAAGGAAGTTATATTGGGTGTGAAGACGCCGTCTTTATATGGGTCTACTCTCTATGGCATTGCTTCACTGTAGACAATCAATTATCGGGTTTGAAATCACATGACCATCTCAACCTTCTAAGGGTATATATAATGTCAAAAAATGTTTTTATTTTTTATTTATATCTTTTATCACACAAGTTAAAATGCAAATAATTTTTTGTGTTTACTTTGTAGTGTCATTATTCGTTGTCCGTGCATGGGTGTGCGAATCACGACTTTCTTGATGACCTATGGCATGCCATATCTAAACTTCCACATTTGTATGGTGGATCACATAAAATGAGATTTACATAGCTAGCATTCCACAATAGCGTCAAGAGATAGCTGAGATTGTTTGTATGTTTGAGAAGGAAATACCAACAAGTTTCATGGACTTGCAGGTTCATCTTCTAATTTACCTAGTCCATGAGTTTGAATTATTCGGGGTGGTCTCATGCCGTTGGATGTACTTCTTAGAGAGGTACATGAAAAAATTGAAGGGATTTGTTCCACAAAGGGAAAAAACCCAAGGGGTCTATGACAAAGGGGTACATAGTATATGATTCATTCTATTATGCTAGTGAGTACTTCAAGCAAATTGACTACACACTAGGTGCATTGATTTGAGATGATGAACGTGATGAGGACAAAAGGGAAGGGGAGCTACTGCAAACAAATGGAAAAAAACGCTTGATAAAGAGTAAGTCACTTATCTTTCGATCTTCACATTTCCACATAGTAGCTATTCACAACAACTTCGAAATGTTTATTTGATCCCATACATACTGAATGTGGTTTTGTTTCCATGAATACAATAATGAATTTAGAAACAGATGCCATCAATAAATTCATTCCTTACAACATGAAGGAAGCACAGTCGTGGGTCGCATTGTATGAAGAGAAGAGGAGGAAATGGGACATTGACAAAAAATAATTCAGATGGTTGCACGATAGAGATATGCCTTTTCCAGATCATTTAAAAGATAATATGCCAATGATCTATCCCAACAGTTGGGTTGCAGAGAAATTCAGAGAGAAATATGGTGCATCCAGTCATTATCCACCTAAAGAGGAGGATGCGCTAACCATTTGGATCAGGTGGAGAAACTCAATAATAATCTCTTTTTATACATTTCTAACTTTATAATGCAACATTGAATTATAACATCTATGTTTGATATATTAATGGTTGGGTTATTAGACATATGACACCATCATTTGCTAAAAAATTTTACAAGTTTATTTGCTCGCATCTATGTGGGCTTGTGGACATTATTTTTGCACCGAGGTTACTGATGATGGACGTCTTACACAAGACTATGGAGTTGAAGTCGAGTTCGACCAATCTAGTCATTCTAGCCACTACAATCGAAACCTGATAGGAGGGATGTTGTGTTATGTCAGGAATATACAAGTGGACTTCTAATCCTTCCAATGTGTTATTTTTAGGTTCAAGTGGTGGGACACATTCGACAAGAATAATGTAAACGAAGATTGTGATAGTGGGTTGATATGTATCAACTCTAGAAAGATATGGAATCAAAGTAAGAAGCCTTATGTTTTCCCAAAACACTGCAACCAAGTATTATTTTACTTGGATGTGTTGGATAGAGATTGGTGGTTCATATTAATACATGACCCTAGATCTAAACATGTTTTTGAGAACAACAGTGCTATCATGCCAACCGAGGAAGATAATGAGGGTGATGACAACGAAGAGTGATATGTACATGTTTTATTTCATCTTTTATAGATTGAGATATCATTTTGTTATTGTTATCTTTGATTGTCTAATTATATTGTTTATTTTTCATGTTATGACATGGAAATAGAAAGATGATTACTGGATGCAGTGTTTAAACAATTTGAGTTGGTTAACAACCAATCTAATGTGAAATATGTTTCATGTCTATCAAGTAATTTGGGATTGTATGGAATGATTGTATATCATTCTCCATATTTAGAGATGATCTTTATTTCTTTCCATTTAGTTCATTGTAGTGCGGTTTTTATCATTTAATTTATTGTATTATTACAACTCGATCATAATCATCTAATTAGAGTGTGAATTATCATTGATGCCAATCATATTTATTGTTTGTTGTAATTTCAACTAGTACTCTCATTTGAATAACAAGGTGTATTTAATGAATGTATTATACTTAGACACTTATATTTTATATTTAAGATACTTAGACACTTATATATTGTTAAGACAGAAAAAACTCATGGCAAGAATGAAAGATGTATATCTTTTAAAATTATGATATAATAAATTAAAAATAACAAGCAATATATATATATATATATATATCATATATTTGGAATATGCATATTCATATCTATATGTATTTGAAGTTTCATTGGTGATGCATCTATGTAGCCTATTTAAAGATCCCATGAAAATGGAGATATTGGGAAACATTTTTATGAAAATGGACATAATCTATTTTTATGTTGTTTATTTTTTAAATTTTATTTAAAACTTAAATGCGAGATGAAAAGTGTGGAGTTTCACATTGTTAGCCAATGTTAAAATATTTAATATTTTACTTGATACATTGATTAAAGTACACATTTATAATTCATTTTAGTACTTTGATTCAGTTTGAGCATTGAACAGAACATCCCCTCATTGATTAGTAATGTAAACCAATATAGTGGATTAAAGAGACAACTATTCTTTAGTTTCACGATATTTATGCTTAGCATTTGTGTTGCTCATGTATACCACCTTTCATTTCCTTTATTAATTATACTTAGCATTTGTGTTGCTTATGTATACCACCTTTCATTTCTCTTATTAATTTCGATCTTCTTGGGTTTTTATATCATACAAATCATTAACAACCAATATGACGCGAAATATGTTTTATGTCTATCAAGCAATTTCTGATTGTGTGGAATGATTATATGTCATTCTCCAAACTCATATTCCCTTTTGTGTATACATATATAAATACATTATGAAAACAAATTACATGATTCAATTTATCTTTGCGAACTTAAAGGCTATCATCTTCCTGACTTTAAGGTACTCTCTAATTTCTCCATCACTATTTCAATGCTTGTATTTTATGATGTTTTTGTTATAAATAATGCTAAGAATTATGATTGCATTAATTTATGGCAATTTTTTATAATGTTTGCAATTTTTTTTTGATTTTTTGATTCTATTTATAATGTTAACTTCAACATAGAAAATGACACATTTATAACCTTGATGGAGATTGAAAATTCAACAATTTTTATCAGTGTTGAGCTCTACAATGCATTAATTTAGGACCTTGATAACAATGGAATTTACAACAACATTATAGGTTTAGTTCATTATCAATTTTGAGACCATAATTATGATGATGTGACCTAATTTGGGACATGTTGCAACTTGAACTTTATTGGTGTTAGAGAATTTTTATGAAACTATCACACCTTAGTAAGTTGTGTATAACTAGCCATGCCATCTTTGAGTGTCATAGTCTTTGATAGTGATACCTCTCCGCCAAGCACTACATACCCCTAGTTTTAAATTAATTGTTGTTATTGAGCAATCCCACATTAATTTGAGTTTGGGTTAAGGAAGTGCATTAATACTATAAACAAAGCAATGCTTTTTAAAATTTGATAGTACTATGTAAAGGGGTCCAAGGAAAAAGAAGAAAATTACTATCGAGAACATGGAAGGAAAAGAAAAAAATCACTATGAGAAGTTTTTTTATTCGTATAGTAATTGAAAAATGTCTTTAAAAAATAGCTCAAGGTATTCATTATTTGTAAACTTTGATGACATCATCCATTATTAATTCTTGCTAGATTGTTACTATATGTGATGAAACAATTATAGATTGATTTTTTTAGGGACAATGATATTATATTCTTTTATGTTTCATGATTTTTTGACTTCAAATAAATAACCTATGGTCAACCATAAGTAACCTTTATGAATGCCACATTGCTCTTAGTCTATGTCTTGCATGTCACATTTCTCTTACTCATAAAAATGTCATAAAAAATTAGTGGATCACCTTACGCATCTAGCTGTCCACACTAAATAATCAACATAATATAATAGAGGGAAACTAATGCACTTCCCATCAATGGTGAGATGCAAAATGGTCCTCACCAAAAAAGAGAGGCACCTCACAATCTCTCTACCAAAAGCAACGACGGAAATATTCCCACCGCACACCTGAAACTAAGCAGGGTCGACAATGTTGGTAGTGACATATCTCTGAACATAGACTAGCTGAATCCCTACTACTGCTCCAACTGGGACATCAGGTAACTAAGGAAAGTCCTCGCCTCTCCCGCAGATCCTAGTGATAAAATATATGTCCTCCTTATTAGGTGGAAACCACTGATTGAGACCAACTTGAAATGCCTACCTGTGATGATCCTAGCGTCAGATGAAATGGATAAAAAATGTGTTGTTCCCCTTGAGCGATGTTTTCTCATCATATAACTTGAGGAGGTCGAAAACCCTCAAGAGGTCTCTAGTCTGAAGAGTATTGGGGCGAGGGTATAAATCTCTCTCCCTCTCCCTGGCCTCCCACTCTCTTCAAAAGTTGTATTGATCAACTCATGCTTCCTGCTGCTGCCTTGCCTCGTGGCGCTGACGTCTCTATTTCGCATATAACATCAATCAATGTCATAAATATAGATATAAAAGCATTATATTTACTAAAATAAAATATTATTTTTTTTGCAAAAAAAAAGACAAGCAGTGCGTCAATATAATATTAGCGCACCGATAATAGTCCACATTAAAATGTAACGCACTGACACCAGTGCACTCAAATAATTAAAACACATCGGTAATATATTTCTATACATTTAAAACTTTATCATCAAAACCGATTCTCTAGCATATAGATGCACCGGTGCATGTATTTCAACCCATCGCACTGTACATGTATTTTTGCATTTAAACATTTAATATTTTGTCCATAGTGCGCCTACTGCACGTTAAAGCATCGAAATTCGTTGCACTAATGTGAACTAGGAGCACCATTGAATTATGATTTTTTAGGGTATGGATAGAATTTAAAATTTTAGGAGTCAGTGCATCTATACCAAGTCAAGCCCCGGTACCGGTGCATTGACCCGAACTAGAAGCACCATTGTTTATTTAATTTTATTGTTAATTGGTAGTGTGTGCACGGTATGCATACTGCACGTCGAAGCATCGAAAACTGGTGCACTGATGTGCAATAGAATCATCGTTGGATTATGAGTTTTTAGGGTTTGGGAAAAAAATTAGTTGCAGAGGTCAGTGCGTCTATATCAAATCAACGCCTTGGCATCGGTGCACTTTCGTGAACTAGAAGCATTGCAATCTTTTCAAATTGATTGTTAATTGGGAATGTGTTCACAGTGCACCATGTAAACGCCAATACACCGGTTTGTTGTGCTGATGTCTACTAGAAGCACCGTATAATTTTATTCTTTATGTGTCCTTGTTCCTGTTCAATGGTGTGTTCTATACACGTAATTGCACCAAACAAATAGTGCGCTTATGTGTCATGAAAGCATCGCGAAGGGGTTCATAGTTTTAAATTAAAATTTACGTTGATGCCGTGCGCTATGAAAACGACGTGCACTGTTAAGGTGGTGCACTTCGATCGTAAAACACACCATGCATGGTGCACCATGTAAATTTTACACGGTGCATTGGCAAGCGGTGCGAGCCAAATGAATTGAACAACCGCACAAATTTTTTAATTTTTTTTGAAAAAATGACAAGCTAAGGCTCAATTTCAAAAATTAATCCACTAAAAATTTAAATTATGAAGTAACAATCAATTTACTTGCTCAACTACCCATTGGGGAGACATTGTGGCGATGTATGGAAAATTTGAATTTTTGCCCACCGTTTGGAAAAATTCAAACTCGAGTCAGCAACTGATAGTAATGAGCAATGTGGCCACATGAAACACAGATGTTAGGGCATCCAGAGGGGTTATGTACGACACAGGTGTAGATGGGATCAAACGCATTGTACAGGGTAAAAATGATTTTGATAGTGCACTTATTTTATTTTTATAAAAAGTTGCTCCGGTGTGCCCAATATTTAGGTGCACCAGGGTGGTTGAGGATTGTAAAGCACTGCTATTAGTTTTTTTAATATAATTTAATGATTTTTTTTAATAAAATAAAACCCGGTGCATTCAGTTTTTTTATGCACCGGGGCATTTAGTATTGGGTAACGCCTCTCTTCGATTGCAAAAAACTGTTGCACCGGTTGCATAAATTTAGTTTTTTTTCATTGATGGTTTTGGTAGTGGTGCAACATGATTTTGGCAGCCCTAGTGAATGTTATGGATAAACACATCGGTGCATGCGTATTGATTAAACACACCGGAATTATTTTTCACAAAACCCTGTTTCGGTGCTCCTGAATATATAACGCACCAGTGCGGTTATTTATATGTAATGCAACGGTAATACAAATTTAAAATACAAAAATATAGTCTGTTGTTTTAAATTCGTGTTTGAACCCTATCGTAGTGTGTATCATCTTATACCACACCAATGCGATTTATTGTAGAAACCACACCAGTAATGGATTTTAAAAATAGAAAAATAGAAATCTGGTATTCTAGCAGTTTACCATACTTTGGTGCTTTCAACGATGTGGTGCACCAGTGCGTTTGTTTCATTTAAGCACAATGTAGTTTAATTTGTATTAAATCCTAGATCGGTGCGTTCGTAGTGAAGAAATGCACCGGGTTCAAACATATAGTTTTTTTTTTCGCTTGACGATATTTTTGGTTGTGGTGCGACAATATTGATGCACCGGTTTTGAATTATTTTTTTGGTTGGTGCAAGATGGTTTATGGCTTCTTGGAGTGCCTGGATTGGAAATGCACCGGTGCGTTCGGGTTAAAATTAAAGGGGATACATTTCAAGTAACTGAGTACAGGTGTATAATGAGAGCCAATGGCCTCTTTGAAAGGCAAAGTGAGCATCTTTAATCTTCATCTGAATTGGTGATGAGCCAAGTTCCTTGGGAGGATTCAACACTAGTGTTTTTTTAGTTTCACATGAGCTTTGTGTATTTGTTTGTTCTTCTTAGACAAAATGTAAGGACTTTGACAAGCCAACCAATTCTTCCTATTCCCTACTCCGGATGATATGCTTTGTGCAAAATTTGGCTAATTTAACCATGAAAATATTCATTCTCACTCTTTTTCTTTGATGTTTTTCTTTGTGTCACGACCTACGTATGGATTCAAATCTATATTATTAATCTAGTTTTAATAGTCGCATAAATACTTTGACATTTTCAAATATAATATTTAGGGTTAGGAGTACATCCCTAAAACTATAAGTTGGAGAAAAAGAAAACGAAGACCATATTGCTCTTTCCTTGACACTTCAACATGTCTTTCTAAATTCCATTGGTGTAAGCCTGCATCTTGTTAGATCCCTTGGAATTAAATGACCCATCTTCATAGATCCACGCACATCTATTGCATTTGGTTGCATCCCTTGTATATGCCTTTAAAGTTTGGAAAAACACCCCTTTTCAGAAGAAACCTCCATTTTATGTGAATAATATAATATAATTCATTATTTTGGATTTTTTGAATCCACTCATGAATCTTTCCATGAGGTGCTCCCCACTGAAGCACCTTTTTAAATAATACCATGCACTTCGAGTAAAAGAATGAGTGTTCCCTTAACTTAGTATATCGGGCCCTTTAAACTTTTTATTCAAGCATTGACTTAAAAGTTAGAGTACGCTCATTTAAAATTTGCTGAAGCACTCACTTAAATCTTAGAGTGCACTCTCATAAAACTTAGACACGTGCTCATGAATTTTATTAGTGCGCTCTTTCTAAAATTAGTGATGCACCTCATTAACTTGGTCACGTGCTAGCTTAAATTTTATTGGTGTGTGCATCCCTAAGTTTTATTCATGCGATGTATTAAAAATTAGTCATGCACCACCTTAAGTCTTAGTCGTGCATCACCTGCAAGCTTAGAGTGCGCTCACTTAAAATTTACTCAGGGATCCATCATCACCCTCTTAAAACATAGTAATGTGTTGTATTTCTTATCTTCATCGGTGGCATAAATTTTAACTTGGTGATCCATTGCTTATGGTATCGCCCCTTTACATTTTATCTTGGTGGTTGTTATCCATTTATATGTGCCTTAGATTTTATGGGAGCGAGGTGTATTGACACTTTAATTTTTATTTGAGTGATGTGTATCGTCACTTTAATTTTTATTTGAGCGATGTGCCTTGTCTCTTTCATCGATGCCTTAGATTTTATTGGAGTGATGTCTTTTGGTGCTCAATTTTTTTTTTTTTATAATCTTGGTGATGTCCTATTAGTGCCCTAAGTTATATATTTGTGATGGATCGTTGAGACTTAAAATTCTACTTTACGATAGTAGGGCTAGCTTTTTTAGTGATGGGGACCGACGACTTAGTTCAATGGGAAATCATCAATGCGAATTTTTATATTTCTGGAGCTCATATTTGAATTCCATCAATTGTGTTGGATTTGTAACGAGAAAAATATTATAGTTGTCCTGGTTTGTTGGTGAAAAATGCACTTTGTCTAGTCCCCAAAATTACACACGAAAGCATTTTTTAATGAAATTCTAGGCCTCGTTCTTGCGACTGATTTACTCAAATTCAATTATGTTAGCTCCTCTATTATTTGTGTTATGTAGGATTTCCTTGTGCTGACTGAAATTTGCACCATCCATCAACAACCAAGATATTTTAATTCCCAAACCATGCTAGTTTCCCCCATGATGCACTTTATTCCCAACACAAGGAAAAAGGCCGATTCATCCTTGAAACCCAATTCTAAGTCAGCCAGTGACCTATGAATGCTTAAATGAGCTAGTCATGTATGAGAGAAGCCTTTCACATAAGGAATATCTATTCAAATCCAAGAATGAAAGAGAAAAGGCTAATGATGCATGTCATGCAACATATGCAATCTTAATGAAGTTGTGATGCAAACTAACTTGTTCATGTAAATATTCACATATTAGTATAAACAAAACAACCAAGTATGCAATCAATAGGAACAAACAAATCATCAAATGTTCTCATTATTTATGTCCAAAAGAGAGAGGTTAAAAAAATCATAACATAGGCCAAAGAGTAGAGATTTATTTCAAAATTATAAAGGAAAAGCCAAGTAAATTTACTTGGGAGTCGTTGAGGACTCAACAATTGGAAACATCTTGGGAGAATCCAAAATCTATACACATGTGTTGTTGTTGCCTTTAGCAATTCCAAGGGAAAATCAAATGCATACCTTTAGGAGCATCGCAACTTCAAACACGAGTCTTGTAAAATTATGCTTAATTAGTAAGCCTGAAATCACCCCTTACCTTGGCCTGTGCCATTTACCAAGTGATACAAAGAAAAAAATAACGAGATTAATTCATTTTAAAATTAGCTTAGAACTATAAGTGGATTCCATAACTTCAAGGTTTGATAGATGATAGTTTTTAAATATTTCCCCCCAAGCTAGTTAATCAAACCTGAAGGTTTTGCTCCGTTGTCAGCAAGCATCCATAGCCCCGACGGAGTCACCCCAACATCACAAGCCTTGCTCCACTGTTAGAAAGTGTCCATAGCCTCGATGGAGATACTTGCATGTCCCTTTTCTGAATTTTTTTTCCCTCACTGTTTGATGCTTTTGCATGCTTTGTTTATTTTAGAGCAATGTGGGATTGAGGAATCATTAGATTTCATAAGCACGAGGGAATGATGTATATTTTTGAGGATTGAAATTGTATTCGTAGGTGGTAAAAGTACCTATTGATATTTTGACCTTGGATTAATGGCGGTCACTTGTAAGAGAGTTCAATTTTCATTAGTGTGAGTGAAATGGAGCCTATAAGAAACCTTACTAATGACCAATGCTAGATCTCTAGAATCATACGAGCATGTTTTTCTAAATAGGTTTGTGTTCCATCACGATTATGTATGCCAAGATATTTCAATGAGGTTTTTGAGTTGAGAGTCTCTTTTATAATTTATAGGATCCGCTTAGCTATGCCAAAAGATCACCTGGCCTAAAAGAAAAGGGAACAAGAGAGAAAAACTTGACAAAATCAAGATAGTTCCAAAAAAAACCAAAGACTCAAAATGATATGCAAACCAATAAAAAACAAATTGAAGTGAACATGTTTTTTAAAATTAAAATAGAGGAGCAAGAAATTTGGACACAAAATTGGACCTTAGCTTCAAAATGAAGATCATCAATATTTGATGAAGAGAAGATAAACTGCAAGTGAAAAATAAATACCCAAAATAGAGGACAACCATATTTCTACATTTAAACTAACATCCATCATTAGAAGTTGATGCTCATGCAATTTCATGGATAAAAGCTCTTATCTATAACAAATTAGGTATAAATAGTGTGTTTAAATATGCCTTGGCACTAAATTGGTTTAGAACCATTTTATTCCTGATTGCTCAACTCCTATCAAATGGTATTTGTGTCCTTGGTGAGAATTACCTTCTCTGATAAAGCTTGACCTACTAATGAAATTTCACCCATTCTTGTTTATTTTTATTTTTATTTTTTAGCAGATCAATCTATGCGCTCACCCAATGATGTTTCCTATCCCGTAGTTCATAAATTGTTGGTGCACACTTATTCATGCCTCAATCTAATTATTGTCTTGAAGTAAGTTTATGTTGACATCACATACTGAAAATAATGCATATTTTCCCAACTCTGCAATATTTCTTTAGTGAGAGAAGTTGAGAGCTTTCTACATCAGTCCAATAAGTAACCTCTTCAATACAGATATAATTCCATCATTGTGCATCATTTCTTCTACCATATAACTTCCTCCTGTGCTCCTGTATATGCTGTCCCTAAAACCCTTTGTGGAATCTAGTATGAGGCCTGCAAGATTTTCTCTCCTACATCCTTAATCCTTTCTCATGCTTTGATAAATGAGGCTTTTTCTCTAAGAAGGAGAATGCTCAACATGCATGTGGTGATCAACAGGTCCTCAAGTTCTATCCTCCTTTTATCATGCAACCATGATCTTCACCAATTGATGTCTGCATACGAGAGATTTATAAATTAGGCTATGACAGGTTGAGCATGTCACAAGGAAAACCATCCATCAAATCAACAATGAACCATATGGATTGCCCTTTTGGTAAATTTACAAATAGAAATTTGATTTATATTTCAAATTAGGGAAAAATATGATAAAAAAACATAATGGAGCTAGGATATCCTTCACATAAGGATATGATCGGTGAGGAACCCTTATGACCAAACTGTCCACCAAACCCATATTCATATTTACGTGAATTTTTCTATGAAGTTCAACATGTAACACTAAAATAAATTATTGCTTGAATAAACAAGAAAACAATACCTACTTGGACGCTTCAAATATAATCTTGCATCTTACCAAATTTGTGTTACCAAGACCTCAGCAAAAGAAGGGAGTGAAATTCATTCAATTTTCTTCTACATGCAACTCAAATTATGAATAAATAAAAGCGCATACCAAATCCAAGCTGCAGACTTAGGAATAAAAGAAATTGCTTCCTCTAAATCAAATCCAACTTATGTGATCATGAAAATACAACCACTATCTAGAAATGACATGTAGAATAAACATATAGAAAATTCAACCTTTAACTATGTACTCTAGTGATCTTGAGTACAAATAAAGTGAAACTAGAATTACCTAAATCAAAATATTTAATTCTGAAAAGCAGAAAAGTAATAAAATTAGCTATGCAACCCTATCCTAACCTAAACTAAGTTTTGGCACACATATGTTCAATGTCACAGAGCGCCAACGTAGCCATCTGGGGATTTTAAAATCTAAAGAATCTTTTGATTGGAATCAAGTCCCGATAGATGGACTGTCATGCAATGCAATGTTGAAATAATTAAATCATAGAAAATGATTCATAGCAAGAGGTATGAAAAACTTACAAGTTTCATTGAATCATTTGAGCACAAAATGATTATGGTTGGGTCCCTATGACACCGTGAAAGTGACTATGGTAATCCCATAATACTAGGAAGGAATCATAAATAATGTGTATACATGACCATGATGATTAATTGGTTGTTCAAAGTGATGTTTGGTGAACATGATTCTTGGTTCAAGGAAATACATCTTTCATTGTGCATGACAATTGACCATGAACTCATTTTTTTCTTCCCCTTAATATTCTAAAAGCTCATTAAGGATGTTGAAATCTTCATAAGAAAATTCATACTATGCATTTTGTAAGAGGCCAATGCTCTTTGGGGTTCACAGATTCCAGGGTGAACATGGTCATCCAAAGATAGAATTATTTCTAGAACCCCTTCCAAGGGGAATATGTTATGACCAAACACATTACTAGTATCGATGTCCTTTCCACATCCTCTTCCCGCTAATTGAAATGCAGGATCTTGCTTCAAATATATTTTAAGTGATGTTGCCTTTTGAAAATGTGTACATTTTTTATTTGTAGTCTTCCACTTGTCATTACCCTGTATTAGATTTCCGTGTAGAAGAAATATTAAAGAGTGATTCATTGAGCTCTCCTCCGCACGTATATCTGGAAAAGGGTATGAATTTTTCATGATTCATGAGCCCTAACAATAGTTGCTCTATTCCTGAAAAAGGGAGCTTATGAGAAAATACATCCTCTTTTTTATATTTAGTTTACTCATCATTTTCCATGGAGAATGTTGGTATCATGTCTTTCGAAAGTGACCCAATTATCAAATATTTTTAGCAATATTAGTTCTGGTTGCTCCTCTTAGTAAAGGAAAAGGTTTGCTGTATATAATCAATAATAAATGGTAGAGAAAGGTTGTCTACAATATGGAATTGTAGATCAACAGCAACTAGTATTCCAAGAGGATAATTGGTTGCATGTTGCACATCTTTTGATCCATGAACCTGTTTATGCTTTAAAGTTTATTCTTGATTATCTTTTTCAACACCCTTTTGGATCTAAAATGTTTTGCAGACCGGTGCCTTATCCATTGGGAATTATGTCTAGGTAATCAAAGGAAGTTGAAATAGGATACCGTCATGCTTCCAAATACTTTGGATGATTGGCCAACATGCAGATTCATATAAGTGCAATTGAACTCCACTTCCTCCCACTATGCAAGAGAAGTTAGACAATCGATACCTTGATTTGCGAGTTCATGAGCATTCTGTTCTAGATTTCCCTAGAATAAAGAGTCTTAGACAATAGACACCTACAAAATACATACATGGGGTAACTAGGGTATGCAAAGATGATAATAAAATGGTAGAAAAATAACTCAGTAGGACCAATGTTCATATGAACTTCTCTTCAAATTTAATGAAAAATAACTTAATGTCTAATCCATTCCTTAATATTTTAAGGAAGAACATTCATACTTGTTGACATTTTAGTAGCTATGTTCCTCATCCTACCAATTTATGATTACAGTAGCAAGGTAAATGACTGGAGTGAGGAAATTCCTCTTTCAAGTCTATTCAACATGCTTCTACACATGGCTTACTTATGAAATTAGAGGTACACCAAGTCCAAGCCAAAATTCAGGTTCAAAACAAACAAAGAAAAAGATTATCCATGATGGATAAATTATTCAAAGGAATAAAAGTACAATGTAGAAGTAAATAGGATAAAAGAACACAATCAAGAAACGAAAAATCCTACTACAACATTTGGTGGCTTTATTTCAAAGATAAACTAAAATAACCCAACGTCTTATTTTGAAAGCAAGAAGGAAAATAAAACCTATACTATGTCTAATCTAACCTACATTGGCTGAACAAATTCTATGTGAAATCATAGAGCTAGTGTAGCCATCGAAGGACTTACAATCCTACATGAATATCACAGTCATGCATAGGTACATAGGACTAATACGCCGCACGATACAATGTTGAAAACAAAATATCAATCATAAATCTATTCACAACAAAAAGATTGAGTACTCATTGCATCGCGGAAACTTTCGAGAGAATGCTAACTCCAGCCAGGTCTAAATGATGTCATGAAAACAAAAAAGGAAGGTATGTAATGCCCATGCAGATCTTAAGGATAT
Organism: Larix kaempferi; assembly: GCA_027924585.1. Lineage (NCBI taxonomy): Eukaryota > Viridiplantae > Streptophyta > Pinopsida > Pinales > Pinaceae > Larix > Larix kaempferi. Next base: position 23,823,376 of record BSBM01000577.1, read on the forward strand.
ATGACATACCTCATTAGAACTATGAAATGAAGATCCATAATTAGTGGTTATGGAGAATGTCTTGTCATTTGATTTGGAATGTGTAGTTGTAATACCCTCTGGTTTAGCCCCATGGACATATTATTATTGTTGTTATGTTGGAGATAGTGGAACAAGGTGCCTGGACTATGGTTTGCACATTATTATTATTTTTATTATGTTGAACTTATAAAATAATTAATAAAATAAAAACATCCAGACGACTGATGCTAGGAAAGGGAGTATGAGTAACCATGATGTTATGAGCAAGGGGTTGTGTAAAGTGTTTACCTATGTGTGTTGAGCCTATGTTGATGTTGTACACTCTTCTTATGTACTTGATGGACCCTCTTGGTTATGCACCTTGATGTGTTATGTCAGTCCTTGGTTTTATTTACCTTAAGATTAGTTTTTTATTTGAGGATTGGAGTCCCTATCTCACATAGTGCGCCCTCATGAGTTGGATTAGTGTGTCTCTTGGTGTATCCACCTAATGTGTAACTCCAGTTTACTATTATGGGAATGTAACTCTCATGCTTGTGTCCCTCTCTCTCCCAATTTGAATTGCTCATGAAGGAATTCGGTTTGCTTGTGTTGGTTAGTCACACTTGTGTGTTGGTTCATGCTTTTTCTCTTGTGCTTGTGTTTGGAACTCGTGGTTCAATTTTTTTGCTCTTGATATGAGATTATTGTTGGTCATTTTTCCCTTGTGAAGCCTGTGCCCAAGTTGAGTTACCCTAGAGCCACTGGTGTATGTCCTAGAATTTCCTTTTGAGATCCTGGATTGGAAGCAGGGTGAGGTCCACTAACAGAGTTGTGTATTGCCTCTGGAGATCCTGGTTTGGCAGCAGGGGTGAGGCCCACTGCCTTGGATTTGAGGTTGTCCTGGAGCCACTAGAATTTCCCTAGATTGGAAGTGCTACTTGCCATTGGGTTGTGGTTGGACTATTGTCTTGAAGCCACTGGAATTGCCCTGGAGTGGAATTAGAGGTCACACTAGCCATTGGTTTGTGGTTGGACTGATTTATTAAGAGAATTTTTGTTTGAGTGCACTCTTTCTTGTGGCATCATGGTTCCAGATTGGAGGTAACCATTGCAAAGTTATTTTTGGATTGCCTTGTGTCTACGACTGGGTGGAATGTGGTACGATCGATTTCAGTTGCGTATTTGGAAAAGATAAGTGATTTATCTAATGTTTATTTAATTTATTTGGATCTGATATGATTTATTTATGGATTCACATGAAATTTTTGATGAAATTTATGAGCTATTTGTGGAATAAATTTCTCATGGAATTCAATCTATTTATGCATGTAAATTTTGTGAAGGAATTGGAAACTAGTTTTTGGGACTTTTTGGACAAATTGTTTGAGGAAATGATCCTTTGGAACCTATGCTACAGAACTTATATTTATTCTCCTGTTCATTATATAATGTGTATTTTTATGGTACAATATCCTTGGAATGGTTTTATACACTTCTCTTTGATGCTTCTACCTTTTATTCGAAAACTACTTCTTCAATTAGATTGCTTTGCATAGTTTGGAGACTTGGCACATGAAGTGTTTGTAAAAATGACCGAGTGCTATTTTTATGCTTATGTATTATAAATAAACTTGAAATGTGTGTGAGAATGTGAGGGTAAATATGTTTTATAGTATTTGGGAAATGTCTACCGAAATTCTTGATCAATTTCCAATTTCTAGCTCCTTCAATGGAATTGTGTCGAGTAGATTTGTGACTTTGCATATGAAGTATTTGACAGAATTTTCAAATGAGATGTAATTTTTTTATGAATGATAAATTTTTTTATTTAAAATTGAAATGGAATTTGAAATATTCTTGTATCTGTGGATTTAATTATTCTAGCGATTCCTAGAATTACTAGTCAATGGATGAGTGGAATTAGCTAGTTTTGTGAATTATTTAATGGAATGTATATGGGTGGAAATCTATAGACATATGAATGTAGGTGACCCCTAATACACTTTCCATGAGCTATAGTATTCATATATTTCTATTTATTTGGCATTTGGAAATTTAAATTGGAAACCATGTACATTGCGGTGAAAATTGATAACTAGTTGTGGATTGAAATATTTGCTTTTGTAAAAATCGAATGCTACATCCATGTGATCTGTTTCTAACATTTTATTGTGCTATATGTGGATACTTATCAGGTGTGATACTTTAATTATGGATGCATTGTATTTTGGTTCAGTTATTTAGACTCAATTCCTTGCGGTGAATGTTAACTAGTTTAATTGGAATTGATGGAAAAGATCACCTTATGTGCAAATGGAATGATTTGAAAATAAAAATTTAATTGGATGTAGGCGCATGATTAAATATTTTTTTAATGGGTGTATTATTTATTTTGGTTTTAATGGCATGGTTACAAGTTGATTTTGTGCAAGACTAGCTACTTATATTGGAAAACTAGTTAACTAGTCTTGTGGACTCTCTGTCATAATTACCACGATTAATTATTGTAATTTTGGTAATTATGCCTTATTTACATGTAATTAGATGTGATTAATCCATTGGTATTGATAATCAATGGTTATTTTTTAAACAGTTGGATTTGTGATAAGTGTCATCATTTGCGCACTAAGCGTCGTTAACTGTTGTAATTAACACCTTAATTACTAGTTAACTGTGATTAAGAATAATTAGCCTTTAGAAGTGGTTATCATCTCTAATATGATTGGATTGAAGGTTTGATGATGTTATATGATGTTAATAAGCCTTCCTATCCCTTATATTAGATTTTGGATGTGTTAATGAATTTATATTAAATTATTGTTCATTATTGGATTTTGTGTCGCAATTAATTTTGGAAAAATAGAAATGAAATGCTTATGGTTTATCCATTGCACTAAAAATAAAGTAATTGGAATAAGAGAGATAATTATATGTCCCTTAGGCACTATAATATCCCCGCGGTACATTACAGGTGGTATCAGAGTCGTGGCTGCAACACCGCGACTGTTGGGCCTATTGGTCGCTTTAAATTTGCTTGCTTGAATAAAAGTTAAATGTTGCCTATATGAAAGTTAATTATGAAAGTGACGCTATATTTGTGAAAGATGAAAAATTATTTGTTATTTTGAATATTTAGAATATGTTTGAAAATAATTATATCCTTTTATGCATTTTTCTTAGTTATTTATTTCAAAAATTGAAGACTAGTACAGTATGATTTGTTTCTTCTTAACTAGAAAATTAATTATTATTCGAGAAAATAAATAACTTTGATAATGGAATGTTAACAAAACTTAGAATGAAAAAATTGCAACTCACAGTAAATAATTTAACTCAATAAGGAAAATAATTTAACCCAATAAGGCCCCGTAGAGAAAACAATAGAGGATGGAAGATAAATATACAACTCCTTATGGCCATGAAGAGGAGTATGTAGGAAGGAGGAGGAGTAGTTCATCCCTTGACTTGGAAGACTCAGTTAAGAAATGTAATGAAAATATCACTCAACTTCAAGAACATATCATGAAATAACTAATATCCTTAAATACTACCCAAGACAAGGAAGAAAGGAAAAGCAAGAAAACTTACTCTAGGATGGACTTTCCACAAGACAGTTACCGTACACCTCCCTTGAGAAAAAGATATAGAAGTCCTGAGATTAGTCCAAACATATTTTAAGATGATCGTAATAGTAGAAGGAGAAGGTATGAACATGATAAGTTGATGGGATACTTAATAAATATTAAACCTCCAACCTTTGATGGTGAAGTTAAACAAGGTGAAGAAGTAGAAAAATGGTTAGTAGGGCTCCGAAATTTTTTCCAATTGCATAATTATTCATCAAACATGGAAGCAAGAATAGCTATCTATCATTTGCAGGGAAGGGATTCTCTTTGGCGGGAACATTTGGTTAAACTGAAATATATTGATGAAGAAAATATCACTTGGAAAAAGTTTAAAAAATATTTTCAACAAGAATACCTTTCAGGGAAATACTATGATAATAAGATGGTAGAATTCTTTGAACTTAAGCTGGAAAATTTAACTATGGATGCATATGAGAAGATATTTCTTGACCTGTTAACTTTTGCATATTATATAAAAGATGAGAAAGTTAAGATTCAAATATTTCTAAGTGGATTGCCAACTTTTTACAAGGATAATATTCAGTATGATACCCTCAAGACCCTTAAAGAAGTAATATGGAAGGAAAAAAAAATTGTATAAGTTGGATAAGAATAAGGAACATAAGAACTTGAAAGATAAGAAGAGTGTTAAACACGACCAAAGAAAGAAGGGAACCAAGTGTCCTATCAACAAAAGTGATAATTTTATAAGCATCCAGATTCAGATAAGAGACCTCTTGTTAGATGTTGGAATTGTAATGAGAATCACTATGCAAGGGATTGTCCACATAAGAAAGAAGACAACATTCACAACATTCAGGAAGCAACAGTAGGTGATCTTGGTAATACTCAGAGGATTTATGCATCTTTGGAAGGTAGGTAGGCAAATAATCAGTCTCACATGATAGAAGTGGCAGGTAAGACTGGTAATAGAAGAATGTCTATTTTAATTGATTCAACAACTAGTAACATTTATGTTGCACCTAGTGTAGTTTTGAAATTTTCTCTTAATAAAAGTAACCTTGAGGTAGCAGGACTTGTACAGTTAGCAACTGGAACTAAAAGAAAAGTCACAAAAATAATAAGACAATGTCCTTTGGAAATGAATTTTTTAAATACTTAAGCATATTTGAATATTACCCCCTTAGGATATTATGATGCTTTGATTGGTATGGACTGGTTGACTACACACCCAGTTATCTTGGATTGTTACAATAAGACTTACACATGTCTAGATGAGGAAGGAGACATAGTAATAGTTAAAGGAATACATAGAATGATATCTTTAAGACATGTTACAGTCTTATAGTTAAATAAGTGTTTTAGAAAAGGGTTTCATATTTATGCAACTCAAATAGAAGAATCTAAGGAAAAGGAACCTCAGTTATAGGAATAATCGGTAGTACAGGAATTTGCAGATGGATTTCAAGAGAGACCCAGAATGCCTCCTAGAAGAGATATAGAATTTACCATTGATCTAGTGCCTGATACATTTCCTTTGTTTAAATTCCCTTATAGGATGAGTACACCTGAGTTGAAAGTGTTACATATGTAGTTAGAGGAATTATTAAAGAAGGATTATATCAGACCTAGTGTATCACCTTGGGGAGCACCAGTTTTGTTTGTAAGAAAGAAATATGGTACCTTGAGACTTTGCATAGATTACATGCAGTTAAATAAAGAAACTATAACGAAAAAGTATCCTTTATCGAGAATTGATGACTTATTTGATCAGTTAAGGGTGACATAGTGTTTTCAAAGATAGATATCAAGTCAGGTTATCATCAGGTTAGAATTAAGGAAGAGGACATCAATAAGACAACTTTTAGAACAATATATGGTCACTATGTATTTACAGTTGTTCCATTTGGTTTGACGAATGCACCAACTACCTTTATGTGCTTGATGAATGGGATTTTTTGAAAATATTTGGACAATTTTGTGATTGTTTTCTTAGATGATACACTGTTTACTCTAAGACAAAAAGAACATGAAAAACACTTGAGACTAGTAATGCAGGTAATCAGAGAGAATCAACTTTATGATAAGTTAAGTAAGTGCTCTTTTTATCAGAACAAGATTCACTACTTAGGACACATTGTACCAGAAGAAGGAATCTCAATTGACCCCGAAAAGATAGAATCAATTATGAATTGGCCAACACCTAAGAATGCGTCAGAGGTTAGATATTTTGTGGGATTAGCACGTTACTATCGCAGGTTTATATAAGGATTTTCAAAGATTGCACATTCGATAATTTATTTACAAAAAGAAAGGTATAGATTTTGATTGGACATCTAAATGTGAAACAAGTTTTCAGAAGCTTAAAGAGATGCTTACCAGTGCACCGGTTTTGAAAATTACGAATCCAAATGACAATTTTGTGGTATGTACAAATGCATGTCAGCAGGGTATAGGTGGTGTGTTAACTCAAAATAGACAAGTTATTTGTTATGAGTCTAGGAAGTTAAAGGAGCATGAACAAAATTATGCTATACATGACTTGGAATTAGCAGCAGTAGTACATGCTTTAAAAATATGGAGACACTACTTAATGTGAAAGAAATTTGAATTAAGAACTGATCACCATGGAATAAAATACTTGTCTGGACAACGTAATATAAATGCAAGACAAAGAAGATGGATAGAACTACCGTGCGAATACGATTTTGACATGAATGTGATGCATGTAGAAAAATGCACGTGATGCATGTAGCTATCAGTACTAGCACTTCAAATTTAAAGGAATTAAATAAAAGAGGAAAATATTATAGATGAATTCTTTCAACAGGTAAAAGTAGGTTTGCAGCAATAGGGAACAACATATAAGTTTGAACACTATAAACTAGAAGATGGAATACTTAAGTATAAGAACATGGTCTACATTCCCAACTCATAAAACGTAAAGAAATTGGTTTTAAAAGAAATGCATGATGTACCATATGGAGGTCACTATGGTTATCAAAAGACAGTAGCGGAAGTTAAGAAGAATTATTATTGGCCATGAATGAAAAAGGAAATTGTAGATTACCTAGCTAGATGCTTAGAATGCTAGAAAGTAAAATTTGAACATAAACACCCTGCAGGTTTGTTACGACCTTTATAGATATCCGAATGGAAATGGGACATAGTCGGTATGGATTTTATCACGAAATTACCTAAGACAAGGTCACATCATGATGCTATTATGGTAGTGGTAGATAAATTAACTAAAGCATAGCACTTTATACCAGTTAAGACAACACATAAATAAATTGAAATAATAGATATTTATATGAAATAGGTAGCTAGATTGCATGGTATTCTGAAAGCAATTGTGTCAGACAGGGATTAAAAATTCACAGGTCATTTTTGGAAAGGTTTGTTTAAAGGTTTTGGAACAGATTTAAATATGAGTACTACACATCATCCTCAGACAGATGGACATACAGAAAGGTTTAGTCAGATTATTGAAGACATGTTAAGAATGTATGTAATGGATCATCCTACTAAATGGGAAAATTTGCATCTTGTGGAATTTGATTATAACAATGGTTATCACTCTTCTTTGAAAGTAAGTCCTTTTGAAGCAATGTAGGGAGAAAATGAAACACACTTATTAGTTGGGACAATCTGACAGACAACATTATCATTGGGCCAAAATTATTAAAGGAAATGAAAGATCGGATGGTTAGGATTAAAAATAATTTAAAATCATAGAATAGACAGAAAAGTTATGCAGATTAGAATAGGATTGGCAGATAGTTTCAAGTTAGGGATCATGTGTTTTTGAAAGTGAAACCAAAAAAGAGTACTTTAAACTTGGGGAATTGTTCTAAACTTGTAGCTATATATTGCGGTCCCTTTGAGATTTTGGAAAAGATAGAACCAATTGCTTATGAACTAGCTTTGCCTCCTATTATAAAAGTGCATACTGTGTTTCATGTCTCTTTGTTGAAAAAGTATGTGCATGATCCTACGCATATGATTGACTGGAATATGATATAGGTAAATTGTAGAGTATATGCTTTGGTTTTACATTAGATGATGATGCATACGATATGATATATTGTTGCTTAGATTAATTTGACATTGACATATGATTCTTGTTAGCATGTTGGTATATATATGATTTCATGTCGACATGTATACATGATGTTGATTATGTTTTGTATATATATTTGATATGACTAGGTGGAGTTGGAAGGAGACTTTTTGGTAGAGCCCGTTTCCATTGTAGGCAAGAAGACCAAGCAACTCAGGAACATAGAAATTCATCAGGTTAAGGTTTAGTGGAGCCACTATACTCTTGAGGATGTGACTTGGGAATTGGAATATGTGATGAGGGAGGCATACCCTCATATGTTTTGAGATTTTGCAGCATGTATGTGTATGCATCGAGGACGATGCATGGTTTAAGGGGGGAGGGATGTAATACCCTCTGGTTTAGCTCCATGGACATATTATTATTGTTGTTATGTTGGACATAGTGGAACAAGGTGCATGGACTATGTTTTTCACATTATTATTAATTTTATTATGTTAAATTTATAAAATAATTAATAAAATAAAATCAATCGGATGCCTGATGCCACAAAAGAGAGTATGAGGAACCATGATGTTACGCACAAGGGGTTGTGGAAAGTGTTTACCTATGTGTGTTGAGCCTATGTTGATGTTGTACACCCTTCTTATGTACTTGATGGACCCTCTTGGTTATGCACCCTGATGTGTTATGTCACTCCTTGGTTTTATTTACCCCTAGATTAATTTTTTATTTGAGGATTGGAGCCCCTCTCTCACCTAGTGCGTCCTCATGAGTTGGATTAGTGTGTCTCTTGGTGTAGCCACCTGATGTGTAACTCCAGTTTACTATTCTGGGAATGTAACTCTCATTCTTGTGTCTCTCTCTCTCCCAATTTGGATTGCTCATGAAGGAATTTGATTTGCTTGTGTTGGCTAGTCACACTTGTGTGTTGGTTCATGCTTTTGCTCTTGTGCTTGTGTTTGGAACTTGTGGTTCGATTTTTCTGCTCTTGGTATGATATCCTTTCTAGTAATTGCACCCTTGTGGAGCCTATGCCCAAGCTGAGTTACCTTGGAGCTACTGGTGTATGTCTTGGAATTCCCTCTGGAGATCCTAGATTGGTAGCAGGGGTGAGGTCCACTGCCATTAGATTTGAGGTTGGACAGAGCTGTGTATTGCCTCTAGAGATCCTAGTATGGTAGCAGGGGAGAGGTCCACTTCCTTGTATTTGAGGTTGTCCTAGAGCCACTGGAATTTCCATGGATTGGAAGTGCTACTTTCTATTGGGTTGTGGTTGGACTGTTGTCCTGAAGCCACTGGAATTGCCCCAGAGTGGAAGTAGAGGCCACACTTGCCATTGGGTTTTGGTTGGATTGATTTATTGAGATAATTTGTGGTTGAGTGCACTCTTTCTTGTGGAATCATGGTTCCGGATCGGGGTGACCATTGCAAAGTGATTTTTGGCTTGCATTATGTCTACGGCTGGGTGGAACATGGCACGATCGATTCTAGTTGCATATTTGGAAAAGATAAGTGATTTATCTCATGTTTATTTAATTTATTTGGATATGGTATGATTTATTTATGGATGCACATGAAATTTTTGATGAAATGTATGAATTATTTCTAGAAGAAATTTCTCATGGAATTCAATCTATTTATGTAAGTAAATTTTGTGGAGGAATTGGAAACTAGTTTTTGGGATTTCGTGCACAAAGTGTTTGAGGAAATGATCCTTTGGAACCTATTCTATAGAAATTATATTTATTCCCATGTTCATTATATAATGTGTATTTTTATGGTATATTAGCCTCATAATGGTTTACGACACTTCTCTTTGATGCTTCTACCTTTTATTCAAAAACTAGTTCTTCAATTGGATTGGTTTGCAGAGTTTGGAGACTTGGAACATGAAGTGTTTGTAAAAATGCATGAGTTTTATTTTTATGCTTATGTATGATAAATACACTTGAAATGTGTGTGATAATGTGAGGGAAAATATTTTGGATATTGTTTGAGAAATGTCTACCGAAATTCTCGATCAATTCCAATTTCTAGCTCCTTCAATGGAATTGTTTTGAGTAGATTTGTGACTTTGCATATGAAGTGTTTGAAGAAATTTTAGAATGAGATATACCTTTGTTATGGTTGATAAATTTTTTTATTTATATTTGAAATGGAATTTGAATGATTCTATGAGCCGTGGATTTAATTATTCTAGCGATTCTTAGAATTACTAGTCAATTCAGATGAGTAGAATTAGCTAGTTTGGTGAATTATTTAATGGAATGTATATGGGTGGAAATATACATCCATATGAATGTAGGTGACCCCTTATACACTTTCCATGATCTAAAATAATAATATATTTCTATTTATTTTGTATTTGGAAAGTTAAATTGGAAACCAAGTACATTGCGATGAAAATTGATAACTAGTTGTGGATTGAAATCTTTGTTTTTGTAAAAACACAATGCTACAGCCATGTGCTCTATTTATAACATGTTATTGTGATGTAGGTGGATAATTATTAGGTGTGATACTTTAATTATGGATGAATTTAATTTCGGTTCAGTTATTTAGACTCGATTCCTTGCGGTGAATGTTAACTAGTTTCATTGGAATTGATGGAAAAGATCACCTCATGTTTATTGGAATGATCTACCAATAAACATTTAATTGGTTGTAGGTGTATACTTAAATATGTTTTTAATGGATGTAGTATCTATTTTTGGTTTAATGGCATGGTTACAAGTTGATTTTGTGCAAGACTAGCTGCTTATATTGGAAAACTAGTTAACTAGTCTTGTGGACTTTCTTTCGTAATTACCATGATTAATTATTGTAATTTTGGTAATTATGCCTTATTTACATGTAATTATATGCTACCAATCCATTGGGATTGATAATCGATGGTTATTTTTTAAACAATTTGATTTGTGATAACTGTCGTCATTTGCGCACTAAGTGTCGTTAAGTGTCATAATTAACAACTTAATTACTAGTCAACTATGATTAAGAATAATTAGCCTTTAGAAGTGGTTATCATCTCTAATATGGTTTGGATTTAGAATAATTAGCATTTTCTAAGTGTTTAGCATATGATGATGTTAAGAATCCTTCTTATCACTTAGATTAGATGTTGGATGTGTTAATGAATTTATATTAAATTATTGTTAATTATTGGATTTTGTGTCGCAATTAATTTTGGAAAAATATAAATTAAATGCTTATGGTTTATCCACTGCACTAAAAATCACGTAATTAGCATTAGAGATCTAATGATATGTCCCTTAGACACTCTGATAGCCCCAGGGTACATTACAATAGTGATTATATGAGGACCTGACATAACCATCATGTCACGATGAAGTGCCTCATCATATTTATTAACATTATCTTGTTGAATTTTATATTTTTCAAAATCAACCATGCTATCACAATCAAGACAAAATGGACTATCATAAATAACCTTCTTTTGTACCAACCCATAAACTAGATTAGTATCAACATAAGTTTGATTAAAAATGTCTATAAAAAGATTCTTTTCCTCTTTACAACCTTGAAAATGAACAAAAGGAATCTCTGCATCTTCCTCATTCCTATAATGTTGTACCATATTATAATTTGACCAAAAAGGTGTCATAACATGAAAGTCTTGAATCTCTCTCTTAGAGCTAGGGTCAATAAATACATCTGGATACAAAGAATAAATAATTTCAGAATGTAAGTCATTGAAAGCTTCCCCATTGTTAGAATAATCCTCATTATCGTTCACTGAAACTAATTCTATAAAAATATGCCTAGGGGAAACATCAACAATCAAATCCCGATTCAATGATAAATTCTCAATTAAGATGAGAGGGGTTTGTTCAAGAGTTGTATCAACAAAAAAAAAAAACTCAATATGATCATTCATATTTTCAATAATTAGATATTTTATTTTATAAGTAGACATTGAATTCTCCTATATGGGGTTAGATGGCGTTGTTTGAAAGTTATGAAACTTGAAAATACCAACTGTGGGTCTATTTTGACACTGTCCTTTTGCTTTTGTAGAGAAGTTGCAAAGACAGTTCAACTCCAAGTTATCATCTTATTTGTTTACAAAAATTAATGTATCCAGAGATTATGAAGTTTCCTTGCATGTCGTTCCACCCAGTTCGCTCATTGTTAGGGTATGAATTTTCTCTTGTGAATCTAAACCAAGGAATGGAAACACATTTTCTGCAAATAAAATTCATTACCATTTCCCATATTGAATTCTTCTACAAGACTATTTTGCATATTAGTGTCTTCTAGGTTACTCAATTCATTAAAGGATGATATTTCTTGGTCCAAGGGTTCTGGTGGAGGATAATTTTGATAATTGAAATCTTTCTCACTATTCATTAACAACTCATCTTCTTCGGGAAAAGAGAGGACATATACATACCATTCAAGGAATGCTTATCTTGAGGGTTTATCACTTTCGCGAAATGTATATTAGATTTATACAATTATTGACATGAAATCATAATCTAACTCACTCTTCCTTTTTTGGATTCCCTCAAGCTTAGCACATAACTCTTCACAAACATAATTGTCATGTGCAACTACAAATACTTTGATGAAAATTTTCCAACTATGAATAGCCTTGGTTGGAAACACCTTATACCAAGCCTCAACTCGTCCTTCTAATGTGACGGTAAACAACTTGCAAAATACATTATCTTGAACAACCTTGAGATTTTGACGTGTAATGTTAAACTGATTAAGATTCCTGAAGGTAGACGTTTCCCCTTCACCATTAAGCTCAACTTTAGACAAGAGATACGTTTTCTTCTTTGGGATAGCAAGCAATGGTCATGGAAGACTAAATGAATAAATGAATAAATGCATGATCCCATATAGGGATATGGAGAAGAGCCATGTGATGCTAATACATGTCTAAAACAATGGCTCCACACAGGTCAACTTGTCATTTGCCCTCATTCTAGCACCATTTTCTTGACGGTTTGAAATGACCCTAGCCAATAGAGGGGTTAAACCTGGTGAAAAGTTCCAATTAGACTAATCACCATTTGGAATACAACACCCATCCTTATTCTGGTGCTACAACCATTAATGATTTGGGTTCTACCAGTTACGGCCTAGCCCACTTCCCATGGTTTTCTAAACTAAAGAGTGAAAATTTGAAATGCAGCTACTCTAAAATGCTAACTGACGTCTAGACATGTAGATAGTTACCAGAAGTAAGCACAAGACCATACAAGCCCCTGTCAATAACCCATGAATTAGTTCCTGAGAATAGAGACACAAATATGGGAAAACAGTTGTAAACCCAACATAGTCCAACAATAAACAATGATTTATAGTCATGTACCCATAAATTTAGACAAACATTTTTAGGAAAACAAAAAAGAGAATGCAACAACTTCACATAAGCATAGCGTAAGAACCCTAAATTACTCATAAAACCTACTAAATAACAAAGAATATTAAATATGCATGCAGATCTCTGATCCAACACAAGAATCTGATAAAATGTTACATCTTATAAAATATAGAAACAACAAGAACAACATGCATAGAAGATTTGACAAAGAAATGGATCTAATCAATAAATACAAAAAATATGCTATGAAAATGATACCTAGTTAGATGGCCAAGGAGCTACCATTACCTTGACAACTCCAATAGTGCAACTGAAGGTGGGGGGACGACTCTCCACCCAACCAACCCCCAGCCAAAGGCTGAGGCCCCTGAGCCCCCAACAATTAACCCTATTCCAGTACTATCTTGCTTTCCTCTCCTCCAGAGCTCCTCTTCCAAGATGGCCAAAGACAAAAAAAGACCCCCCCTCTTCACTTCTTCTCCTCCTTTTATCTCCTCCTCCTCCCAATTTCTTAATTTCTTATTTAATGCAATTTGTTTTCCCTTATTTTCTTTCATATTTGCCAATTATATTAGTTACCCCCCTTTATTTATTATCTTACATTATATTTATTATATTAAATATTCTCTATATTTGTATATGAGGGTTGTTACACATAGTGCATAGTATGAGATATATTCTTACACAATCTTGATGCTCAATAAATGCAGCAGAATAGTCCACAACAAATACACACAGGAATAAGAGATTCCCCAAAACTGACTTGGCCAAAAAATTGGCTTCTCCTTACTAACATTTTAGTGGTAGTACATAAAAAATTAGAGAGCCAAAAGCCCCTTCTCATTTGATCTCCTCCTCTTTAATATTTCTCCCTCGGAAGCTGAACGATTTCTTTGAGTAATTGTCAAAGTGTTTCCTCTTCCATAAAGTTTTAATCTTACCCCACCTTTCCTAATATGTATTTCATTTTATCTTTATTTTATATGATGTATCTTCTCTCCTTAGGGGAAAAATTAATTACATTTAAAATTTCACTTTATCTAAATGGGTACACCTCAACCTTGAATGTGATCCCCTTTTGTGATTTTTCTTTTAAAGTTAAATATCTCACCAATCTTCTCTTCAAAATTGTCCCTCACTTTTGTAATGAGGAGTCACCATAGGAAGAAAACCAATAATCCAACAAACCAAATATATAGGAATACATCTAAGCGATTCAAGATTATATCCACAATTTGATGGATAAGTTCCAACCCTCCCAACATTTATTATAAAAATGATGTCCTAGAATCTTCTAAGTATCAATGGAAAGAGTAAACAAAGGATTCCAAGGAAAAAAATCAAGGAAGAAAAAACATCTATAATAATAATACATGAGATTAAATGCTTGGAAACTACCCTTCACTCAATAGTAGGATAGATTTGGAGGAACTGTCAAGATATGGCCTTGGATTCAAAAGGAAATTCAGGTGGACTACTGCTTCTATGGAATCCCAATGAGATTGAGCTATCAAATTTCATATCAACTCCAAATACTCATCCAAATTTCATCTCACAGGGATAGTGATACTAGGATACCTGACTGCAACAACTTTAAGAAAAACTATCCTGCTCAATCCTGCTCAATGACCTAAAAAAAAATCAATCCATCACATAAAATTAACCTTGGATAATTGGAGGTGATTTCAACATTATAACCTCCATGGAAGAGAAAAAAGGTGGCATTAGGAAACTAGATGAAGATAATAAAGCTTTTCAAACAATCATCGAGGAATTTCATCTATTGAACATTCAAACAAACAACGCTATGCACACATGGGATAACAAACATGGAGGATCTCAACAAATAGCCTCTAGACTGGACCGATATCTCCTCTATGAATCTATATTACTTAATGGAACTTCATTCATTGCAATAGTATTTTCTTCATGGGGATCATACCATTGGCCAATCGGCATTGAGCTGGGCCTTGATGAATCACCAACAAGTAAACCATTTAGATTAAAAAAAACTTCGATGGAGCACCAGGATTTTCAAGAAAATATAGCATTCTGGTGGAAGAAAGATGAAATATCTAAAGGCACTATAACATACAAATTCCAACAAAGACTCAAGAACCTAAAAGCAAAATTAATAAAGTGGAACAAGGATGTATTTGGAAATATCCAGGAGGCACAAAGAAACTTAGAGAAAAGAATTACATAGCTACAACAACAATTTATTCAAGAAGAATGCTTAGATGCTCTAATTAAAGAAGAAGCATATATACAAATTTAGCTAGAACAAAAGGGGGAACAATAAGAAATCTTATGGAGGAAAAAATCAAGGGTTCAATGGCTAAATGAAGGAGATCACAACTCTAAATTCTTCCATTTATCAATGATACAACAGGAAAAACAACAGAATAAATAAAATAAATGATGAGCAAGGTAACACTCAAACCTCTAAGATGGAATTAGAACATGAACTAACCACTTATTACCAATCTCTGCTATCAGAACCTTAGAGTGATAAAGATGAGGCCATTCAACAAATAACACAAAATATTCATAAATTGATCACTAATGAGCAAAATGAAAATTTATTGAGATCTATAACTTTGGAATAAGTTGAGGTAGCAATCATGAGCATGCCCACAAGAAAATCCCTAGGTCCTGATGGCTTTACAACTAATTTATTTCACAGTTGTTGGCCAATAATCAAAGAGGATGTTTGGAAGGTAGTTAATCTCTTCTCTTCTCTAGTTAATCTATACAACAAATCATGGAAAGCACTCTGCACTTTGTGGAAATGTACGTCTACAGTTATTCAGGTTAATGACTTAACTTCATGAACAAGCCCAATTTCATTCCAGGAACCAGTACAAAGTATATCACTACTATGAGAATCTCCGGTGATTTTAGTTATCCAAGCACTTGTTTTCAACATCATGAGGGTAGATGGGTGGCAACTCTAGAGAATTTGACTATCAAACAGGACCGAATAGGCTTAGTGGAAATGTGCTCTCCAAGGCTTATCTCTTCTTGTCTTGTTTGGGTTCTTGTCACTTTTAAACCCTCTTCTATGCTTTCCACTCCAGACTTTGTTAGACCCTTTCTCATGAAATCTCCAAGACGTCTACCTTCGGTGGCATTGACACCCTTTCACTCTCCTTGCTCCTACCCTCTAGGTTTTGCGACTTTAGTCATCCTTGTTCCATTGTGTCTTGTTAGCAGGAGGTGGTCTCTTCTCCCACTATTTGAAAGCTTGGCCCCGTTTTCTATTCCCCTCCGCCTTTCAAGCCCGCCCTCCTTCATTATGCCCAGAATGCCCCTCTCTCGTGATCCCTGCAAGGGCAAGGCCACCATCATAGACAAGAGAATCAAGCAGGAAATCGAGGTTAATTGCTCTCGGTACCTCTGCCTGACTCCATCCCTCATTCAAAGGAGAAATGAAGAACTTGAGGAAGGATACTTTGTTAGAAAAAGAATGCACTCTTGATGAGGAAATAATGGAAAACATGGAGGGTTATGCTCAAGACCCTAGAAACATAAGAGCCAGAGATACTAAATTCTTCAAAACAATTGCTCTTAAGTGGCAGATTAAATCTCTTCTAAGCATGGCTATCCTGGACACTTAGGAGGAAAGAAATGGTTTAGTACTAATGATGGAGGAAATTATTGATCAAAACAAAAAGTTGCAGGCTCAAAACAAAAGATTGGACATAAAACTAAATTGTCTCTACAAAGCTACAACATGAATGGATTTTCTTTTTGAAGACCAAATGAATGCTCAAGTGAGCTAGGCCTTAGCAAATCCAACTCTGGATGATGAAGCAAAAAAGCAGAAATAGGTTCCTTCAGTTAGTTTTTAAAAAAAAAAATTGAACATCTATATCAATATTAGCACTATACATAACTCATATTATGTAAATAATTTCACTTTAAATATTTTTAGCAATGTTAAGAGCATATATAAGGATGCTACATTTAAACTCTCGTTTAACATTTGGGCTAGATTTCCTTCAAGTGGACCAAAACTCTAAGTTTTGATTGCATATACATATTTTTATATATCAATAAAATAAAGATTGATAATTTGAAAAAAAATAATATTATTAAACAAAAATTAACGAACATAATAAAATATATCCCACCTTTAAACTATAACACCTCACTTCTTCTTATACAAAATTAAAAAATCTTATTTAATTAAATTATTTTAAGTACACTTTTAAATAAATTTTACTATTTAAATGCATTACTTCACACTTTTAAATAAATTTTACTATTTAAATGCATTACTTCACACTTTTAAATAAATTATATTATTTAAATACATTACATTTCCAAGCCAATGATTCTCAACCATACAAGAATTGTAACCTCTACAACTTTATCCGTTTAATAGCCCTTGAGACATAAAAAGCGGTCTGGTCTCGTGATTTTACTTTTTTTTTCATTAAAATATTCATTTTTCCTAATAACAAGATTTAGAAACAAATGAGATAGGGATTAAAATGTATAATGTGACATTGTAATGCCATTTTTTAATTATAATTATAAATACACACCTTTACTTTACTTTTAAAAGAAAGGTCAACAAAAAGTATAAATAGCAATGATGGTGTTGTGAAAGTGTGCATTGAAAATTAAATAATAACAAAAGGTGAATATGATGGATCATGAGGTGATGAAAGTGTTAACAAAAGGTGAATATGATGGATCATGAGGTGATGAAAGTGTATGTGAAAATGAAAAGTAGTAAATAATGAAGTCTTTGAAAAATAAATGTAAAGGGTGAATATGGTGGGTTATGGAAAAATAAATGATGAAGTTTTTGAAAAATAAATGTAAAAAGGTGAATATGGTGGGTTATGGAAAAATAAATGATGAAGTTTTTGAAAAGTAAATGCAAAGGGTGAATATGGCGGGTTATGGAAAATAAATGATGAAGTTTATGAAAAGTAAATGCAAAGGGTGAATATGGTGGGTTATGGAGTTGAAAGTGGAATCAGAAAAAATGAAAATTAACATTTTTTTATAATAAAAAACAAAAAATCGAGGAATAGAAGGTAAGGTCATTTAAGATCTTTGATATTAAGCAGTATTGAATTGCCATGTGTATATTATGATATGAATTGGATATATTTAGCAATTTGTTTGGTTAATTTTTTCAGTTTGATAAAAAATTTGTTAAAATTATATTTTTATTTAATTGATGAGAGTTTTGATATAAAATTTTATCTTAAGAGAGCTTTTTTTTTTAAATTGATAAGAAAAATTATGTCACCTAATAATCCATGCAATGTCTATGGGAAGTAATTTTAAGTCTTACTCCAATATCAATTTTAATGTTGTTAATTATCTACTACAACTTAAATTACTTTTTAATATATTCTAGTTAGTGTCAGATTTCGATATTTTGTTGAATGTTTTCCTTTTTGGGTCGAGAGGCACTCTATAGTCACGAAGATCTTGTAACGTGTGTCCCAGTATGAGGGAGATGTTGTAACGTTGTTACACGAGTATGAACGAGTATGAGGGAGATGTTGTAACATGTAGGCCATAAACAAAAAAGAATAATACCAAGGAAAAAGTAATAAATATTATGTTGGCCATTAATAAAATTATAGCCGATATAAAATAAAGAATTAAAAAAATATTATAGTGGATATGAAAAGTAGAAACATAATATTATACCCTACATAAAATAAAGAAGTAAAAATAAAATATAGCGGAAATAAAAACTAGAAATATAAGAAGTAAAAATGATAAAAAAGTAAAAAAAATATTAGAAATATAAGAAGTAAAAATGCTAAAAAAGTAAAAAATATTATAGTTGATATAAAAAGTAGAAACATAAGAAATAAAAAAAAGAAGTAAAAAATATATTATAGTAGCCATAAGAAGAGGTTTGCACCTCGGGAGATTTGATCCTTCGAAGCGCTTGATAAAACCTAGGATTTGAATTTAGGCTAATTAATCCTTAACAAAATTTAATGCCATATTTACCACAAACATTTCTTAAAACCCTTATGTGACAGTCTTAAATTTACTCAAAACTTAAAATAAAAGACATAAAAAAACATGCCACCATCATCAAATTTCATTTGACAAGTAAGGAGGATTTGAAATTCTAGGCATGAGTGTGATCAAAAGTAATAATAATTAGCTATACTGAAATGCTTTCTTCAATTTCGTACCTTTTCAAATTACGTTGTTTAAAATTACTCCACCACATATTAGATTTTCAAAAGTACATTTTTATTATTATTGTCCACGCAAAGGATGTTGTAATTATGTAAAATTAAGGTTCTTTTTTCAATCGTTTAATATATTGGAGCTTGAAAAGTACAATGTTTTTTATTACTATTGTCTAAGTTCAATAGACCATGGAAGATTAAAAGATGTTTTAATTATGTAAAATGAAGATTGTTTTTGATGATTTTAATATATGGACTCTTAGAAGTATATGTTTTATTATTACTTTTTATCTAATTATGTAAGATTAAAGTTGTTTGTTTTATTTTAAAGGTGAAAAATGTTAACAATGATGTAATATTAATGTTTTTTATTTTAGTCAATTTTTGTTAGTTTATTTGGTTAAGGTGTGGGTCTTGTTAGCAAGGCGATCCGGGTTCAATTCCTCTTAAGGGTGAGTTAGTTGGGAGGCGACACCCAAAATCCAATCATGGTTTCATAAACCAAAGGCCACTCCCACAAGTCAATAAGATTCTAGCAAACAAAACAAATGTTGTTTATTTTATTTATTTGTCAATGATTTAAATGAATAGTCTTGTTGACTTTTGCAAAGTTGAGACTATGATCTTGACGATAAAATTGTAATTTTGTCAATTAAAAAGAGAATTATAAATTATTATTATGTGGTTGTAGTTGTTATTGTAAAAAATTTAAAAAATATGTAATATTTTCAACCACTATCATTTTCATAAGTGATATTGTGTATGCATATATAATTTTATAAAGTTAAAGGTAGCATATATACATCAAAGAACTTGTATGCACAT
This sequence comes from Larix kaempferi, assembly GCA_027924585.1. NCBI lineage: Eukaryota > Viridiplantae > Streptophyta > Pinopsida > Pinales > Pinaceae > Larix > Larix kaempferi. Next base: position 23,843,398 of record BSBM01000577.1, read on the forward strand.
CTTCACCTTCCAAGCAGGTTATATGATGAGAAAGAGTACGCATCACTTTCTCATCATGCAACCTACATTGGATAACATGTCCTTGCATGTGCTTTGATGTATATTTGTGTGTCTTATATATATATATGCTTTGCAATGTTTTTGTTTAATTAGATATATTCAAATATTAGATAACATTGACATATTATTATATAGATAGATATGTTTAAGCACACATATACACATTAAAGTACGTGCATGCATATCTTTACCTTTGAGGCAAGTTGTATGATGGGAATGTGTATGCCAATACTTTCCCATCATGCAACCTACCTGGAAGGTGAGGATGTTCATGCATGTGCCCATTTGTTGTTTAATTAGAAATATTTAAATATCATATAACAATTTGAGATCTCTCTCTCTTTCTCTCTCTCTCTCTCTCTATATAATTGTGGCTTATTAAATTATTTCTTTATTAATTAAACATGTATTAGATAATGATTACTAATTAAAGAATATATTTTTCATATTATTGTTTATTAGACATATATATGCCATTCTTTATCATGTGGTTTATCTTAATTGCTTATATATTCATGAACTCTATGCTTGTTCATAAAGAGATTGCAGAAATGGGAAGGGAGGAAGAAACCCCCAATGCATAATGGGGAGGAAACTTTCTAAAGCATCCAATTCAAGCCAAGTTAAGAGATTCCAACTTGGAGTATTGGGTTTTTTCAATAAGAAGGCATGGAAGGATTGAACCATTGATCACCAAGTCTAGGGCATAAGTGACGATGCAACTTGGAGTCTCTTTAGGAATTTAAGGGTCCAAGATAAATTTTGAGAAAAGGAGACGAGTGGTAGAGTTAAACCTAGAGTAAAACCACAGTTGGACTAAGTCTTAAAGTGGATAGTTTTGAGTGATGGAAGTTTGCAAGGGAGTTGCACGATTAAGGTAGACTTAGCACATCATAGGGAAAAGAATTCTAGTGAAGAAGTAAAGGAAATTCATGGTGGACAATAGGTTCGTTGTCTGAAGGTTCATTTGAAGAAGATCAAGGCTGTAGATGGTAGGCTTGAAAGCTTTGCAATGGTAATTTTGTAGTAGTGTGGTCACATGTTCAAAATAGAGTTGTGTTATTTATATGAATATAGAGTTGTGTTGGTTGGCCAAGATCACCATTGTAAAGACTTGGTTTTATCATCTTCTAATAAAATTTAAGGTGCCTAGATTAAGCACCACCCACATGTTAATGTGTTGATGTGTTGCATTTATGTTAAATGGTTAAGTGGTGAACACTATTTACTTGGGATGTTTTAGAAGGTGGTGTTGGTCACACCCTTACTTGTTTGTTGGTTTGTTGTATCACTGCTAACTAAACCTAGGCAACTTAGGGTTGGGTTCTATATGAAGGCATAGTCTAGTTGAAAGTATCCTAGGATGACCAAGTCACTTGGACTCTTGCAAGGCACTTACGCATGACTTAGAATGGAACAAAAGAGGAAAAAATTATGGGTGAATCTAAGGCCATGAAAGGTGGTATTAGAGATAAGTAAGTGCTCTTCACTACATTTCAAGAGGAAACATGTGGTAGTAAAGTTACTCTTCAAGGTAATTGTGTCACTTTTTCGGCATTGTCCCTATCGTGATAGGTGGTATTAGATTAATCCCACTTTTCCTTAAAAGAAAAAGGTGGTTTCTTAGCAAAAAATATTTTTTAATAGTTCTTCATCACTACTTGGAAAGGAGAGGTGTTTTCCATGATAAGTGGTTTCTAAGTCATTTCCTGTGGTGCATTAGAGGATCCATGTGACTACATTTTCTCCAAAATTTTTATGGCCATGAAGTTTTTCCGATAGTAATAGGTGTCGAAGTCTCGAGCATGGAAGATAATGACAAGTTTGTTTTTGTTTTAGGTGGAATGAGTACATTGTTTCCCATGACAAGTACTAGTCTTGAGGACATGTTCAAAAGGGTTGGAGAAATGAAGAATAATAATTTTTTAAAAGTGACTAATCATGAGTGAATATTAATGGAAAAATTAGAGAGTGAAGACATCCTTGCTTGATTGTTTCATGAAGATAGTAACAAAGGTCACTCTATACAAGTCACAGAGACTAGGACCAAACTTATATTTTTGGAGAAAATGGTGGATTAGTTGATTGAGTTTAATCATAGCAGGTGGAAAAATGTGTTGCGAAGATTGAATCATATCTTCACCTTTGAGTGTGGTAATATTATGGTTTTGTGTTCTAGCATGATAATGTTGTATGGAATCCTAAATGAAAGGTTTAAAGTAGTATAGGGATTGTTGAATTCCATGGAAAAAAAGGTGTGCAACCAAGTAGACACCATCAACTTGTTGAAGAAGGTTTTTTCTAGTGGAAGTGGACAATTGACCTCCATGAGGATCAAGATCAAAGAGCTAGAGTCTTGCGATGGAACTTGTGATGCAAATCCAATGGAGAAATTTTGTTGGGACATTGAGCAGTACTTGGAGTAGATGAAAGAGATTTTGCATGAGATTAATGTGAATTTAACAATGATGTTATTGAAGGGAATAATGAAGCTCTATTGGAGAAACATAATAGATTAAATTGAAGTAGCACAAGACCTTATGAAGATTGAAAATTGGTTAGAGATGAAATAGAATTTGAAAGATAAGTTTGGACGAAAAAATAATCCATATATTGAAAATATTTAGTTGGTGTCCTTAAAGCACTTAGGAAAGGTTCAAGAGTACATCATGTTGGTTGTGGAGCCCGACCTTCCTGATTCATAGATCTTATTGTTCAGCTGTGTTTGTACCCCATTTTTATATGTTGTGCAGGTGGAATGTACACTCATCCTCATGGGGGATGGGGGAAACACCCTCGAGAAATGGGGTTCGAGGGAGAATCCCCAAAAATAATTTTTTATTTCGTTGAAAAATGTTGTAATTTCTATTAGTATATTTCAATACTCCATCCTTGTCCTACCTAGCATTATTTATTTTTCCTAGTGGTTGATGATGTCATTTCCCCCCTAGTGGCGTGCAGATGTCATCCAGGATCCATCTACCACCTTATGAGTGTGAAGAACCTGCAATAATTAATTAATGAAAACACACGAAATAGCAGAAATGACAGAACTTAGAATCACTTTTATATTCATCGTAGGCCACTTCAAGGGGGCAACCTCCTTTTAGCAAGCTCAATACAAATAACTTCACGGTGCCTTCATTGGTCTCAACACAAACTTATATACTAAGTCTATGCGCCAATACCATGGGTCAATACCATGTGTCAATACGAACCATGGGCCAATACAAAATATGGATCAACAATTACTACGGGACGACTTACAAAGCATATGCATCCGACAACAATAATATAAATTATGGATCAACAAATACTACGGGATGACTCACAAAGCATATGCATCCAACAACAATATACTAACAAAGTAAATAGAAGGGTTGACATGGGTTCCTAACAATGAGCCTTGCATGCGTCATTTTAGGACCACTTCAGTCAGTTCCCTATTTTATAGGAACCTATTGAGTGTTCTAGTGCAATCCACCTGAGTTATCTGACTCTTGTGGGGGATTAGAGCTCCGGATGCCACTGATTGTGGCCTCATGCACCCTTTTCTGACTAGCATGCATGATAGACTCACTATTGCGCCCTCCTTAGTTAGTTAACTGATTGTGACTTCAGTTAGTTGAGTTTAGGTTCAGTTCAGTTGACTTTGAGTCTTCATAAGCACTCCAGTGGTGATAATCCCTATGCTAGACCAACCGCGGTTCGAATTATCTTGCATGATTCAAATTCTCTCCATTTTATTATAATTTTTCATCATACTGATAATTTAGTAGTGTGACATTATTCTACTCCTATCTGAGTTTTGCTGCATATTATTCTTCTGCTCTTTTTTACTGCAGTTTTCACTCTTATTCTAATTTTCTGCTCATTCTTTCTTTGTGAGGTATCCTTGGCTCATTAGATCTATTGTGACATATCATTTCACATGGTATCAGATCAATGGATTGAATAGGTTGAGCAACTTCTTTCAGTAGTGCACTAGAAGCCTCTTGATTTCCACAGCAAATCTTGATGCCATTGCATTGAATTCATTGGAGAAATCCAATGAAGTCTACCAGGTGTGAAGGATCCAGATAAAAATGCCTACTGTCCTAAAGAAGTACTCAGTAGTAGTCTACCTCCATTATTGAGATTTTTTTGCAGGTTATTCAAATTTTTTGAGTGCAGCAACAGTTGCAGCAGTTTTCTGCAGTTGCAGTAGTTTTCTGCAGTTGCAGTAGTTTCTGCATTTGCAGCAGTTTTCTGTAGTTGCAATAGTTTTGTAGCAGTAGAAAATATTTTCCATTGTTTTTGCAGGTATTCTACAGCAATTTTGATGTATCTGAAAGGAATTCCTCCTCTATCTCCATTCAACAATGATGAGTGGAAACCAAAGATGATAGCATATGTGAAGAGACAAGGTCTTTTTGATATGTGTATTGGTGATATGAGAGATTTTTCTTCCTATGAAGAAGAGAATGATTGGCTAAATGAATATGACGGAGCCTTTGGAGCAATGTGTATTGCTATGTCTCCTAGTATGCGCTACCTCATGGAAACTGCTGAATATCCAAGTGATCTATGGGCCCAACTGGACAAAGCATTTGGCAAGCAGAATGAAGGGATTGGTGCAAATTATTTGGAGAACAAGCCCAGTGATACCTCCTTAAGTGTTCTCTCTAATTATGTCTCGGCCTCAATCATATCTCATGATGAATTTGTTCAAGATGAAGAAAAAGCTGCAGATTCAACACTCATGTTCTCAATGTCTTCTATTTCGAATTCTAAGCAAGATAAGCCAGTTCATACTCTAGAATCTGAAGAGGTTCTTAAATCCTCTCTTTCACATGAGTCTGTTGGTGTGCATAATGATGATATATTGAATGTTTTGAAGGTTAAATCAGAGTTTGGAGGTGATACATTCGCCCTCCTTGATCACATGCTTCCTATGAAATTCTATTCAATCATTGGAACATGCTCCCAAAGTTTCATTGAAGATGGAGGACATTACCATTCGCTTGGGTTCAAGTATCAGGCATATTTTGGTTTTGATCTCACCCCTGCTGGTTCAAAGGAAATCACAAGAAACCATCTATCAATTCTTGGAGCTGATTTGAAGTCCAAGCCACCACCATCATGTCATAGTTCATTTGGTTATAATATCACCTATGTTGGTTCAAAGGAGATATCAAAGAGATATCTACACATTCATGGAGTTGATCCTACATTAGCTGGTTTGAATCACAGGTTCTAGGATGATGTTCATATCTTTGGATTTGTTCTCACCATGTTCGGTTTGAAGAGCAAGTTCAGAAAGCCTCCATATTCACTTGCATCCACTGAAGGAGAATACAAGCACATGTTTTTGGAGCATGATCCATTCCTTCGAAAGAGGAATATACCTCCAGACATACGATCAAGCATCACACCTACTTCAGTTTGGAGCAATTAATATTTTGGTGTGTTTCATTCCAATTTGCGGGGGGGGGGGGGTTTCCAATGAGGTTTTCCCCATTTCCTTGGTTCATGGACTGTTATTTATTTTTTATCATTTATTTGATTGTATGGGTGACCTTTGGTCTTAGTAACCAGGGCCCAGGATGAAAAAGTATGGATTAAGGGGGGGTGTTAGGATATTTCAATACTCCATCCTTGTCCCACCTAGCATTATTTATTTTTCCTAGTTGTTAATGATGTCATTTCCTTCCTAGTGGTGTGCAAACGTCATCCATGATCCATCTACCACCTTCTGAACCCTGCATGCATAATTTTAGGACCACTTCAGTCAATTCCCTATTTTATAGGAACCTATTGAGTGTTCCAGTGCATTCCACCTGAGTTATCTGACTCTTGTGGGGGGTTAGAGCTCTAGATGCCACTGATTGTGGCCTCATGCACCCTTTTCTGACTGGCATGCATGAAAGACTCACTATTGCACCCTCCTTAGTCAGTTACCTGATCGTGACTTCATTTAGCTGAGTTTAGGTTCAGTTCAATTGAATTTGAGTCTTCCAGAGCACTCCAGTGGTGATAATCCCTATGCTAGACCAACTGAGGTTCGAATTCTCCTGCATGATTCGAATTCTCTCCATTTTATTATAATTGTTCATTATACTGATAATTTAGTAGTGTGACATTATTCTACTCCTATATGAGTTCTGCTGCATATTATTCTTCTACTCTTTTTTACTACAACTTTCACTCTTATTCTAATTTTCTGCTCATTCTTTCTTTGTGAGATATCCTCAGCTTTTTAGATCTGATGTGACATAGAATTTCACAATTTCATAGTCATGACTTGGTCAATAATGGGTAATTTACGAGCCCATGGTATTGGGTATCACGTGGTATTTTCCCATGGTAATCCCTCTTTAAAAGGAAGGCATTTTAATACGGCTGTGTGTTGTAGTATTGTAAAGATCTCTATGATTGTGTGAGAGAGACTATGAGAGAGTGAAGAGGAATTTGTAGTGGATGTGTTGCAAGTTGTATCCCTTCATTTGATGGACGATATAATAAAAGGACTGTAAATTTATCCGTGGACGTAGCCCATATTGGGTGACCCACATATATTGGTGTCTCTCTTGTATTGTGTTCATGTGTTTTATTTCTACATCTTATTTTATGCAATTGTTTTGTGATCTTGTTTTTCTAACAATTGGTATCAGATCCAAAGGCCTATTTGGCTCATAAACTCGTAGGAAAGAAAGGGTCCTTGGTTGGAGTGGGGGAAATGGTGGAAGAATGAAAGTTTAGGGTCGAAAAATTTAATGGCCAAAACTACCAGTTATGGAAGATACAAGTGGAGGACTATCTGTATCCGAAGGATCTATTCCTACCATTGGGAGGAAAAGAAAAACAATCGGCAGCTATGAAGGATGAAGAATGGGAGGTTATTGATTGAAAGGCACTAGGAAGAATATGACTGTGCCTAGCTTCATCGGTGAATTTCAATATTTCAAAATAAAAGACAACGAAGGGTCTAATGAGTGCATTGGATAAATTGAAATAAAAAACCTCGGCCTCCAATAAGGTATTTCTAATGAAGCGTTTATTTAATATGAAGACGTGAGAAGGTGGGTCTGTTGCTGACCATTTAAATGAATTTAATACAATTAGTAATCAACTAAGTTATGTAAAAGTGAACTTTGAAGATGAGGTTAGGATTCTTCTAATCTTGTGCTCATTTCCATAAATTTGGAATGGATTGGTCATGGTTGTAAGTAACTCTATATCTGGTTCAAACTCTTTGAAATTTGATGATGTTGTTGGTGTTATTCTTAGCGAGTAAATGTGAAGGAAAAGCACATGTGAGACATCAGGTAATGAGTTGACCATGGAGAGCAGGGGAAGAAAAAGGGAGAGAGGAAAGAGCCCAAGTAATCATGGGAAGTCTAGGAAGGGTAGATCCAAGTGCAGATTGGGAAAGATAGAGTGCTGGAGATGTGGAAATAAAGGACATTTGAAGGAAGACTGCAAATCTCTAAAGAATAATGGAGATGGACAATCAGAGACTACGTAGAAAGCAAATGTAGCAAGTGATGTGTTACAAGATGCTTTGATTATTGCATTAGATAATACTAGTGATTACTGGGTAGTAGATTTAGGGGCTTCATGTCATGCTACACCCCATAGGAAATTATTTCATGATTATGTTCGAGGTGACTTGGACATGTTTCATTGGGTGATGATGAATCATGTAAAATTGTTGGAATAGGTAAGGTACATATAAAGTTAAAGAATGGAGGTGAATGGATGTTGAAAGATGTAAGGCATATTCATGCTATGAAAAGAAATATAATCTCAATAGGGTAGTTGGGAGATGGTGGTTTATCTACGTTTGGATAAACGTGGTGTAAGATCACTAAAATATCAATGGTGATAGCAAAAGGAGATAGGATAGGTACGTTGTATTTATTTCCTCATAATACTATATGTTCTATCTCTTTAGCTTCCACATGAACAAATACAATATTTTGGCATCATAGGCTTGGCCATATGAGTGAGAAGGGGATGTAGATTCTCCACTGAAGGAAGTTGTTGCCATATATGACGCAGGTAAGCTTGGAATATTGTGAGAAATGTGTTTATGGAAAAAAAGAGAGAGTCATATTTTTTAGATTTGGGAAGCAAAAGAAGAGTGAAAAGTTAGATATTGTGTATACATATGTATGGAGACCGAGTCATATACACTATCTTGGTGGCCCTCATTATTATGTTACTTTTATTGATGATGCAACTAGAAAAACTTGGGTTTATTGCATTCGACAAAAATCTAATGTTTTTGCTACTTTTAAGAAATATAAAGCTTTGGTTAAGAATGAGATAGGAAAAGGTTAAATGTATCATATAGGAAATGGAGGTGAATATTGCGAAAAGGAGTTTGATAGTTAATGTTCATACCATGGGATTTGTAGAGAGAGAACTATTCTAGGAACACCACAAGAAAATGCTCCGTCGCAAAGGATGAACATAACACTCATGGAGCATGCAAGGTGTATGAGATTGCATGCAAGGTTGCCCTTAAAGTTTTGGGAAGATGTTGTAGATACTGTTATTTACTTAATAAACAAAGGGCCTTCAAGTGATTTGGATGGTGGGATTCATGAGGAGGCATGGATAGGTAAAAAGGTAAACTACTTATTTCTCAGAATTTTTGGTTGTGAAGCATTTGTCCATATTGATAAAGAAAATAGAACAAATCTTGAGGCTAAATCCAAGAAATGTACCTTTATTGGATATGGGGTTGATTATTTTAGTTATCACTAATGGGATTATGAAAATAAAAAAATAATTAGGAGTAGATATGTGGTATTCAATGAAAAGGTCATGTATAAAGATCAGTTGCAGGGAAAGAAATAGGAAAACAAAAACAAAGAGTACACGTTGCTTGATGAAATAAAATAAAATCAAGTTCCAAAGGTGCCGAAAAATCAAGAACAACAACAAGTACCTTAAAATCCTGTAAATGTTAGAAGATCTATTAGGTCAAGTAGACCCCCTAAATTATACTCTCCTTCACTGTATTTTTATTAATGACTAATTTCGGTGAACCAAAATGTTATGACGAAGCAATGCAGGTGGAAACTAAAAAGAAGTGGGAGAAAGGCATGAATGAGGAGATGGACTCATTGGTAAGAAACAAGACTTGGGATTTGGTTCAGTTTCCTACAGGTAAAAGAGTATTGTAGGATAAATGGGTTTACAGGTTGAAGGAAGAAGATGGAGGTAAGAAGCAGTACAAGGCTAGCCTTGTTGTAAAGGGGTTTACACAAAAGAAAGGTGTATATTTTGATGAATTATTTTCTCCTGTTGTTAAAAATGACTTCAATTAGAACTATTTTAAGTTTAGTGGCAGTAGAAGATTTGTATCTTGAAAAGTTAGATGTAAAAACAACCTTTATCCATGGCGATTTGGAGGAAGAGATTTATATGTAGCAGCCACAGGGGTATGAGGTCAAAGAGAAGGAGAATTTAGTATGTAGGTTGAAGAAGATATTGTATGGCTTGAAGCAAGCTCCAAGGCAATGGTATTTGAAATTTGACAAGTTTATGACAGAACAAGGTTATAGTAGATGTCATTTTGACCACTATGTTTATTTCAAGAGGATGGATAATGGAGGATATATTATCTTGTTATTGTATGTGGATGACATGCTTGTTGCGGGGTCTAACATGCACGATATAAATGTGCCCAAAAGTAAATTAGCTAATTCATTTAGGATGAAGGATTTGGGTGTTGCAAAGCAAATCCTTGGTATGAGAATAACAAGAGACAAGAAAAATTGCAAATTGAAATTGTCTTAGGGTGAGTACATAGAAAAGGTGTTGCAGAGGTTTAGAATGCAGGATGCAAAACCAATTAGTACAACTTTGGCCATCCATTTCAAACTAAGTAAGGAGATGTGTCCTAAGACACATGAGGAAATAAAATACATGTCCAAGGTCCCTTATTCATGGCGGCTTCTTCAGTTTCATAAATTCTACAAATTTTCCTTCATTTGAACATTTATATGCATTGTACTTAGTCAAAATTGGGCCATAAGATTATGGATGAATGCGATGTTCGATACTTAATTGATACAATGAATAAAATAAATACATAACAAGATCAATGAAGAAAAGAAAAATAAGGAAATTGAAAAAAACTATGTTTCCAAGATATTTGTGAGCACATAATCAATAAGAAATGATAGAGGTTTCCATTTTGAGGAGGAAGAGAAAACACATTGTCCAAATGCATGCAACTGAGTTGCAACTAGAAGGATCCCATATAGAGGAACAATTTAATATTATTAGGATTTTTTCTTGAGTTGTGGACCAAGAAAGGAATGCATCCCTAGAATAATTGGTTTCAAAAGAGGAACTCCTTTGCATTTTGGAGTCCTTTAAAAAAGATAAAATCCCGAGACCTAACAGATGGATGGTGCATTTTTACTTATGCTTCTTTGACTTAATTTGCATTGATATTCTTAAGGTAATTGAGGAGGATCATATCTTAGGTAAGGTGTTGAAAGAAATCAATGCTACCTTTTTGGCCCTTGTTACTAAGAAATATGACTATCATTCATTTGAATATTTTTGTCTAGTAGCCTTGTGCAATATGATTTACAAAATAAATTAAAAAATAATTGCTAATAGAATCAAGCTTCTCCTTGCTAATGTAGTCTCAAAAGAGCAGTTTGGTTTCATCAATAATAGGAAAATCCATGATGGTGTCAATTCTGTTTAGGAAGGCTTGCATTCTATGAAGAAGAACAAGTTGAGAGGGGCATTCTTGAAACTAGATTTGTCCAAAGCATATGATAAGTTAAATGATTTTTCCTCAAATTGTTCTTGATACAAATTAGGTTGATTTTGTTTGTCATAAATTGGATAAAGGGATGCATTACTTCTTCTTTTTCCATAGTCCTTATTAATGGCTCCCCTACACGTTTTTTCACTGCTTTGCGGGGTTTGTGACAAGGGTGCATGTTTTCTCCCTTCCTATTTTTATTGAATGTAGAAGGTTTAAGTCATTAAATTAATGATGAAAAAATGGAAGGAAGAATCAAAGTATTGTTGTATCAAATAATATCCTTCTCTTCCATTTGTTATTTGTGTATGACATATTATTATTTGGTCTTGGGAGAATCAATTAATGGAAAACCTATTAAGATATTTTGGGTATGTACTGTGTTGCGTTAGTAATAGAAATTAATTAATCAAAACATCTCTTTCTTTTCCACAATTCGGATTCAAAAGTCAAACAATAGATATCACACTTGATTTATATTCCATTGAGTTCATTAGAGAGGAGTCTAAAGTATCTTGGTTTCAATCTTAAGCCAAATAATTATCTTTTCGAGGATTGGTTGTAGCTTCTTAAAATGATTGGAGTTCACATATCATGCTAGTGAAATCGATGGATTACTCTTGGAGTATGACTTGTGATTGTTAAATCCATCCTTGACAATATCCCGGTCTTTTGGTTGTCTATTATGCATATTTTGAAAGGTGTTTTAGTTAAGATTCCAAAGATATGTTTCAATTTTATTTGGACAGTATAAAAGAAAAATAAGGGATCCCTCTTATTAAATGGACACACTTGGGAAACCCAAGTCCCTAGGAGGTTAGGCATTAAAAACATTCATTTGGTTGGACGGGCTCTTGTAGAAAAAATCTTGTGGATACTTTTATTTAATAAAAACTTACTTGGAAAAATATTGAAATCTAAGTATTTCCCAAATATGACTGTTGAAGAATGGATATGATCAGAGATTAAGTCAACCACGTGCGGGTCAATAGTTTGCAAATATTTGGTTAATGCTTTCCAGTTCTTGTTAGGTGGGTCGCATGGAGAATTGGCAATGGGGCAAGATTTCGGTGTGGCCTTGATCCTTGGGTAGGTTGTCCTAGGAAATTCCTTTTATTAGATGGATTGTGTGTAATATCCATGATCGACGTATTATTCAACTAAGAGATGTTGCTAATTTGGGGGCATCGTCCTTGGGTTTACAGTCCTGGAAATCAATGGTGGAGCTTAATATCCATAACCAACATGTAGATGAGTGCAAAAATTATATTTTCATGCTTCAACATAGTGCAATCTTTATTCAAGACCGGGATGATGATCTCGTTTGGACGCAAAACAAGAAACCAGTTCTTTGACAATGAAACTAGGATATGAAGTATTATTTAAAAAATAGAGCAATTATGGTGGTGGTCCTCATTCTAACATATAGATTGTCCCTTAAAAATCAATCTCTTTGTTTGGTTAGATCTATCAAATAAGATTCTGACACGGGATAATTGTCAAAAATATCCTGGCCAATAGATGTGTTTTATGCAAAAATAATTAGAATTTGTATTCATCTTTTTGTTTCCTGCTCTTTTTGATCAAGGGTTTGACAAGACTCCTTTCAAATGTTAAAATTTTTGGGTCAATGGTTGATAGATTCCTTGGAGTTTTGTGTTGATGTATATGTAACTTCGGAATGTATTTCATATATGTATATTGTACTCCTATAGAGATGGTATTATTCCTCTATATGAAAGTGTTTGTATTCCTATAGAGATGTTATTATTCCTCTATCGGAAGTGTTGTCATTTATATTGTAAGTGTCGTAACTTATACTTGATGGGTTATTAGACCACCTTGTTGGGGTCGGCCCTATATAAGTCATGTGGGTCGAAGGGTTATTAGACCACCCTATTGGGGGTCGGCCATGTGGGTCAAAGGGTTATTAGACCACCCTATTGGGTGTCGACCCAGTCAGCATTATGTTATGTGGTAAAGTTAACGCCGACCTAGTAAAGGTTATTAGGCAAGTCAAGTCAAGTATAAATAGAGTGCGGGAGGCACTCTATTTCATCATTCTATTCTCTCTCACATTCTCGGGAGAGTGGCGCACTTGTGGAGGAGGAGAAGATACTGCTAGGAGATGTCTATCTCTTATGCTTGGGTTGTATCATTTCTCTATCTATCTTTGAGGAAGTTATTGGGGTTTTTCACCTTTATGGTTTTCCCCAAGTAAACTCTGTGTCTCTTATGTGCTTGCATTATTGTGTCCATGATTGATATGCTATAGATATGCTGTACATGTTGTTCTCTCAGTTAAGATCCTAGATCAGATTGAATTAAATTATGAAAAATTAACATGGTATCATAGCTAGCTTGAAAGAAGGCATGGTATGGCATGTATGACACTTGTTGCACTTACGATGTTAGGGCTTGATATAGCAAAAACCAGTCATCATAGAAATTTCTCTATAAATACATTTTGGCAAGGTTTCAAGGTCTAAAAATCGTACAGGGCAAAGATAAGATCACCTGTACCTTGTGTCCAAAGGAAAACCTCTAATTCGTTGTACTTTGTGATTTATGATCTGTACAATATAGGGTTTCTGCGTCTTCCAGATATCAGCCATAAACATGTGACCTTGGAAAAAAGGTCATAACTTGGGCTAGGAAGATCCAAATGAAATTTAGTAAAATGTGATAGGTAGTACACGGACTTTACTTTCTCAGGTAACTTTTTTAGAGGCTGAAACTGAACCAGTGACACGTGGCATGCCATACAAGTTCGCTCTCCTGTTTTATCCCATAAAGAGGTCACGTTGCGACACTTGGCATAACTCTCTCTCAGAGAATCCATTTGAGGTTAGACCTGTGGGGTTGGAAAGATGACAGGTCGGGCTATCGCATGAAACGATTTCAGACCTTGTGGATTGAAAAGTTTGGAGTTACACCAGAAACAATCAGGTACATATTTATCTCAAAACAAAATTATTTTTGAGCACCTTCATTCATGGCTTCCGGAATTTAGGGTTTCAGAGAAAGTTGGAATTTCTGTAATCGGAGACTACGGCTGAATGCTACTCATCAAAATTGAAATTTAGAGACCAAGATCAGAATTTTTGGTTGGGAAGAAGGTCGGGCTTGATCAGTCCCTAGTTCGGGACTTTGATCGGAAAAGTGGAAAATTAGGGTTTCTTCAAAAATGGAAATTTTTGAAATCTGTGACCACGGCTGGAAGCGCCTCAAAAAAATAGAAGCTTAGTGCTTTGGATCGAACCTTTTGATTAGGCAGAAGGGTGGGCTTTATCAAACCCTAGTTCGGGGTCATGTCCAGTGAATCCAGAAGTTTCAAAGGCAAATTTGAGGGGTGAAACTTTGCAGTTTTCAAATTCTGAGTATACCGGCTTGATCAGCTCATCAAGGCGCATCTTTCTATCCTTTCCGAAGTTTGAAATTCAAAGTTTGAATTTTTAGGGTTTCTCTAACAAACCCTAATCCATCTCCAGATCCAGTTCCTGCAAATCAAGTGGATTGGGTTAATCCTAGAAGAGAATGGATTGATCACCTGCATAAGTGAAGAAATTCGTGTTTCAGAGGGAGATGAGGCTAAGGCCTTACATAAGAAGATTACAAGAAATCTCGACAGGTATGACTTATCCAGGTATGTTTCGAGTTTTGTTCATGATTAAGTTTATAGTATGTTTGTCTTCATATTATTACGGTCAGTACAATCTTGATTAATTTTAGAGTTGTCGTATCACCTTAATAAAATTATGAATGCATGATAGAAAATATTCATTGATCAGGGTGTTGACACTTATGATTGTACTAATGCATTATGGTGTTGTATGAGGTTTATGTTGTCCGCTAACATGAAAGGTACAACAAGAAAGACAAATCATGTTCTAGCTCAAGAACATATGATCATGATGACATGAGGACAAAGATTCATCCATTGTCATGAATCACTGAGAAGATCTATTTGTGAGGTATGTATAAATTGGTTCTATAATGGCTAACCTATGAGATATGCAGGTTACTAGCACAAGTATTTGAAGAGAACAAGAAGACATCATGTAGGTATATTAAACATAACTAGCTAACATACCAATCCAGGTATGTTTTTCCTATATCAAGTTAGAATCCTACCTTGTGTTAGGATCCCTTATATAAGTATACTTGGTATGATTGGTTATGTTTATTCATACAGTTAGAAATGTAAGTAATCAAGGGTTTATGAATTTTATGTCTCTTATCTTGATTGATGATTTAACTAACCAGAAGAGTGCTATGATCAAATAAGAATATGCATGAGTAAAAGAAGACTTCCCTGAAACCTTGAATACTAATGTTTATTATCTATGTTTGAAATGATCATGACTATACATGTTTAAGATTATTGTGTTTTTGATGGTATTAAGATTATACTAATGAACGTGTGATTATGTATGAGACCTCGAGGATAACACAATGATGATACTAATAAGCATGCATAGTGATGGATATAAGTTCAAGGACAGGTAATTCAGGAAGCAAAGATCAAGAGGGAGCACACTCCAGTTGTTCCTGCAAGGAAGCAAAGATCAAGAGGGAGCACACTCCAGTTGTTCCTGCAAGGAAGCAAAGATCAATAAGGAGCACACTCCAGTTGTTCCTGCAAGGAAGCAAAGATCAAGAAGGAGCACACTTCGGTAGTTTCTACAAGGATGCAGATATTCAGAGGGAGTTGACCACTTTTCACAATCCACATCAGAATGGAGTTGCAGAAAAGAAGCAAAGACCGAGAGGCAGTCAACCCAACAAACAAACAAAGATAAGTATTTGAATTATCATTCATTGCATATTTTATTGTTTAAATAATACTGTTCAATAATGTATATACTCATGTTACTAGAATTAGGTTGTGTATTATGCATATTAGAATAGTTGCATTGATGAACAATATACTACTAATATACATGGGTAAGTGGCCTATGGAACTGTACAACATTCCATTGCTACTTATCTAGAATGAGACCTATTTGCTGACATGTTGGGAGTTGTGCACACTCTTAACAATGTTCTCGTAGAGATTGGAAGGCATCTAGAAAGTTATGGGATATTGAAAATGTTGTATTGAAGCATTGGCTAAGATAATTGCATGACTATATGACATATTTCTTTATGTGTAAGAATTTGTTCTGAAAACTATGAGATGTTTTCTAATCATGCAATTTAACTTGTTGTGTAGGAAAGATCGTATACCATCACCTACAAAAGAAGGACTACAACATTTGTTCAGCCACAAAGTTATCTATTGAAAATATTGAAGATATTGAAGTTCCCAGGATCTGGGAAGAATGCCATGATCAAGGAGTACCAGTCAATCATGAAGATGTTTGGGATGTAGTGCCAAGACCTGAAGGGGAGTCTATAGTGACTTCCAAGAGGATCTACAATATCAAGCATGCTGCAGGTGGTAGCATAGAGACTTTTTCTCCTGTAGCCATATACACTTCCATTAGATCTGTACTTGCTCTAGCTGCAGTGATGAAATGGAAGATACACCAGATGGATTTCAAGACAGCTTTCTTGAATGGTGTAGTTGAAGAAGAAGTGTATGCGGAGCAACCACTTGGTTCTGAGACACATGACAGGGAGTCATATATGTGCAGAACTTGGTATGGTAGGATAGACAGCTTTCTATCCAGTTTGGAATTTATCAAGAGTAAAGCGGATTCCAACCTTTACTACAAGGTTGAGGAAGGCAATCTAGTGATACTACTTTGTATATGGATGACCTGTTTATTATAGGTGAAGATAGATTGATTGCCGACACACAGCGAAAGCTTGCTTCCGAGTTCAAGATGAAGAACTTGTGGATGATGCACTATTTTCTAGGTATGGAGGTGTGGCAGAGTGCAGATGGAATCTTCCTTGGACAAGGGAAGTATGTAGTAGAGATCCTGAAGAGGTTCGGGATGATGGAATGCAAGGCCATGGACACACCTATGGTATCAAACCTTAAGCTTCTGTGTGATGCTTCGTCTGAGCCGGTTGATATCACTATGTATCGTCAGATGATTGGGTCCTTGATGTACCTGACGAACACAAGACCAAATATTTGCTTTGTGGTGAACACATTGAGCCAGCTCCTAACGAATCCGATGAGTGTTCACCTGGTTGTTGTAAAGGATATTTTGAGGTACCTGAAGGGTACAGTTGATTATGGGCTCAAGTATGATGTGAATCAAAAGTTTAACCTATAGGGTTATGTTGATTTAGATTGGGCAGGCAGTGATGCAGATAGGAAGAGCACTTCTGGGTGCTGCTTCAGTATGGGATCAGATGTGATCTCTTGGTTTAGCAAGAAGCAGTCCTGTGTAGCACTGAGTACAGTTGAAGCAGAGTATGTTGCAGCTTGTTTGGCTAGTTATGAGGCAGTATGGCTTCAGAAGCTACTGTCTAAGTTATTTGATCTACCGCTGGAGGCTACTGGTATATTTTGTGACAACCAGAGTTGTGTGAAGCTGTCTGAGAACCTGGTGTTCCACGACAGGTTGAAACACATAGAGATCAAATATCACTATATCAGGGATATGGTGCAGAGAGGAGCAGTGAATCTCCTGTATGTTGCGGCGGATGAGCAGATTGCAGATGTATTGATGAAGCCACTAGCCAGAGTGAAGTTTGAGTACTTTAGAGAGAGGCTTGGTATTCTTCAGATCGACGACACTTCGAGGAAGAAGTGATGGAGACATTTGCTGAAGCCATTCCAAGCATGGTGAAAGGAGGATCCTTCACATGGCTATGGATGTAAGCACTGGATGATGAGCATTAGCATGATGTTCTAGTTTCTGCTCTATATGATCAGTTGGATCATTTATATGTATGTATGTACGCATCATGTTGGATGCTGGACATGATCAGTTGGATCATTTATATGTATGTATGTACGCATCATGTTGGATGCTGGATATGATAAAGTAGATCATGTATTTGTATATGTATCAGGTGGATACTTGTATGATTAGGTAGATCATGTATTTGTATATGTATCAGGTGGATACTTGTATGATCAGGTAGATCATGTATTTGTATATGTATCAGGTGGATACTTGTATGATCAGGTAGATCATGTACTTATGTATGCATCAGGTTGATGCTATGATGATGATCAGGATGATCACAGATGATGAGCTTCAGGATGTTGCTCCAGATGATACACATCAGGTTGATGGTATGATGATGATCAGGTTGATCATGTGATGATGTACGTCAGGATGATGTATGGTGAGTATCGGCTTGATACTCTATGGCCGTGGACAGGTTGTGCAGGTAGCATAGAAAAGACCCTTTAAAAATCAGACAGGTAGAGCGGTGTTCTCGTAACATCCTGGGCTGCTCTATCGAGATCCAGACAGGTAGAGAGGTGTGCTCGTAACATCCTGGGATGCTCTGAGTAGGTTTTGCTATAGTTTCGCATAGAAAAATCCTTTAAAATCCGGACAGGTAGAGCCGTGTTCTCGTAACATCCTGGGATTCTCTATCAATATCCAGAAAGGTAGAGCAGTGTGCTCGTAACATCCTAGGATTCTCTTAGTAGGTTTTGTGAAAGTTCACATAGAAAAGATCCTTTAAAATCCGGACAGGTAGAGCGGTGTGCTCGTAACAGCCTGGGATGCTCTATCGAGATCCAGATAGGTAGAGCGGTTTGCTCGTAACATCCTGGGATGATCTGAGTAGGTTTTGTGAAGGTCAACATGTAAAAGATCATGGGAGATCTGATAGGTTGAGAAGTGTGATCGTAATCAGTCCTGGGATGCTCTTTCGAGGTTTTGTTGATGCACGTAATCAATCCTGAGGATTCCACAGTATGGCCAGTGATGATGAAGACCTGCAGGTGGTGGGCTTACATCCAGTATGAAAAAGGATTGGCTCTGTAGAACTTCCTATGACGAGTAGATTCAGAGATTGATTGAGATAGCAGCAGCAGTGACGATGATGATGACTCGATGACGATTATCCAGAGAAGAAGACTTGTGCTAGAAGACCTGTGTCGAGAAATACCTTCCTAGTTAAGAGGGAGTGTTGATATATATGTAAGTTCAGAATGTATTTCATATATGTATATTGTACTCCTATAGAGATGGTATTATTCATCTATACGGAAGTGTTTGTATTCCTATAGAGATGTTATTATTCCTCTATACGGAAGTGTTGTCATTTATATTGTAAGTGTCGTAACTTATACTTGATGGGTTATTAGACCACCTTGTTGGGGTCGGCCCTGTATAAGTCATGTGGGTCGAAGGGTTATTAGAACACCCTATTGGGGGTCGGCCATGTGGGTCAAAGGGTTATTAGACCACCCTATTGGGTGTCGGCCCAGTCAACATTATGTTATGTGGTTAAGTTAAGGCCGACCTAGTAAAGGTTATTAGGCAAGTCAAGTCAAGTATAAATAGAGTGCGGGAGGCACTCTATTTCATCATTCTATTCTCTCTCACACTCTCGGGAGAGTGGCGCACTTGTGGAGGAGGAGAAGCTGCTGCTAGGAGATGTCTATCTCTTATGCTTGGGTTGTATCATTGCTCTATCTATCTTTGAGGAAGTTATTGGGGTTTTTCACCTTTATGGTTTTCCCAAAGTAAACTCTATGTCTCTTGTGTGCTTGCATTATTGTGTCCATGATTGATATGCTGTAGATATGCTGTACATGTTGTTCTCTCAGTTAAGATCCTAGATCAGATTGAAGTAAATTATGAAAAAATAACATTTTGCATGTGAAATTGGTCACAAAAGAAAGATTTCTTTCTTTCTTTGTGCTTCCTTACTTTGTCACCTAGAGGCTTTGGATTACAAGAAAAAATATGATATTTGAAAATAAATGTTGGTATCCTAAGCTGGTAGTTTCAAATATATTGGTGTCATGTATTGTAACGAACAATAAAGTAGAGCTCTACACCTTATGGATCATTATGGGCTATGCACTAGAGAAAGGGATAAATTCCATGTAGATATTTGGTGCTTTCAAATTGGTTACGGATTGGTGCAATAATCATTGTCTCATCACTAATCTAGCTCTTTCTCTGGTGCTAGAAATAATTACATATGCAAGATTCATGTTTCAATACATATCCTTTGAACATATATATCACGAGTTCATCTATTCAACGAATGTTATGTAGAAACACACAATGTTTCTTCCAGAAGGTACTCTTCAAGTTCAAAAACATCAAGGCGATGATTTCCTGCCAACAGTAATCTAAAATTTCTATTAAATCCCTCTTGTGGCATTAGAATGGTTGGTATTTTTTTGTTTGGTAATATGTATTGCTATGCAATATCGGAGGAGCCTATTTCTCAGTATGAGGAGCCATTTTGTGACTATTGGATGACTATATAAATGGGATATTTGGGTCTTAAGTAGGAACAAGTTGTCTTTATTTTGGGGAAAGCAATCAGGTTGTTGACAAATCTTGGAGGGATAGACTTATTGGAATATGATGAAGTAATTTCAAGCACATCATTTATTGTGGTGATTGATGTAATTAGTTCAAACTCCATACTTGTGATTAATGTGGTATATGAATCATTTACTAAAATTTTTGTTGATAATTCTTTAGAGTCATGTGTTGTAGAGTTCGAACTCTAGAAGGAGTGAATGTATATTTATTTTTGGTTTTCTTCTGACAAGAAGTATGGAGCCCTGTATATGAAACATAGATCTGATATGTTGTGTTGTAGCATGTTGTAAAAGTTATTTTTCTTTGTTTTAAATACAAATGGAATATTTACAGATCTAAAATTGTGCATGTTTTGTCTCAACATAGTTTATCTTTTCTGTGTTTGAAAATATTCCCTTGCCTCCCTTCATTGTGGTATCAGAAAAGGAATTGTAAGCAGGACAACTGGCTACTGAACATTTGGAGCCACTTGTAAGTTGACATTAAAACTGTAGACATAAGAGAAGTCTGGAGCTTCTACTGAGAGCTGTGCTAATGCAGAAAAGATTCCATCAAGTGGGGTATTGACAACTGATTGAATTTTGAGGATTGAAATTTGGTTATGGGCCTATGTAAATAGAAGAAGGACAAAATTTAAGTTAAAAATATTGTGAACTTGAAAGGAAGGGAGCTTATATAAAGAGATAAAACAAATTGATTTTAAAAGAAGATAAGTCAGGAGGGTAGAGTTGCAAAAAACAAGAATTGAGAGTTGTTTCAAATTCAATTAACCGAATCTGATGGGTTTGAAGGCAAATATCAGAGCAACAGAATAACTTGCTAGAATGGCTACGAGTAGCAGTCTCTCACAGCCACAAGTCTCATTTTTAACTGGTAACAATTATGATTTCCGGGCTATTAAAATGAAAACCTTTCTTTGTTCACATGATTTGTGGGATTTAGTCCATAATGGATTTGTAGAGCCTCCCAATGAGGCAGCCTTTTAGGCTTTGTCTCAAGCACATAAATACTTGCTTAAAAAAAAAATAAAGAAGAATGCTAAGGGGTGATTCCACGAAGGTGGTTCACCATTTTTGGTGGATGGAAGATAAAAAAATTGTTTTTCGAACCCTCGATCGAGGTTTTAAAAGCTTGATCGAGGGTTTTAAAAGCTCGATCGAGGGTTTTAAAATACCTCGATCGAGGGTTTTAAAAGACCTCGATCGAGGGTTGAAACAAGAGCTTGATCTAACTTTTAAAACCCTCGATCGAGCTTTTGAAAAGCTCGATCTAGCTTTTGAAAAAAAAAAAAAAGGCTCATTTTAGGCCCTCGATCGAGGGTTTTAAAATACCTCGATTGAGGGCTTAAAAAACAGGCCGAGAGCCCTTTTCACTGCAGAATGAAAGTTTTGTCTTCCTTCCACAGAGTTAAACCATGTCATTAAACGCTCATTAATGAGCGGACTTGATACCATTGGATTCTTCAACGAAACCTCTATCCAGATATATAAAATTTATGGATTTTTATCTTCATATGTCTTTTGTTTTTAAATTTATACTAAAACATGCCCTAAAAAACCCTGTCGACAACTTCGATTGAGCTCAAAGATAAATCCACAAAATTCAAAATATAAATCCAAAAAATTTGAAAAAACACCAAGCCCTAGATAAACGCGTCCCCTTTAAAATGGTATTTTTAGTTTTGCAAATTATGTAAAAAATCAAAAGATTTCGTGCACGCACACACATGTGTGCAAAATGCGACTTAAATATTCATTGGTCATTTTCGAAAAATAATAATAAATATATTTTTTCGAGAAACATTAAAAGAACAATATGTAAGCCCTAGTGCATTCTGTCTAGATCATGTTCACATATTTCATTTTTTTAAATTATTACTTTAACATTAAATTATTGTGCACGCACACAAACTACTTGTTAATTGCTCTTCAAATTTTTAAGTACACACGTTTCATTAAATGAAAATTCGACATGATATATGACATTGGTATATTTTGAAAAAAATATCATTGGAAAGCCAACATAATTCTCTACATTTCGTTTTTCAACCGCATGTCAAAATTCATGTGGCAAGTATGAGTTTCGAGGGATTCAATTTAATACATGGGTAAAATTTCTGTTTTTCACCGTCATATTTGGCCAAAAAGAGTTACCCATCTTCATGGAATCGCCCTAAGGTATTTCCATTCATTCAACAAGCCCTGGATGATTCAATTTTTCCTAGAATAGTTGCTGCAACTAGGTCTAAGGCAACGTGATACATTCTAGAAACAATTTATCAGGGTTCAAGTAAATTTAAGTTATCTAAGCTACAAACACTTAGGAGATTTTGAAACCTTGGAAATATCTGAAACTGAATCTATAGATGAATTTCATAATTGAGTTATGATGATAGTTAACCAATTAAGGACACATATTGAAGAGTTGTCAGACCAGAAGGTTGTTGAAAAAGTATTAACGAGCCTGCCAAGTAAGTTTGAATCAGTAGTTTCTTCTATAGAGGAGTCTAAAGATTTAGCATAAATCACAAATGATGAGCTGATATGATCACTATTATCCCATGAATCTAGATTGAATATAAATTCTACATCATTATTAGAAAATTCCTTCAGATCACAATTATCTGTTGGAATAGGAAGAGGAAGGTTTATCAATAGGGGCAGGGGAATATTTCAAAACCATAGAGCTGAAAGGTCAAATATGGACAGGACTGGTAAGTCTGTCCAAATCACCAATTCAGGAAATTTTAGAGCATCAAGAAATAATACTAATCAACCGCAAATTCAAAAAATAGATAAATCAAAAGTTCAATGTTTCTATTGTAAGAAATTTGGGCATTATGCTCATGATTGCAGAAAGAAGTAGGCATATGCTAGCAAGCAGTTTGCAAATATAATTGAGGAACCAGAGAATAAAAATGATTCTATGTTAATCACGTGCATTGTTGCACATGAAAATCCAAGTGATGTTTGGTTCCTGGACAATGGTTGTAGCGATCACATGACTGGAAATACGGAGTTGCTCATTAGTTTGGATAAATCTGTACAATCTGAAGTGAAACTTGGAAATGACAACAAGGTGTCAATTAAAGGCAAAGGTGTGGTGAATGTATTTTCTAAAAATGGAGATAAAAAACATATTGATGATGTGTACTTGGTTTTAGGATTGAAATGCAACTTGATATAAGTATTGGATAGTTAATGGAGAAGAACTATAAATTTATTTTCAATTGTAATATGTGTACAATACATGATAAACAACCAAGTAGGAGGTTGATTGCAAGAGTAAAGATGACTAAAAACATAATGTTTCCACTTAGGATAATGACTGAAATACCAAACTCAATGAATGCATATAGAGATAAGATTACTGAATAGAATTGGCTTTGGCATTTGAGGTTTGGACACTTGCACTTTGGAGGTTTAATCATACTACAGAAAATGCAAATGGTGAAAGGGTTACCGATCATAGATTAACATGCAAGTTCTTGTGAAAGTTGTATTTTTGCAAAGGAACATAGGGAAACATTTCCTACAAGTGTCTCTTATAGAGCAAGAGAACCTTTGGAAATAGTTCATACAGATTTGTGTGGGCCAATGAAAACCCCATCATTGGCTGGGAAGTTGTATTTTTTGACATTTATTGATGATTATAGTAAGAAGACATGGGTATATTGTTTGAAACAGAAATCATAAACATTTGGGATATTCAAGAATTTCAAAGCTCTAGTTTAGAAGCATAGTGGTAATTTTATTAAAGTGTTGATCAGATAGATGTGGCGAGTATGAGTTAAATGACTTTATGGAATTTTGCAAATATCATGGAATCAAGAGACAGTTCACTACACGCTATACACCATAGTAGAATGGTGTGGCTGAAAGGTAACATAGAACCATTATGAACATGGTTCAAAGCATGTTGAAGGAAAAGCATTTATCTAATGATTATTGGGCAGAAGCTGTTTCATGTTCCATGTACATTCTAAATAGGTGTCCTACCAAGATTGTGAAGGATAGGGTGCAGGAAGTAGCATGGAGTGGTAAAAGTTGTAGTGTATCACATTTGAGGATATTTGGATGTGTGGCATATTCACATGTACCTGAAGAGTTAAGGGGGAAGTTGGATGACAAAAGTGAAAAATGTATTTTCATAGGCTATAGTGAACAGTCCAAGGCATATAGATTATACAATCCCATCAACAAGAAGATTATTATTAGTAGAGTTGTAGATTTTAAGGAGGAATAAGCATGGGATGGAACTATTGATGAAACAATTGTTGGTGGAGTAGATGATGTGGAAGAACAAAATGCTTCTTGTGAACAATCACAAGAACATGTACCTGTTACAAGCTTATCAAGAAGACCATCAACAAGTGTCAACTCACGACAAGTTCGAACACCAAGAAACTTGGTGCAAGGGGAACCATCAGGATTGGTAGGTCAGCATACTCCAAGTTCTCAAGTAAGTGACGAATCTGATCCTACCTTAGATGAATTAAGATCTCAAGTTACAGGAAAGAAAACTAGAAGCTTAAGGGATATTTATGAACAACAAGATGATTGCTTAGATTTGAATTCAAATTTTGTCTTATTAGCATATCAACCTATTAATTTTGAAGAAGCAATTACAGATGAAATTTGGGTAAAAGCTATGAATGATGAAATGGATGCAATTAGTAAAAATGATACTTGGGAGTTAGTGAGTTTACCTGAAGGTAAATATTGCATTGGGGTGAAATGGATCTATAAAAAAAAATGTAATGCGGATGGAAAAGTTGAGAAGCACAAGGAAAGACTTGTTGCTCAACGATTTGCACAACAATTTGACATAGACTATAAATTTTTTTTTGCACCAGTAGCAAGGCTAGATGCAATAAGATATGTGTTAGCTATTGCAGCTCAAAATGAATGGAAAGTCTATCAATTGGATGTAACATCTGTTTTTCTGAATGGTTTGTTGCAAGAGGAAATTTATGTGAAAAGGCCACCAGGTTTTGAGATAAAAAGACATGAATGGAAGGTCTATAAACTAAAGAATGCCTTGTATGGGTTGAAACAAGATCCTAGAGCTTGGTATAGAAAAATATACAACTATTTGAACTCCAATGGGTTCAACATAAGAAAAAATGAGCCCACCTTGTATACAAAAAAAAAATCAGCAGGGTAATTTAATTCTCATAATATGCTGATATGTGGATGATATAATTTTTACAGGCAATTTGTTGTTCGATAAATTTAGAAGAGCCATGAAGAATGAATTTGAAATGACAGATTTAGGCTTGATGAAGTACTTTCTTGGTATTGAAGTTGATCAATCTAAAAATGGAATATTTATATGTCAATCAAAGTATGCTAAAGATGTGTTGAGGAGATTTAGAATGTTGAATTGCAATCCAATGTCAACACCTATAGCATTAGGTACTAAACTAAGCAAGGAGGATAATGGATCTTTTGTAGATCTAACAACAACTTGGCCTGATATTATGTTTGTCGTGAGTTTAATCTCCAGGTTTATGGAATATCCAAGAAGTACTCATTGGCAGGTTGGTAAATGAATTTTTAAGATACATTGCAGGTACAACTGATTATGGCATCTTGTATTCCATTATTTCAGATTTCAAGTTGATAGGTTTCACGAATAGTGATTTTGCAAACAATGTTGACAATAGGAAAAGCACATCAGGTTATGCATTCAATTTTGGTTCGGGTACTGTGTCATGGGAATCAAGGAAGCAACCAATAGTAACACTCTCATCAACTGAAGAAGAATATGTGGGTGCAACATTAGTATGTTTTCAAGCAGTTTGGATGAGGCAAGGTTTTTCCAACTTATTGCATGAGCAAGAAGATTCTACAATAATATTTTGTGATAACAGTTCAGCAATATCTCTTTGAAAGAACCATGTATTCAACAAAAAGAGCAAGCATATCGACACATGGTATCATTTCATTAGATAATTATTTAATAATTTTGAAATCAATTTGCAATTTTGTAAGTCGAGCCTGATCATTTGGGTGATATATTCACAAAGCCATTAGCTAGAGATGTCTTTGAGTTTCATAGAGAGAATTTAGGAGTTGTATGATATGTAAGTTGTAAAATATTTGTGGTTGAGATTAAGGGGTACTGTTGGAATACATGAATTAATTTCAACCACTGCATTTATTGTGGTGATTGACATAATCAGCTCAACCTCCATACTTGTAATTAATGTGGTAGATGAATCATTTACTAAATTTTTTGTCAAGAAGTTTCTAGAGTCATATGTGTTGTAGAGTTCAAACTCTAGAAGGAGTGGATGTATATTTATTTTTGGTTTTGTTCTGACAAGAAGTCTGGAATATGGAGCCATATATATGAAATAGAAATGCACTATAAATGAAACAGAGATCTAATATGTTGTGTTGTAGTATGCCATAAAAGTTATTTTGCTCTCTTTTAAATAGAAATGAAATATTTATAAATATGAAATTGTGTATGTTTTGTTTCAATAGAGTTAATCTTTTCTATGTTTGAAAATATTCCCCTACCTCCCTTCAAGACCATGTATTTTTTTTTTCAATAAAATATCAAATAAATGTTTTTTTCTTGAAAAAAATATTAATCAAAACACAAAAAAATAGTTTAAATTAACAAAATCCAATGCAAATTTTAAAAAACATAATCACTTGAATTTGTAAAACTTTAAACTATACTAACAAGTATTTTCCCTCTCCCATTAATCTATATAACTTGTTAATAGATCGGAATGGCATTGCCTCTGTTTGAGGCCAAATAAAGCTCTCAATTTGCTCATTGGTAGAAAGGGAATCATAAACTTAACTTAGGTTAAAATCCTTTGAACACAGTGCAGATTGATAATTTTTTTTCCGAAGCAATTTTTATAATGTGCAAGGACTAATAATTTGAAAAAAAAATTCCTTTCTATCTTAGATTTTCCTACATGTTTTTACTAAGTTCATATGAAAATACGTTGCAATCTTCTAAGTCTAGTGTGAAGAGATTAGCTAAATTGGAACATGCAAAACTTGGGTTTAAATAGTTATGGGTTAGTGTATAATTATGATGTTTTGAAAAAAATGTTATCTTTATTTAGAGATATAATTTAAATTATATATAAAATTAATCTAAATATAAATAAGATGAAAGATAGAAAAATAAATTATCTTTATAATACACAATTATATAAATATTTTAAAAATAAAATTTGTAAAAATATTTTATGATTTTATAAAGTATAAAATATATATAAACATTTTTTTTTTCAACTGATAAAAAGCGTATTATTATTATTTATGGAGAATCAAATAATACAATATATATAAGTAAAAAAAATGACTTAAGTATTGATAACATGCACTCTTGAAATCCTTTACACAAGAAACCAAAAATATCGCGATTTCATATTTATCGTAAACAAAAATCACTAGTCTGTATAATTTCAAAAGACTAATCATATAAAGATGTTGACACAACTCTTCTCTATGACCTGATTACCCTGAAACTCTTCCCAAAAAATGACGTCCTCCATGCCATCCATAGCCTGTTTAGAAAGCAAATCATCCATAGAATTGTACTGATGGAAAATATGTTCAAAAGTAATTCTCTGCTTGTATTCTCTTACACCATTGGAAAAGAGAGATGAATTTTAGATTATAATCTCCACTAGCCCATTTGATAGTCACCATGGAATCTTCAAAAACAACAAGCTCAAATAAGGCAAAAAGGTTCACAACTTTGAGAACACACCACAGTGCTTGTAATTCTGCCTTCATGTTTGTGCCTAAACCACAATTCACCTTCAGCGTGTAATAGTGATCATATTTGAGGAAGATAATACCGCTAGGAGCACACATTCCATTTGAAGTTGCCCCGTCAAAGAAAGCACTTACCTAAATAATATAATAATAATAATAATAATAATAATAATAATAAATATTATTAATAAAAAACAAGTCTCAAGAAACCTAGTTCACCATACTATAATGGAAGAGATTTTTTAAATTTTATATGTTTAAATAATAGTATATAAATAGCTTTTATTAACATGACAATATGTAATGAAAAATATTTTCATTTTGAAAAAACAAAAATATTTTTATGATGCTAATTTTTATAGGCAAAAAAGAAATTCATAATTTAGGACAAGTTTGTAAGTTTTGTATTTTCATATTAGAAAGTTTAATTATAATTTTTGTGATGTAATGTCACTAAAAAAATAATTTAAAAAATTTATGTCGGCTCATAAAATAAAAAAATATGGAAAGTATTTAAAAAAATCCATGTTTGTTCATAAAATAAAATATTATGAAAAATAATTAAAAAATAGATGTTAGATTATAAAATAAAAATTTAAAACTTAAACTAGGATCTATCAATCAAGAGAGATCAAATTTCTTGAGTTTAAATTTAAAAAAAGAAATACACCTCAAGAAATTGGATCCGTATGCTTGTTTTAATACAAATATATGTATTTTTATAAAAATAAAAAACAAATCATTGTAACCATTAAAGCAATATAACCAACATAACACTTAATGTTATATTATAAAAAAAAGTAATTAATAAAATCCCTAAATTATGAAAAATAATTAACAAAATATGCATGTCACCTATAAAATAAAAAATTAAAACTTAAACCGAAATCTATACTTAAAAAATAATTAGTATATGATAACATTTTATATTATATGTTTTATAATTTTAAGAAATGCATTACTATGTGTAAAATTCATATATCCTATAACTTTCTATCAAACAATTGGATAACATAAAAGTAAGCATGTTTATATTTTGGATGTTACCTAGAAGGCATGTCACATGGTTGGAAGCCCTTGCACACCTCTATTGATACCTAGTGAGTATTACCTCATTAGACAAAATATGCTTACGAATTTGATCGTCCATGTACCCTCAGGTATATTGGAAGCCCCCTAGGCATACCTAATCCCATCCCCACAAAAACCTTTCAATTGCTTGTATAGTACACCAAACAGAGCAACCAACAATGTACACAGAATAGGCACATACCGCAAGTTCAAGATTTATCACTGTATACCCTTGAATCCATGCTTCTTTAATAGTTCATTTTACCGGATCTCAAAAATGAACTGATCAAGCTGGGTAAAGTGGGTCTTCTAACATACTTTATTAGACCTCCAACTCAAAAGCTGGAAAATCCAAGAAGGAGAAGGTCACTTGTGCATATTGCAAGAGGCCTAATCATTATGAACATTAATGCATGAAGAAGCAGATTGATCAAATGAGCCATCTTGTTGAGGAGCACAATATAAGGGTGCCTTATAATGTTAATAAGAACACATCAGCTGGGAAATCTGAAAAGTCACAAAAATATAGAGGCAAAGGCAAGGAAACAGCTCATGCTCTTGTTTCTGTTACTTTTTCATCATCTACATGGGTACTCTATTCAGGAGCTTCGTACCATAGGGCATCATCAAAAGATGTTTTTGCTTCTTTGTAGTTAGGTTTAAAGGTTTCAAGGCAGGTGCATAGCTATTTACTGTATTGGCCAAGGAAGGCCACCTTTCAATATTTCAATTATATGCTACTCTATATAAGGCCATATTCTAACAATTATAAGCTACTCTATATAAGGCCATATTCTAACATGATTAGATATGGTATATCCCTAATAAGTGATAAGTGCATAGTAACGTTTAATCCATGCCTTTGAGTTACCAGCTTACACGATTCACCTTAATTAACTATGTGAATACGACTAATCTATGATCTGGAACTAGTAAAATTGGCATGTAACGGTGAAGACATAGTACTAATGTCATATGAGCTGATGACATAGATCAAATAGAAGGCACGTTAGTGGTGCAGGTGCACTAGCAGAGCTGTAAGTGTCCATCCAAGAAAGCCCGTCTATCAAATACCAAATTAAGGTAAGTGAGCCTCTCAAAGCATTTGACCTCCTCTCTCTAATTTGACTTCTGCTTCCTCCTTATGATCGAAACACTGTTACCTACTAGGCTAGACTGCAAGAGCAAACCGGTAACAGTGTTTCTCTCTAACACTAGTAAATATATATGTGAGCTTTATAATTCTATACTTAAAACACGGTTATGACTCTATGATACATAATGAAGCATATATTCTAATATTTTGGACATCTTGAGGGACGAGAGACAGAGGAAGTAGAATGTGGATTTTGAGGAGGGGGGCACTATATGAGGTGCTAGGACCATATGACGTGGAAGTGCCATTAGAAGAGAGCAGCATCCATATGGATTGAATGGGTATGTATGCACGGCTCTCCCTGTGGAGGTTTCCATTAATCATCTAATGGAGGGGAAAGAGGACATTTAGTCACTTGCATGAGTGCTCCACTTTATAGAATGCATTACCATGTTATGGTTGATTATGTCGAGGTTGACTCACCTTTCTCTCTCACATATGTGGAGGAGGTAGTTCCTTGGATGGTATATTCTTTGAGTTGAGTGGACTTCCTCTAGTACACGTAAGGTATCCTTGGCCCACTTATGGGTTTTCACCCTACATTTTCCTTGTGTGACTCAGTTTACATGTCTCGAAGACTCACACGTGTGGAGGTGTCTTGGTGGTTTAGAGTTGGTTACATTTTGCATTAGTTGGAGAGCCTTTGCAGACTAGGTGGACCAACTTTTCATTAGTAGTCCAACATGATTTTTTAGAACCTTAAAAGGAAAAGCTTGCTCAACATTGAGGATCAACACAAATAATCTTCAAAGAATCATCTAATCATGAGATGCTCTACAAAGCATCCTTCCACGCAGATCAAAATAAGTAACACAAATAATCTTCAAAGAATCATCTAATCATGTGATGCTCTACAAAGCATCCTTCCTCACAGATCAAAACAAGTAATCTATGCAGATTAATCATCGTGCAAAGCATCAAAACAAGTCTTAGAGAATGATCTAGTGCCCACATACACATAAAAAAAAGGCTTTTATGAAAACCAAAATAAACTTCCTATGCACATTTAAAATAAACATAATCATTATAAAATAGAAAATATAAGAGCATCGTTCTTAAGGTATCAAAATAAATAGTTTTGATAGAATCATAGCCATAAATAATAAAAATACAATACAACATATAAAAAAATACAATAAAATGCATTTAAAAAAATAACATGAATAGCATTGAAAACATTTGAGTATCATAATCTTAAAAATTTTCAATCCATATCTCAATCACAAGAGTTATGCACTAATCCATGTTATCCATGTTGTCCAAGCTGCAAAGTAAGACGACTATTTGACAATAATCATAAAACCTATGATAAGATAAAGATATTCACTATAAAATGGAAATATAAATATAGTACATTTTGCAATGTGCAAAGCATCCTTCCTCACGACTCAAAAACTCAAAATAAGTAATCTTCACATAATTATCCAATGCGTGCAAATTAATCATCTAATGCCTACAAATTAAGATAGACTTTTTATGCACATTTAAGATAAACATATTTACTATAAAATGGAAAATATAAATATAGTACATTTTGCATCATGAAAAACATCAAAATAAATAATCTTCATAAAATTATCTGATTCTCACATACATACACAATACATATATATTTGTGTTATATATATATAAATAATATATATATATATATATATATATATATTTGAAATATGGGAAGCTAGAGATTTCATAAAATTGCTTTAAATTCAAGTGGTGGAGTTGGTGAACAATAATGTCAAAATATTATTACCTTTAAGAGAAAACTAAGATACTATAAGGAGGTCATTAACCCTAATTTGGAAGATCAAAAATATCTCTAGATAGTAACTAGTTCAAAGAATAAAATTAATATAGCCAAGAAAAGAATAAACTCTCATGAGCTTCATAGCTAAACCGGGTGTTGGTTTATTCCCTTAGTCTATGAGCATTGAGGATGAAAATCACTCTCTCTTAGAGTGCCATGCTTACACCCACATTAGATATGAGTTTCATAGTATTTGTTACAATACAAACCTTGGTAACCTCCTAAATTGCCAAAACTATAGTGAGCTTGGAAAGCTTCTTACCAATCTTTTTAGCATAGAAACAAAAATTTAAAACAAACCAAGTAATAACCTTCTTTCATCATCATCATCATATATATATAACACAAAAAAAGCATTTCATCATATATATATATAACACAAAAAAAGCATTTCATCATATATATATATATATAACACAACAAAAAAAAACATTTGAAATCCTAATCTCAACAACTTTCCATAGATATCTCAACCTATCTCAACCTCAAGGGATAGATATCTCAATCACAAGAAATATGCAATAATCCATGTTGTTCATTCAGTAGAGTTATGCAATAATCCATGCTGTCTAAGCTGCAAAGTAATTTACTACTATTTGACAGTCCCACTTGCAAAGCAAGACTACTATTTGGCAGAGTTATGCAATAATTCATGCTGTCTAAGCTGCAAAGTAATTTACTACTATTTGACAGTCCAACTTGCAAAGCAAGACTACTATTTGGCAGAGTTATGCAATAATCCATGTTGTCCAAGCTGCAAAGTAAAACTACTATTTGGCAGAGTTATTTGACAGTGCAAGCTGGAAAGCAAGACTACTATGTGGCAGAGTTATGCAATAATCCATGTCCTAGCTGCAAAGTAAAACTAGAGTTATGCAATAATCCACTTGACAGAGATATTTTCAACATTCTGCATCACTTGTCTTGCACCGGCTTATTTTCAATTAGCTCACTGGTCTCCATGACCCCCCACATTAGAAGCATTGCGGGCATGCAAAAAGGCCATAGGCTGTTGCTGGTCATCCATGGCTCCCTCTTGATGTATGTCCAGTTGTTGCATGTTGTGTTCTAATTCAACAATCGAAGACAAAGGGTCTGAAAAGGAACATGCACATGAAGACATCTCATCTGTGAAGTAAGTGCTCGAGCAAGGGTTTGGCGGACCCCAACGCATAACCTCGGGGTCAATCCACGATCCATTTCCTGCAAGCTGAAATGCATAATCGTATGAATATTCGGGAACAGGACTGCGCGCTATTCCATCCCCAGGTTGATAATTACTGCTGGATGAAGCAATCGCGGCGTTCCTATTCAATGCAGCCATCCACAAATCGTGGGCACTGTCTGCTTGAATATTACTATTCGAAGAGCTATAACCACTGGCCTCTAGATTCCAAGATGAATCAATCAGGGCGCTCTTATCCAATGCAGCCATCCTCAAATCATGAGCAGTATTCGAAGTGCTAAAACCACTGGCCTCTATATTGGAAGAACAAATATCATCACCAGCATCCGACCTAGCTCTATTCTCAATTGGAAAACCCTGCAGAATCTCCTTCTTCAGATCAGTTCTTGCATTTTTAGCAATTTGTTTTTTTTCTAAGCTAAGAGATGCACTTCTAATAGCTTTCATCTCATGAAGACGATGTCTGTAATTTTGAATATTGTGTTCCATTTCTGTCATGAATGTCTCAGGACCCGGGTACTCAGGACCCGGGTACTCATTGTGGCCGCCATGTTTTACCAGCACTCTACAAGATATCTTATAAAATTCCGAAACATTGTTCGATTGTTGCAAAATGACTGTATAAACATTTACCAGTTGGACCGCGTTGGGGATGGGCATGTCCAGGTACGAATCCAACAGCTTGAACAAACAAAAGCTAATGGCTGGATAGACATATGAACATTCCTTCACAAGTAAGTCGAGGGCGTACTGAACTAGTGCGTTCTTTGCAACTGGGCCGTCCTGAGGCGTAGTGCAGCCTAAGAGACATTCTAGGAGATTTTGGAAGGATACCAAAGATTCCCAAAGCTTACCGATTGCAATATCGCCTGTGCTCTTATTGTGTTTTTCAGCCATGATATCATAGCTGAAAATCCTGTTGCAGTGCAGCCTCTGGCCCAAATAACACGAGTATTTACGAATCCAAACAGAGAGATCGATGGTAGTTTGACTGGAACGGTCATCGAAATTTAGAGCCATCCAAGCGATTAGTTTAGCATGGGAAAAACGCTGATGCTTAAGCTCTTCTTCTTCTCGACTAAAAATGGGTTGTTGGCAATTCCGGATGAGTCGATGAATGAGTGCCAAGGTCTTTATCGCGACCATCCAGTTGCTGGTTCGACTCAACCGCGTCTCAATAACATTTCTGAGATGACTTCGTGACTGAACCTCTTCTGTTGCGGCCAACGCAGTGGCTACATATCGTTCCTTGGGAGGTTCTTCATCGTGTCGAGTCGCTTTCACAACTGCAACGTCGATGCCTGCAAGATTGCTCTTCATCCTGGCATACCCGATGTTACCTACGTCCTTCAACATCCCAACTGCTTTCCTCGACAAGAAATCCATCGCTGCACTGCAATTTTGGTTCTTCGACGCTATGCTTTTTCTATTTCAGTTCCACTTCTCTCAAATTTTGTTTATGACCTTTCGATTGGGCCTCAATATATAGAGAGCTATTCATCTTCGATGGGCAATGGCTACTAATTTTATGGAACGACCCGAACACTAGCCTACCAAACCTAACCGGGCGGACTTTCAAATTTGAAGAGTTATTGTTAATTTTAGGGTAAAAGTAACCATTAACTTGGCTAGGACACAAGTTAGGTGCATCGAATCTATTATATATATATATAATATTTTTTTTCACAAAAGGTAAACATCTATTGATGTAATAAAAATAAACATTTATAAATATTAAATTACAATTTTTTTTAGAGGAATTTCAAAATCTTAAAAATGATAGGGGGCTTATGCTTTAATTATGGACAAAAAAGTGGTAATGGGCTTGTTGTGAATGTGTTAACAAAGGAACGCTCGACACCTTTGAACCACCACCACTATTTGCCAACTTAGCTTACAAGTTATGGAAAAAAATGTGTGCCACATGTACGTGTTCCTTTGTTCCCCAAAAAGCTTCTAATTAAGACACAAGGGCCATCAATGAGGCCTTAAACCACTAATATGATATATGTCTATGGAATATTTTTCTTTCCAATGAGATGATATGGGTATCGTTATAGAGCTTTGAGCACAAAAAATGAGTCTCAAGTTGCTAGACATGTATGAGGGAGGAAACTGAATCCTTAGGCCTTCAAGGTAGATTCTAAGGCTCAAGGAACATGAACATGACCTCGAACAACCGTATTAGACCTTTCTTTTGGATCTTTATCCTCTGAGAGGGGATACATGCCCCATTAAAAGGTTTTAAACAACAAGGTTAAGTCATGTGGCCTTGAATATGGTTGATGGAAGAAACTCAAGCATGAGGCCCTAAATGAAGATTCTATGCATCCAAGGAAAATAATGTCACCTTGGCCTCCTAAGGGTATTCTTGTCCTCCAAGTCATGATATGGGCACCATTAGGAATTTTTGGGCACTAGGTATGGAGGTCTGGGCATTAACCATGGTCAATTGAGGAAGTTCTTGAGCATTAATATTTAAAGGAAACTTCTAGAGCTCAAGGTCCAAGAATGGCACCTCAAACCACCATAAATTACCCCTTATGGCGATCTTTGGCCTTTGAGTGAGCATATGGGAAACATTAGGATCTTTATCATCAAAGATGGAAACTCCGACCTTAGACTAGGGCCAAGAACAATGCATTTCACCATAAGGTACATTTCCAAGGTATCCTTGGCCTCCAAGAAAGGATATTGCAACTAGGGATGGATCT
This sequence comes from Larix kaempferi, assembly GCA_027924585.1. Taxonomy (NCBI): domain Eukaryota; kingdom Viridiplantae; phylum Streptophyta; class Pinopsida; order Pinales; family Pinaceae; genus Larix; species Larix kaempferi. Next base: position 23,879,360 of record BSBM01000577.1, read on the forward strand.
TGAAGCCTTCAACACGGTCATGGGATGAAAATTACGGCTTAGGCACTAAATGAAGCCATTATGCATTTGAGGCAAATAATGATGCATTAAACCACTACAAATGACCTCTTAATGCATATTTTACCTCTAACGAGGATATGTGTTTTATGATCGTTTTTTGAGCACTAAGTATGAGTCTAATATGTTGGGTTAATTTGACTAGGTGAAAGACTCATCGAGTAAAACCCATTTAAGGTGAGGACAAGGTTTACACATGGTGTTGGTGGCCCATGGTATTGTGCCCATAGTATTTGTATGTAATGAATCCTATAAAAAGGCTTGAGATACTCATTGGATAAAACCCATTTAAGGTCACGACATGGTTTTGGTAGCCCGTGGTATTGTGCCCATAGTATTTGCATGCAATGAAGCCTATAAAAAGGATTGAGATACTCCATTGTAAAGTGCTTGGAGGTGAGTGGTGGCTAGCTCACTTGGCTAGATTGGCCTATTTTTTGTTAAGGTTAATAATAGATCTATTATTGGTGCTGGTTTTTCCCTTTGGTGTTATTGTGATTATTATTATATGGTTTAATTACTTTTATTATTATTTTATTTCTCTCGTGGGGAGCCATGTTGTTGTTTATGCCTCGTTTGTTGCAAGGAGAGGGTATGGTACCACATCTTGTAAGGCCACAGGTGAGAAACTAGTTCATGGAAGCAACAATTGAGGTGCAGTGCATGTGGAGCATGGCAAGGCATGTGAGAGAAATGTGGATAAATAATCAATTTCCCATAATTTTGGATGTAATAACAATAATTTAATTAAACAAATTATTATAGTGGAGTTGAAAGTTGAACCTAGTTAGGCATGCATACTCCTAGAAAATTACTAGTAAAGTCTAGACGTAGACCTAGGTGATAGGGGGGCATGTTGGATTCCTAGATACCGTGGGTATGACGGGGTAGGATCCCATTTAATCATCCCAAGTAAATTTTAAAGGGGGGAATGTTGGGTTAAAATTGACTCGGTGAAAGAGTCAATGAGTAAAACACATTTTATATCCAAACTAGGTTTTCAAGCACATGGTTTTAGTGGTCCATGGCATTTTATGGCATTTTTCCCATAGTATTTGCATGTAATGAACCCTATAAAAAGGCTTGAGATGATTTGTAAAGTTCCTAGAGGTGAGTGGTGGCTACCTCACTTGGATGGGTTGGCCTAATTTTAGTCAAGGTTAATAACATATCTACTATTGGTGTTGGTTTTTCCCTCCAGGGTTTTTGAGGGTAATATTGGTGTTAATGTGATTATTGCTATATGGCTTAATTGCTTGTATTATTATTTAATCTCTCTCATGGGTTTTTCTCGTATTAATTTTAATATAATAAATCCCATACCCACCTTAGAGCCCATGGCATTGACAATTAGTGATATTATTATGTTTTGAATGTTCAGTATGGATCTCGGGGTCTTGGAATGGTTCAAGGAGAAAAATTAAGTCTTCAGCCCTAAATGAAGATGATAGGAATCCATTCCCAAGAATAATTCCTTATAACAAAGCACATGACATCCAAAGGGGATATTTATCCTCCAAATGGGGTTATCATCACCATTGTAATTTTCAAGCACAAGGTATGGGTCACATGGTTCTCAACATGGTGGAGGGAGGAAACCTACACCCTACACTCTAAAGGAATATTTTCTGCATTAAGGGCTAAGAGAAACACCTTGAACAAACATGCATGACTTCCTAAGGGGATTCTTTTCCTCTTAGTGTCCATATTGAAACCGTTAGCGATTTTAGAGAACTAAGTATTAGTTTGATGGTTTGTACAAAGGTTAGGGAATGAAACTTAGACATTAGTCCTAAAAGATAGCTTCTAAGAGTTGAGGGCCATGAATGAGGCCTCAAACAATTGATGATCTCTATCTATAGAATAATTTTCCTTCAAGTGATGATATGGGTACCATTAGAAATGTTGTAGCACCTAAAATGAGTCTTGAGTTGCTAGACATGGATGAGAAAGGAAACCCAATCATTAGGACCTTGTTAGGATGTGGGTATATTCATTAGGATCTTTTTAGCACTTGATATCAGTTTTGGTGCCTTGACCATGGTGAAGGGAGGAAACTAAATCCTTAGGCCCTCAAGGTAGCTTCTAAGGCTCAAGGAACATGAATGAAGGCCTTGAACCACCACATAAGACCTTACTTTTGGATATTTATCCTTTCAGAGGGAATACAAGCCCCATTAGAAGGTTTTTAGCAGTAAGGTTGAGTCGTGTGGCCTTGAACATGGTTGAGGGAGAAAACTCAAGCATGAGGCCCTAACTAAAGCTTCTAGGCATCCAGGGAAAATAGTGTCACCATGTCCTCCTAAGGGTATCCTCGGCCTCCAAGCGAGGATATGGGAACGATTAGGAGTTTTTGAGCAGTAGCTATGGAGGTCGAAGCATTAACAATGGTCAATTGAGAAAGTTTAGGCATTAGTCTCTAAAGGAAACTTCTAGAGATCAAGGCCCATGAATGATACCTACAACCACCATAAATTATCTCTTGTTGTGATCTTTGGCCTTTGAGTGAGCATATGGGAACCGTTATGATATTTATGATCAAGGAAGGAAAGTCAGACATTAAATTAGGGCCAAGAAGAATGCATTGAATCACCACAAGGTACCTTTCCAAGGTAACCTTGGCCTCGAAGAAAGGATACTTTTACCTTTATGAGGTTTTTCGCATTGGGTATGGGTCTTGAGGCCCTCAACATGGTTATGGGATGAAACTTAGGGCTTACGTAGTAAAGGAATCCTTTTGGAATTTGGGGCAAAGAATGATTCCTTGAACCATTACAAATTACCTCATGAATGCAAATTTTTACTCTAACTAGGGATATGTGTTTCATTAATTTTTTTTTAGCACTATGTATGGCTCTAATAGAGCCCATACCCAACTTAGAGCCCATCTTAGAGCTCATACCCACCTTAGAGCCTAGCTTAGAGCTCGTACCCACCTTAGAGGCAATGGCGTTGGCAATAACACACACACGCTTAGAACATGCATGCTTTCAAAATGTGTGCACATTTTTTAATTCATATTTTTTTTGGTGCCATTATCAATTGTGAATTACATGTTTGTTGACTTGGTTGGTTTAGATGTAGGCTTGGAAAGACCAGCCTGGTGGTTTGGGTTGTAAGAAAATTAAAAAATCCATTTTTCATAATGCTTCTGAATAAATGCAGCACAAATCCTTCATCGATGAAACTGCAGGCACACATATAGATTCATGAATGTAGATTTCAAAGATATATATATTTTTAAACATTTAATTGTTTACTATTTTGTTTTTTTAACTGGATATGTATCAAAATCCAAATAACATATGTCTAATGCTCTTGCTATAACTATTTTTTGTTTAATCAATTTTTAAATAAATTACAGGTCCACTAGAACATAACAATATCTACAATCTAAAAAAAATATATTGTTTGGATATGTTAAGACCATCGTACCCTACACTAACGCACGACCTTGCAATTTCAACGGCGTAATGACTTTCATAATTCTAAAAAAGTACAAAACTAACATTATAAATTTTGAAAAAATAGTCGTATCACAAGACAATCCGTTCTCTACAATTATACAAAAAAGTGCAACAAAATTCCATCATTTAGGTACTCAATGCCTGCATTAACATTGACATATGGATTGTTTTGCTTGAAAAATAACATACCAATGTTGGAAAGACTCAAGTTTAACATATTTATACAAAAATACATAAATAAAACTTATACATTTTGGATTAAGCTAACTCAATTTCTTACATTTCATCTCCTTACACAATATTCAAATTTATTATGGAAGTACCTCAATTTATCCAAGTCAACATATTGTTGTTTTTTCATGTTTTCATTGCCAATAATGTGCCATGAGAGACCAACATTAGTTTGCATTAACCCAAAATATAAAACTCAAGACCTATATCATAATCCTACTTAATCGTGGGAGTCATATTCGTTATACATCTTACTAGAAAATATCAAATTGCATTAGATATTGATGCCTGACATGTTTAAGGTTCATAATTTCATCAAAGCACTATACAAGTAATGAAGATACCCTACTTTTCTTTAAAGGCTGGTAGGAACACGAAAATATAGCATGAGTACATTCAATGCATATTATTTATGCTAAGATGTATATGATTTGTAACTTATGAAAATCCATACAAATACAAAACTAAAGGAAACCACTCATTAAGGCCATGAAGTACAATTCTTATTGAGGATATTCATTTTTCACTTCATCTATCAAACCATGCAAAAATGGAAGCTAGAGTGGGATGATAAAGCATAATCCCTAATGCATAAGTTTGATCATAACAAAAACAATGTTACCTTCTCTTGATTTTTCTTAACAATAATACCCATAGATCATAATTGTTTTTTCAATTTTTAATGCTACAAAGGATATGTGATGCAGGAGGAGTAAACAAAACCAACCCAACCCATTTTCCCCAGGATTAGTTCGATTCCATAGTTAGAAAAATCACCAAACTTAGCAGACCGGCTAAGTCGTTCTCTAAACAAGCAGAATTCAAAATGGTGGTGAGCTGCAATACATAAAGATTTTGGGTCTGACCTGAATGCGGAGTGTCGAGCAAGTATTCCTTCCGCAAATATCTTCTGCAAATGCCTTCCACATTTACCTTTCTTGAACTTCCTTTCCACAATCGCCTTCCTTCCGCAATTGCGGGTGTGCCTTCCACACTTCCTTGAAATTGGCTTCCGCAGTTTCCTCCCAGAAAGTTCCTTCCACAATTACTTTGGACCATCGGATCCAGATCAACGATGGAATCCAATATTATGTGCTAATTCCGCATCCGTTTTGGACATTAACCCCCGAACTCTTTCTCCTTTGGAATGTTGCACGAGCCGTCGATCTCTTCGTGGCTTCTCTCATCCGTCGATCTGTGGTCACTACAGAACACTCACTTTGGGTTTCAGAACTCTATCTCCCACGCAATTTCACCCAGCGAGATCCTTTCCCCGTCGTTGATGTGTCTCCTTGCTTCGATTTGGATCATCCAAACTTTGTCAAATGAACCAACACCATTTCTACGAATCTGTGTTGATTGATCATATAATTGATCAATCAAACTTAATTGATCTTCACTGGACTTGATATCCTTTGGTGGATATGATCATGATCTTCATAGATTCACCTACACATCACTTCTTAGGAAGAATAGGACTTCAATTTGATTTCACAAGCTCCTTCCAGTCTAACCTTGAGCTTCACCTCTATGGATTCGTATACACAGAGCATCGATCCTTTTAGTGTTCGATGATACATGGTTTACACTGCAAATTATAAAAATTTACTCATGCGCTCACACACAGAGATTAGTCAAACATCCTCTACAATTTTCAATGACCTAAAACCCCAATTTTAGGTTGTTCATACACACAGGTCAAATTATAAAAATTTACTCATGCGCTCACACACAGAGATTAGTCAAACATCCTCTACAATTTTCAATGACCTAAAACCCCAATTTTAGGTTGTTCATACACACAGATTTAATCAATCGTTTAACAAGTATTCAGACTGTCACCATCTCATAAGTCACACACAGTCTATTGCTTACCTATCACCTTTCTGAGATGACTTCGTGACTAAACTTCTTCTATTGCAGCCTGTTGATGTATATGTAACTTCGGAATGTATTTCACATATATGTATATTATATTCCTATAGAGATGGTATTATTCCTCTATAAGGAAGTGTCGTCATTTATATTGTAAGTGTCGTAACTTATACTTGATGGGTTATTAGACCACCTTGTTTGGGGTCGGCCCTGTATAAGTCATGTGGGTCAAAGGGTTATTAGACCACCCTATTGGGGGTCGGCCATGTGGGTCAAAGGGTTATTAGACCACCCTATTGGGGGTCGGCCCACTCAGCATTATGTTATGTGGTTAAGTTCGAGCCGACATGAGTTAGGTAAAAAGGCAAGTCAAGTCAAGTATAAATAGAGTGCGGGAGGCACTCTATTTGCTAACTCACTTCTCACACATGCACTCAAGGAGGAGTGGCGCACTTATGGAGGAGGAGGATCTGCTGCTAGGTTATGGCTATCTCTCTTGGTTGGTTGTATCATTGCTCTATCTATCTCTGAGCAAGTTATTGGGGTTTTTCACCTTTATGGTTTTCCCCAAGTAAATCTTTGTGTCTCTTGTGTGCTTGCATTATTGTCTCCATGATTGATATGCTGTAGATATGCTGTACATGTTGTTCTTTCAGTTAAGATCCTAGATCATATTGAAGTAAATTCAGAAAACTTAACATGGTATCAGAGCTAGCCTGAAAGAAGGCATGATATGGCATGTATGACACTTGTTGCACTTACGATGCTAGGGCTTGATATAGCAAAAACCAGTCATCGTAGAACTTTCTCTATAAATCCGTTTTAGCGAAGTTTTCGGATCTTAAATTGTTACAAGACGAAGATTAAATCTCCAGGTACCTTGTGTCCAAAGGACAACCTCTAATTCGTTGTACTTTCTGATTTATGATCTGTGCAATATAGGGTTTCTGCCTCTTCCAGATCTGAATTAAAATCAGGTGACCTTGGGAAAAAAATCATAACTTGGGCTAGGAAGCTCCAAATGAAATTTCGTGAAAAGTGACAGGTAGTACACAGATTGTACTATCTCAGAAAACGTTTTCAGAGGCCGAAGTTGAACCAATCACACGTGGAACTCCATACAAGTGTGCTCTCCTGTATTATCCCATAAATAGGTCATGTTGCGACATTTGGCATAACTCTCTCTCACAGAGTCCAATTGAGGTCAGACCTATCAGGATGGAAAGGAAACAGGCCGAGCTATCTCAGGAAACGTTTTCAGAGGCCGAAGTTAAAACAGTGACACGTGGCACGCCGTACAACTTCGCTCTCTGATTTTATCCCAAAACAGGTCACGTTGCGACATTTGGAATAACTCTCTCTCAGAGAATCCAATTGAGGTCAGACCTGTCAGGATGGAAAGATAACAGGTCAGGCTATCTCAAGAAACTTTTTCATACCCTGTGGATCAAAAATTGCGGAGTTACACCAGAAACAATCAGGTACATATTTCTGTCAAAACTGAATTATTTTTTGGTACCTTCATTCATGGCTTCCGGAATTTAGGGCTTTGGAGAAAGTTGGAATTTTTGTAATCGGAGACCACGGCTGGATGCTACTCATCAAAATAGAAATTTAGAGACCAAGATCAGAATTTTTGGTTGGGCAGAAGGCCGGGCTTGATTAGACCCTAGTTCGGGACTTTGATCAGAAAAGTGGAAAATTAGGGCTTCTGTAAAAATGGGAATTTTTGCAATCTTTGACCACGGCTGGAAGCTCCTCAGAAAAATAGAAGCTTAGAGCTTTGGATCAAACCTTTTGATGAGGCAAAAGAGTGGGCTTCATCAAACCCCAGTTCAGGGTCACGTCCAGTGAATCCGGAAGTTTCAAAGGCAAAATTGAGGAGTGAAACTTTGCAGTTTTCAAATTCTGAATATACTAGTTTGATCAGCTCATCAAGGCGCATATTTCTATCCTTTCGGAAGTTTGAAATTCAAAGTTTGAATTTTTGGGGTTTCTCTGACAAACCCATATCCAGCTCCAAGTCCAGTTCTTGCAAATCAAGTGGATTGGGTTAATCCTAGAAGAAGATGGATTGATCATCTACATGAGTGAAGAAGTTCCTGTTCTAGAGGGAGATGAGGCTAAGGCCTTACATAAGAAGATTACAAGCGATCTCGACAGGTATGACTCATCGAGGTATGTTTCAATATTTGTCCATGATTAAGTTTATGGTATGTTTGTCTTCATGTTATTACGGTTAGTACAATCTTGATTTTAGACTTGTCATATCACCTTAATAAAACTATGAATGCACGATAGAAAATATTCATTGATTAGGGTGTTGACACTTATGATTGTACTAATGCATTATGGTGTTGTATGAGGTTTATGTTGTCTACTAACATGAAAGGTACACCAAGAAAGACAAATCATGTTCTGGTCCAAGAACATATGATCATGATAACATGAGGACAAAGATTCATCCATTGTCATGGATCTCATAGAAGATCCATTTACGAGGTATGTATGACTTGGTTTTGTAATGGCTAACCTATGAGATATACAGGTTACTAGCACAAGTCATTGAAGAAGAACAAGAAGACATCTTGTGAGTATGTTAGACATAACTAACTAGCATGCTAATCCAGGTATGTTTTTCCTATATCAAGATAGAATCAATCCTATCTTGGATTAGGATCTTATACTGTTGTTGATAATGATTATTCATGAAGTCATAGGTTTAAATAATCATGGTTGTATGCATATTATGTTTCTTACCATAATTGATTATATGACTAACCAGAAGAATCATGAAGGTATAGGTTTGAATATTCACAGGTTTTATGCATTTTATATCTCTTATCTTGATTGATGATTCAACGAACCTGAAGAGTCATAGGTTTGAGTAATTACAGTTTAGACATGTTATGCTTATTATGATTTGACTAACCATAAGAATCCTACATAAACCTTGAATGCTAATGCTTATTATTTATGTTTGAAATGATCATGACTATACATGCTTGAGATTATTGTGTTTTAATAGTATACTAATGAATGTATGATTTTATATGAGATTACAAGGATAACACATTCATGATACTAATAAGCATGCATAGGGACCAAGGATGAATATGAGATTCAAGAACAGGTAATCCAGGAAGCAAAGATCAAAAGGGAGTACACTCCAGTGGTTTATTCAAGGATGCAGATATTCAGAGGGAGTTGACCATCTCTCTACATCCCACAACAGAAAGGTGTAGAAGAAGCTACTTCAGATTAGGACTCCAGCAGCTCCTGCAAGGAAGCGAAGACTCAGAGGGAGTCCACCCAACGAACAAACAAAGATAAGTATTTGAATTGTCATTTCTTAAATAATACTGTTCAATAATGTATATACTGATGTTCCTAGAATTAGGTTGTGTATTATGCATATTAGAGTAATTGCATTGATGAACAGTATACTCCTAATATGCATGGGTAAGTGGCCTATGGCACTGTACAACATTCCATTGCTACTTATCTAGAATGAAACCTCTTTGCTGACATGTTGGGAGTTGTGCACACTCTTAACAATGTTCTTGTAGAGATAGGAAGGCATCTAGAAAGTTACGGTATATGGATAAATGTTGTATTGAAGCACTGGCTAAGATAATTGCATGACTGTATGACATATTTCTTTATGTGTAAGAATTTGTTCTGAAAACTATGAGATGTTTCTAATCATGCAATTTAACCTGTTTTGTAGGAAAGACCGCATATCTTCACCTACAAAAGGACTACAACATTTGTTCCAGCAACAAAGATATTTATTGAAGATATTGAAGTTCCCAGGATCTGGGATGAAGAACTTGGGGATGATGCACTATTTGTTTTTGGCATGGAGGTGTGGCAGAGTGCATATGGAATCTTCCTCGGACAAGGGAAGTATGTAGTAGAGATCCTGAAGAGGTTCGGGATGATGGACTGCAAGGATATGGCCACACCTATGGCATCGAATCTGAAGCTTCTATGTGATGCTTCATCTGATCCGGTTGATGTCTCTTTCTATCGTCAGATGATTGGGTCCTTGATGTACCTGACGAACACGAGACCAGATATTTGCTTTGCTGTGAACACATTGAGCCAGTTCCTGACGAATCCGAGGAGTGTTCACCTGATTGCTGTAAAGCATGTTCTGAGGTACCTGAAGGGTACAGTGGATTATGGGCTCAAGTATGAAGCGAATCAAAAGTTTAACCTGCAGGGTTATGTTGATTCAGATTGGGCTGGCAGTGCTGCAGATAGGAAGAGCACATCTGGGTGTTGCTTCAATATGGGATCAGGTGTGATCTCTTGGTTTAGCAGGAAGCAGTCCTGTGTAGCACTGAGTACAGCAGAGGCTGAGTATGTTGCAGCCTGTTCAGCTAGTTGTGAGGCAGTATGGCTACGGAAGCTACTGTCTGAGTTATTTGATCTTCCGCTGGATGCTACTAGTATCTTCTGTGATAACCAGAGTTGTGTGAAGCTATCCGAGAACCCAGTGTTTCATGACAGGTCGAAACACATAGAGATCAAATATCACTATATCAGGGATATGGTGCAGAGAGGAGCTGTGAAGCTCCTCTATGTTGCGACGGACGAGCAAATTGCAGATGTGCTGACGAAGCCACTAGCCAGGGTGAAGTTTGAGTACTTCAGAGAGAGGCTTGGCGTGCTTCAGATCGAGGACACTTCGAGGAAGAAGTGATGAACACATTTGCTGAAGCCATTCCAAGCATGTTGGAAGGGGGATCCTTCACATGGCTGTGGATGTAAGCGCTGAATGATGAACATCAGGAGGATGTTCTGGTTTCTGCTTGGATATGATCAGTTGGATCATGTGTATGTATAATGTATGCATCATGTTGGATGCTTGGACCATGTATCTGTATATGTATCAGGTGGATACATTGTATGATCAGGTGGATCATGTATGGTGATATGTATCATGTATTTGTATTTGTATCAGGTGGATACATTGATGATCAGAAGGATCATGGATCATGATATGTATCAGGTAGATACTTGGCATGCAGCAGGATGTTGCATTGATGATCAGGAGGATCATGGATCATGATATGTATAAGGTAGATACCTGGCATGCAGCAGGATGTTGCATTGATGATCAGGAGGATCATGGATCATGATATGTATCAGGTAGATACTTGACATGCAGCAGGATGTTGCAGTGATGATCAGGATGATCATAGATGACGAGCTTCAGGATGTTGCTCCAGATGACATGCAGCAGGATGTTGCAGTGATGATCAGGATGATCATAGATGACGAGCTTCAGGATGTTGCTCCAGATGACATGCAGCAGGACGTTGCAGTGATGATGATCAGGATGATCATGGATACATCAGGATGATGTATGATGAGTATCAGGTTGATACTCTGTGGCCGTGGATCAGGTTGTGCATATGAGCATGTAATTCGGTGCCCTGGGAGATTTGCAGATGGTCTTTCGAGGTTTTGCCTATGGCATGTAATTCGGTTCCCTGGGACATCTGGCAAATGCTCTTTCGAGGTTTTGCTCTGGGAGGACATGTAATTCGGTGCCCTGGGAGATCTGCAGATAGTCTTTCGAGGTTTTGCCTATGGCATGTAATTCGGTTCCCTGGGATATCTGGCAGATGCTCTTTCGAGGTTTTGTCCTATGGCATGTAATTCGGTGCCCTGGGAGGTTTGCAGATGGTCTTTCGAGGTTTTGCCTATGGCATGTAATTCGGTTCCTTGGGACATCTGGAAAATGCTCTTTCGAGGTTTTTCCATGACCACATGTAATTCGTTGCCCTGGGAGATCTGCAGATAGTCTTTCGAGGTTTTGCCTATGGCATGTAATTCGGTTCCCTGGGATATCTGGCAGATGCTCTTGCGAGGTTTTGTGGTGAGGTCACATGTAATTCGGTGCCCTGGGAGATCCTATAGGTAGAGCTGTGTGCTCGTAACAGCCTGGGATGCTCTTTCGAGGTTTTGTGACGCACGTAAAAGTCCTGAGGATTCCACAGTATGGCCAGTGATGATGAAGACCTGCAGGTGGTGGGCCTACATCCAGTATGAAAAAGGACTGGCTCTGTAGAAATTCCTATGACGAGTAGATTCAGAGATTGATTGAGATAGCAGCAGCAGTGACGATGATGATGACTCGATGACGATTATCCAGTGACGATGATCCAGAGAAGATGACTTGTGCTAGAAGAACTGTGCTGAGAAATACCTTCCTAGTTAAGAGGGAGTGTTGATGTATATGTAACTTCGGAATGTATTTCACATATATGTATATTATATTCCTATAGAGATGGTATTATTCCTCTATAAGGAAGTGTCGTCATTTATATTGTAAGTGTCGTAACTTATACTTGATGGGTTATTAGACCACCTTGTTTGGGGTCGGCCCTGTATAAGTCATGTGGGTCAAAGGGTTATTAGACCACCCTATTGGGGGTCGGCCATGTGGGTCAAAGGGTTATTAGACCACCCTATTGGGGGTCGGCCCACTCAGCATTATGTTATGTGGTTAAGTTCGAGCCGACATGAGTTAGGTAAAAAGGCAAGTCAAGTCAAGTATAAATAGAGTGCGGGAGGCACTCTATTTGCTAACTCACTTCTCACACATGCACTCAAGGAGGAGTGGCGCACTTATGGAGGAGGAGGATCTGCTGCTAGGTTATGGCTATCTCTCTTGGTTGGTTGTATCATTGCTCTATCTATCTCTGAGCAAGTTATTGGGGTTTTTCACCTTTATGGTTTTCCCCAAGTAAATCTTTGTGTCTCTTGTGTGCTTGCATTATTGTCTCCATGATTGATATGCTGTAGATATGCTGTACATGTTGTTCTTTCAGTTAAGATCCTAGATCATATTGAAGTAAATTCAGAAAACTTAACACAGCCAACGTAGTGGATACATATCGTTCCTTGGGAGGTTCTTCATCGTGTCGAGTCGCTTTCACAACTTCAACGCCGATGTCTGCAAGATTGCTCTTCATCTTGGCATACCCGATGTTACCTACATACTTCAACATCCCAACTACTTTCCTCGACAAGAAATCCATCGCTGCACTACAATTTTGGTTCTTCGACGCTATGCTTGTTCTATTTCAGTTCCACTTCTTTGAAATTTTGTTTATGACCTTTCGATTCGGCCTCAATATATAGAGAGTTGTTCATTTTCGATGGGAAAGGGCTACTATTTTTATGGAATGAACCATACCCTAACCTACCAAACCTAACCATTGTCAACGGCGGACTTTCAAATTTGAAGAGTTATTCTTAATTTTAGGGTAAAAGTAACCATTAACTTGTGGCTAGGCCACAAGTTAGGTGCACCGAATCTATTATAAATGTAAATTATATACATATATATATATATTTGTTCATTTTAAATTGTAAAATGTAAACATCTATTGATGTAATAAAACTAAACATTTATAAATATTAAATTACAAATTCTTTTGGAGGAATTTCAAAATGTTAAAAATGATAGGGGTTTATGCTTTAATTATGGACAAAAAAGTGGTAATGTACTTGTTGTGAATGTGTTAACAAAGGAACATGCTCATGTTCATTTTGCTACTAGCTGGACACCTTTGAACCACCACCACTATTTTCTAGCTTAGCTTACATGTTATGGAAAAAAATGTGTGCCACATGCACATGTTCCTTTGTCCCCCCCAAAAACGCTTATAATTAAGACTCAAGGGCCATGAATGAGGCCTTAAACCACTAATATGCTATGTGTCTATGGATTATTTTTCCTTCCAATGAGATGATATGGGTATCGTTATAGAGCTTTGAGCACAAAAAATGAGTCTCAAGTTGCTAGACATGTATGAGGGAGGAAGCCCAAACCTTAGGACCTCATTAGGATGTTAGAGCACTTGATATCTATCTTGGTTCCTTACGTTAAGTTTATCCTAATTTGACTAGCAAGATCACTGAAAGAAACACAATGACAATATAGACAAAGATTTACCTTGGGAAACCCTCATGGGGTAGAAAACCCAGCAAAGCTTTCCTCAATATAGATAATCAACCAAATACAAGATGTAGTCCAAGACTAGAGCTCCTTCTCCTCCTATGTAGACCAATCTCTCCCTTGTGGGCTACTTCCAAGTGGATGAATGAATGAGATAAGTGAGGAACAACCTTCTCTACTTATACTTGTTTCCTGACTGAATTTTTACCCTATGGGGCCGACCTCTCCCAGGAGAGTCTAATAACCCTCAAATAACTAACTCAGGGCCAACCTCACATGGGAGATCTAATAACCCTAGTTACCACAATCTCTAGGAGGAATAAACATCTCTGGATACATAACAAAATCCCATCGGAGGAATGAAACATCTCCGGAATAATAAAGTACAAATATAATAATCTTTGAAGTTACAATATTTCAACACTCCCCCTTAACGAGAAGGATATTATAACAACATCCTCAAGAGAAAGGCGTCATCGACTACATGATACATGATACATATATAAATCATTGGAAGCTTTCTTTATACATCATCATCAGTAACTCATTCAGTTACTGGAACATAATCAATACTGGAACATCAGCATCGTCAGTATTGAGTCTTCATCTTCTGCAGCACTTGATCAGCTACAACATCATCATCATCGATCAACAACCTCATCATCTGGATCTACTGATCAACATCATCATTTGGATCCCTCGATCAACAGCCTCACCATTTGGATCTCTCTATCAACATCATCGTGATCTAGAACATCACGATCAACAACATCGTCATATAGACCATCACGATCAGCAGCATCGTCATCTAGACCACCATGATCAACAACATCGTCATCTATACCACCACGATCAACAACATCGTCATTTAGAAATTCACGATCAACAGTGTTGTCATCTAGATCATCATGATCAACAACATTGTCATCTAGATCATCACGATCAACAACATCGTCATCTAGATCATCATGATCAACAACATCGTCATCTAGATCATCACAATCAACAACATCGTCATCCAGATCATCACGATCAATAGCATCGTCATCTATATCATCACGATCAGCACCATCGTCATCTAGAAAATCACAATCAACATCATCATCATTTAGATCATTAGGATCAACAACATCATCATCTAGATCATCATGATCAACAACATCGTCATCTAGATCATCTGGATCCTCTCGATCAACGGTATCAACATAGCAGCATGCTCTGCAATGCACAAGATCCTATTACGGGATGATCAATCCCTCTCACTTTAGGACATAGGTCCAAGGATGATACAATATTGATCTGCTTACGGGATGATCAATCCCTCTCAATTTAAGACATCTCTCATGTCTATGGACGATGCAATCCAGATCAACTTATAGGATGATCAATCCTTACCCTTTTAAGACACCTCACCATGTCTAGGGACGGTGCAATCCTGAATCAACTTACAGGATGATTAGTCCTTATCACTTCAAGACATCTCACCATGTCTAGGGATGATGCAATACCAAATCGACTTACAGGATGTTTAGTCCTTATCACTTCAAGACATCTCCCCATGTATAGGGACGATGCAATCCCGAATCGACTTACAGGATGATTAGTCCTTATCACTTTAAGACATCTCATCATGTCTAGGGACGATTCAATCCTGAATCAGCTAACAGGATGATTAGTCCTTATCACTTTATGACATCTCACCATGTCTGGGGACGATGCAATCCCGAATCATCTTATAGGACGATTAGTCCTTATCACTCTATGACATGAGTCCAAGGACGATGCAATCCTGAATCAGCTTACAGGATGATTAGTCATTATGACTTTAGGACATGAGTCCAAGGACGTTGCAATCCTAATCCACTTACGGGATGATCAATCCCTATCACTTTAGGACATGAGTCCAAGGACGATGCAATCCTGTTCCACTTACGGGATGATCAATCCCTATCACTTTAGGACATGCGTCCAAGGATGATGCAATCCCAATAGTCCTCTTAGACAAAGTCTAAGTGCCACTACATTGACCTCATCGTCAGAACAGGTAATCCTCATCATCAACCTCATCGTTGGCACATGTAGCCTCATCATCAACCTCATTGTTGGAACAAGTAACCTCATCATCGATATAAGTATCCATATCATTGATACAATATCCTCATCATCAATATAGTATCCTCATCTATACAGGTATTCTTATTATTGACCTTACCGTCAATACAGGAAATTTCATCATCGATACAGGTATCCACATCAATACTAGTATCCAAATATCATCATCGACCATATCACTCCCCCTTTCAAAGAGGGTCCTTCTGAACAACACCAAGCTTGTCTCGAAAATACTCAAACTTTACTCGACACAGAGTTTTGGTCAATATATCAGAAACTTGTTCGTCAGTTCTTACATACTCGATCTTGATAGCTCCTTTCTGTACCATATCCCGTATATAAAAATATCGGATCTCTATGTGCTTTGACTTATCACGGAACACTGGATTCACTGTCATCTTGATACAACTCTGGTTGTCACACAGGATCACAGTGGGGTGCATCTCTAAGTCAAACAAACCTGATAACAACTTCCAAAGCCATATCGCTTCACAACTAGCAGAGCAACCATCTATATATTCCGCTTCAGCTTTGCTGAGAGCCACACTAGATTGCTTCTTGCTATACCACGAGATCATGGCAGATCCTAGACAATAACATCCACAGGATGTACTCTTCTTGTCTGATACACTACTTCCCAATCAACATCTGTGTAGCCATACAACCTGAAGTCATGATCCCCATGATAACATAGACCAAAATCTATCGTACCCTTTAGGTACCTCATCACATGATTTGCAACTATTAGGTGACTCATCTCGGTTCCAATAGATATTGACTTAGGGTGTTCATCGCAAAGCATATATCTGGCCTAGTATTGGTTAGATACATTAATGACCCAATAATTTGTCTGTACAGAGTCACATCCACTAACTCTGAAGAGTCATCAGCTAACAGCTTCAAGTTGGAATCCATGGGAGTGGCCATGGCTTTGCATTCCAACATATTGAATCTTTTCAAGATTTCCATAGCATACGTACCTTGGTTGAGAAAGATTCCTTTTGGGCCTTGCCATACTTCCAGACCTAGGAAGCAGTGCATCAATTCGAGATCTTTCATCTCAAATTAAAAAGAGAGCTTCTTCTTGCACTCGATAATCTGTTTCTCATTTCCAGTCATAAGTAGATCATCCACATATAGCAACAATATGACAGGTTCATCATTCATAACCTTGAGATAAAGATTAGGATCAACTTTACTTTTGGTAAATCCCAAGCTTGTCAAGAAACTGTCAATTCTTCCATACCAAGCTCTTGGAGCTTGCTTCAACCCATACAAAGCCTTCTTTAGTTTGCACACATGGGTTCTTCCATCTTCCACCTCAAATCCTTGTGGTTGTTTTATGTACACTTCTTCCTCAATCACACTATTTAGAAAAGTTGTCTTTACATCCATCTAGTGTAATTCCCACTTCATCAAGGATGCAAGTGCCATGATGGTTCTAATGGAAGTGTACCTAGCAACTGGTGCACATGTTTCTTCATAGTCAATTCCCTCTTTCTGAGAGAATTCTCTGGCCACAAACCTTGCCTTATATTTTTCAATGCTACCATCCACATCATGCTTTATTTTGTATACCCATTTGGACAGTACCACACTTTTGTCTTTTGGTGTGGGAACTATATCCTAAACATCATTCTTCATTATTGAATGGTACTCCTCAGCCATTTCCTCTACCCACTCTTTCTTATGAGATGCTTCTTCATACGTAGTGGGTTCTTGATCTACCATATCACACATCAAAGCCTAATAGTTGGAAAATGACTTTGGTTTCTTGCTCACTCTGGTGGAGCCTTCAAGAGCTCCATACTTTTCTGCTCCTAGAATAATGTCTCTTTCCCATGCTGGATTTCTCTTTCTTGTTATGTTTGTAATAGGGGGTTCTTGTGGTTCTAACATGTCATGGTCTTCTGGTGTTACAACTTCAGGTTTAGGTACAGCCTCTACAGTTCTGGAAGGTGCATCTTCTTCATATACTTCTTCATACTGGCACTTCCTAGATCTCTTGAGAGCTGCTTCTTCATCAAATGTCACATCCCTACTTATTTCCATGTGATGAAAACCTGGGATGTAAATTCTGAATGCTTTGGATGCTTCATAATATCTAACAAAAATTCCCTTCTTTCCAGAGGGATCTAACTTGGTCCTCTTTTCTTTTGGAATGTGAATTTATACTGGGCATCCAAATATCTTGAGGTGAATTACCCAAGGTCTCTTTCCTGTGAACACTTCTTCCAGAGTTTTGAAATCAAGAGCACTATGAGATAGTCTATTTTGCACATAGACTACTGTCCTAGCTGCTTCAGCCCATAGGTACATAGGTAGGTCTTGATCATGTATCATAGTCTTTACTGCTTCCATAATATTTCTATTCTTTATTTCCGCAACACCATTTTGTTGAGGATTGTAGGGTGTGGTTAGTTCCCTCTTGATTCCAACTTCTTTACAAAAGTCTTCAAAATCCTTTGAAGTATATTCTCCGCCATGATCTGTCCTGAGTATTTAGATCTTCTTTCATGAATGATTTTCTATCAAGGCTTTGAACTCCTTGAAATTTCCAAAGACTTCATTCTTTCCTTTTAGAAAGTATATCCAAGTCTTTCTTGAATAGTCATCAATAAATGTAAGATAGTATTCATATCCACTCAAAGATGTGGAGGGAATTGGTCCATATACATTTGAATGAATTAATTCCAAGGTACCCTTAGCCTTTGTTTCACTCTTTGGAAATGGGTTCTTGATATTATTTCCTTTTGCACATCCTTTGCATGTGCCATCATGATCAATCTTTAAGTCTGGAAGTCTTATAACTACCTTGCTCACATGAGGTAGTGCTTTGTAGTTAATGTGAGCAAGCCTCCTATTCCATATCTCATTTGGGTTAGTGGCTTCATGTACAAGGGAAGATTTTGGATGGCCCTTGAGTTTGTACAGACCTCCTTCCTCTTCACCAATAACAATTGCATCCTCAATTGATTTTCCTTTGGGCCACATTAGTACTTGTCCATCTATGAATGCAACCCTAAAGCCTTTCTTATCCAATGCAGAGATAGAGAGTAAGTTCTTCTTCAAACCTGGTACATATAAGATATCTTTCATCTTCAATGGGGTTCCAGAATCAAGCTTGTAACTTGCTTCACCAACTCCCTTGATGGGATATTGATAGTCATCTCCAAGGGATACCTTCCTTGGAGAAGTCTTTTCTTCAAGTTTTGAAAGAGTCTTCTTTCGACCTGTCATGTGCTTTGAAGCACCACTATCAATGAGCCATGTATCTTCTCCAGGTGTTACTGCCCCAGAGAGTGCAGAGAATAGAACATATTCTTCTGCATCTTCTTCTTCTTCTTCTTCTACTTTACATCTTTTCTTTTGAGGCCTTTCCTCCTCTTCTTCTTCACTGTCATCTTCTGCTAGATGAGCTTGATGTATTTTGTGGTGAAAACCCTTTTTCTTCTTTAGAGGACAATCCTTAGCAATGTGTCCTATTTTGTGACAAGTAAAACATTGAAATGAGGAGTAATCTCTTCTTTGATTAGTTCCCCTTCTCTTTTGAATTCTTTGTGGAGGTTGAGACTCCTTGGAACTATTATTCTTGAAGTGGGATTGATTCCTTCTTCTCTTGGTGTGGGTGGCCAAGGCTTGGTCATCTTCTTTGAGCAAGGCTTCTCTATTGGAAACCCTAGCTTCTTCTTGAATGCAATCCTCCCAAACCACATCAAAATTCATACTTTCTTTTCTCGCACACATAGTTTGGATGAAAGACTCCCAAGATCTAGTGAGACCATTTAGAGCAGTCATGACTAGTTCATCGTCATCAAAGGTATCTCCAATAGAATCTAGTTGTTCCTTGAACTGGGAAACCCTTGAGAAATAGTCTTGAACATATTCTCCTTTATTTATCTTGGTGTTCTTCAATTGAGCTCTCAGGTTCATCTTCCTATTGATGTTCTTTCCTTCATACATTCTGGAAAGGGCATCATACATTTCCTTTGGAGTCTTCTTAGATGTCACTTGGTAATCAAGTGGTCTTTGATAGAATCAACAATGATTCTCTTTTCCTTAATCAAATCCTTCCTATGATTCTCTTTGGCTTCATCTTCTTCAGGTTCTGCAACCTCATCCTTGATATATTGGGCAGGATCATTCTCTTCAAGAATGAGACCAATTCTGTATTTCCATGCCCGAAAATTTTCTATACCCTCTAGCTTGTCTTCAAGCTTAGTGCTTGGAGCCATCTTATCCGGGGGTCAAAGAGATTGAAGTTTCTCAAGAGATAGAATAACACTTACCAGGAGATGTGCTTGAATGAGTTGAAAGTTTTGGTGTGTTCTACTTCTGGAAACTTCAACTTTCACCTTTCGGATCTGCAACAAAATTTCTGGTTTTCTGGTCTTCTCTTTTCTGGTTTTCTGGTGCACAAGTTCGCAACTTTTCTTTTTCACTGGTGCACAGGTGCGCAGATTTTCTGGTTCTCTCGTTTTTTGCACTTTTCATCAAACTAGGGTTTGGATTTCCCGGAGTTCTAACCAACCACAAATCTCGATCCAGGGTTCAAAACTTTGATTTTGAAGAGGGCTATCCAGCCATGTAATTAGAATCCAAAAATTCCAACTTTTGCAGAAACCCTAATTTTCACCAAAGGAGGAGAGAGAGGTATTTCACCTTGTGAAAGATGTCCTGTTCAGGCTAGCTTTGATACCATGTTAAGTTTAGCCCAATTTGACTAGCAAGATCATTGAGAGAAACACAATCACAAGATAGACAAAGATTTACCCTGGGAAACCCTCATGGGGTAGAAAACCTAGCAAAGCTTTCCTCAATATAGATAATCAACCAAATACAAGATGTAGATAAACCAAATACAAGATGTAGTCCAAGACTATAGCTTCTTCTCCTCCTATGCATACCACTCTCTCCCTTGTGCGCTACTCCCAAGTGGATGAATGAATGAGATAAGTGAGGAACAACCTCCTCTACTTATACTTGTTTCCTGATTGACTTTTTACCCTATGGGGACGAACTCTCCCAAGAGAGTCTAATAACACTCAAATAACTAACTTAGGGCCAACCTCACATGGGAGATCTAATAACCCTAGTTACCACAATCTCTCATAGGAATAAACATCTTCGGATACATAACAAATTCTCATCAGAGGAATGAAACATCTCCGGAATAATAAAGTACAAATATAATATTCTTTGAAGTTACAATATTTCAACACCTTAACCATGGTTGAGGGAAGAAACTAAATCCTTGGGCCCTCAAGGTAGCTTCTAAGGCTCAAGGAACATGAACATGACATCGAACAACCATATCGGACCTTGCTTTTGGATCTTTATCCTCTGAGAGGGGATACATGCCCCATTAAAAGGTGTTAAACAACAAGGTTAAGTCATGTCGCCTTGAATATGCTTGAGAGAAGAAACTCAAGCATGCGACACTAAATGAAGATTCTAGGCATCCAAGGAAAATAATGTCACCTTGGCCTCCTAAGGGTATCCTTGTCCTCCAAGTCAGGATATGAGCACCATTAGGTGTTTTTGGCCACTAGGTATGGAAGTCTGAGCGTTATCCATGGTTAATTGAGGAAGTTCAAGCATTAATATTTAAAGGAAACTTCTAGAGCTCAAGGCCCAAGAATGGCACCTCAAACCACCATAAATTATCCCTTATGCTGATCTTTGTCCTTCAACTGAGCATATGGGAAACATTAGGATCTGTATGATGAGAAATGGAAACTCTGACTTTAGACTAGGGCCAAGAACAGTGCATTGAATCACCACAAGGTACATTTCCAAGGTATCCTCGGCCTCTGAGAAAGGATATTGCAACTAGGGATGGATATTGAAGACTTCAACATGGTCATGGGATGAAACTTACTGCTTAGGTAGAAAGTGAACCCTTTATGCATTTGAGACAAATAATAATGCATTGAACCACTACAAATGACCTCTTGAATGCATATTTTCCCTCTAACTAGGGATATGTGTTTTATGAGCATTTTTTGAGCACTAAGTATGAGTCTAATATGTTGGGTTAAACTTGAATAGGTGAAAGACTCAATGAGTAAAACCCATTTAAGGTCAGGACAAGGTTTACACATGGTTTTGGTGGCCCATGGTATTTGTATGTAATGAAGCCTATAAAAAGGCTTGAGATACTCATTGGATAAAACCCATTTAAGGTTAGCACATGGTTTTGGTAGCCCATGTTATTGTGCCCATAGTATTTGCATGTAATGAAGCCTATAAAAAGGATTGAGATACTCCATTGTAAAGTGCTTGGAGGTGAGTGGTGGCTAGCGCACTTTCCCAACTTGGCCTATTTATTGGTGCTGGTTTTTCCCTTTGGTGTTATTGTGATTATTGTTATATGGTTTAATTAATTTTATTATTATTTTATTTCTCTTGTGGGCACGGGTTAACTTGGACTCTCCAATAAAAGGGGTTTGACCTGGGGGAGCCATGTTGTTGTTTATGCCTAGTTTGTGGCAAGGATTGGGGATGGTACCACATCTTGTAAGGCCGTAGGTAAGAAACTAGTTCATGGAAGCAACAATTGAGGTGCACTGCATGTGGAGCATGGAAAGGCATGTGAGAGAAATGTGGATCAAATAAGCAATGTTCCCATAATTTTGGATGTAATAACAATAATTTAAAGAAAAAAATTATTATAATGGAGTTGAAAGTAGAAGCTAGTTAGGCATGCATACTCCTAGAAAATTACTAGTAAAGTCTAGACCTAGACCTAGGTGACAGGGGGGCATGTTGGTTTCCTAGATACAATACGTATGACGGGGTAGGATCCTATTTAATTATCCCAATTAAAGTTTAAAGGGGGGAACAACTTGACTCAGTGAAAGATTCAATGAGTAAAACTCATTTTATATCCAAACTAGGTTTTCATGCACATGGTTTTAGTGGTCCATGGTATTTTGCCCATAGTATTTGCATGTAATGAATCCTATAAAAAGGCTTGAGATAATTTGTAAAGTGCCTAGAGGTGAGTGGTGGCTACCTCACTTGGATGGCTTGGCCTATTTTTAGTCAAGGTTAATAATAGATCTACTATTTGTGTTGGTTTTTCCCTCCAGGGTTTTCGAGGGTAATATTGGTGCTAATGTGATTATTGTTATATGACTTAATTGCTTGTATTATTATTTTATTCTCTCATGGGTTTTTCTCATATTAATTTTAATATAATAGAGCCCATACCCACCTTAGATCCCATGGCATTGACAATTAGTGATATTATGATGTTTTGAATGTTCGGTATGGATCTCGGGGTCTTGGAATGGTTCAAGGAGAAAAACTAGGTCTTCAGCCCTAAATGAAGATGATAAGAATCCATTCCCAAGAAAAATGCCTTGTAACAAAGCACATGACCTCCAATGGGGATATTTGGAATGCAAATGGGTTTATCATCACCATTGTAATTTTCAAGCACAAGGTATGGGTCACATGGTTTTGAACATGGCGGAGGGAGGAAAGCTACACCTTACACTCTAAAGGAATATTTTCTGCATTAAGGGCCAAGAGAAACACCTTGAACAAACATGCATGACTTCCTAAGGGGATTCTTTTCCTCTTAGTGTCCATATTGAAACCGTTAGCAATTTTAGAGAACTAAGTATTAGTGTGATGGTTTGTACAAAGGTTAGTGAATGAAACTTAGACATTAGTCCTAAAAGATAGCTTCTAAGAGTTGAGGGCCATGAATGAGGCCTCAAACAATTGATGATCTCTATCTATATAATAATTTTCCTTCAAGAGATGATATGGGTACCATTAGAAATATTTTAGCACCTAAAATGAGTCTTGAGTTGCTAGACATGGATGAGAAAGGAAACCCAATCCTTAGGACCTTGTTAGGATGTGGGTATATTCATTAGGATGTTTTTAGCAATTGATATCAGTATTGGTTCCTTGACCATGGTGAAGGGAGGAAACTAAATCCTTAGGCCCTCAAGGTAGCTTCTAAGGCTCAAGGAACATGAATTAAGGCCTTGAACCACCCCATAAGACCTTACTTTTGGATATTTATCCTTTGAGAGGGAATACAAGCCCCATTAGAAGGTTTTTAGCAATAAGGTTGAGTCGTGTGGCCTTGAACATGGTTGAGGGAGAAAACTCAAGCACGAGGCCCTAACTGAAGATTCTAGGCATCCAGGGAAAATAGTGTCACTATGGCCTCCTAAGGGTATCCTCGGCCTCCAGGCGAGGATATGGGAACGATTAGGAGTTGTTGAGCAGTAGCTATGGAGGTCGAAGCATTAACAATGGTCAATTGAGAAATTTTAGGCATTAGTCTCGAAAGGAAACTTCTAGAGATCAAGGCCCATGAATGATACCTACAAGCACCATAAATCATCTCTTGTTGTGATCTTTGGCCTTTGAGTGAGCATATGGGAACCGTTAGGATATTTATGATCAAGGAAGGAAAGTCAGACATTAAATTAGGGCCAAGAAGAATGCATTGAATCACCACAAGGTACCTTTCCAAGGTAACCTTGGCCTCGAAGAAAGGATACTTTTACCTTTATGAGGTTTTTCGCATTGGGTATGGGTCTTGAGGCCTTCAACATGGTTATGGGATGAAACTTAGGGTTTATGTAGTAAGGGAATCCTTTAGGAATTTGGGGCAAAGAATGATGCCTTGAACCATTACAAATTACCTCATGAATGAAAATTTTTACTCTAACTAGGGATATGTGTTTCATTAAATTTTTTTTAGCACTATGTATGGCTCTAATAGAGCCCATACCCACCTTAGAGCTCATCTTAGAGATCATATCCACCTTAGAGCCTAGCTTAGAGCTCGTACCCACCTTAGAGCCAATGGCATTGGCAATAACACACACACACTTAGAACATGCATGCTTTCAAAACGTGTGCACATTTTGTTTGGTGCCATTATCAATTGTGAATTACATGTTTGTTGACTTGGTTGGTTTAGATGTAGGTTTGGAAAGACTAGCCTGGTGGTTTGGGTTGTAAGAAATTTAAAAAATCCATTTTTCATAATGCTTCTGAATAAATGCAGCACAAATCCTTCATCAATGAAACTGCATGCACACATATAGATTCATGAATGTAGATTTCAAATATATATATATTTTTAAACATTTAATTGTTTACTATTTTGTTTTTTTAACTTGATAGGTATCAAAATCCAAAATACATATGTCTAATGCTCTTGCTTTAACTATTTTTTGTTTGATCATTTTTTAAATAAATTACAGGTCCTCTAGAACATAACAATATCTACAATCTAAAAAAAATATATTGTTTTGTTATGTTAATGCCATCTTACCCTACACTAACGCACGACCTTGCAATTTCAAGGGCGTAATGACTTTCATAATTTTAAAAAAGTACAAAACTAACATTATAAATTTTGAAAAAATAGTCGTATCACAAGACAATCCGTTCTCTACAATTATACAAAAAAGTGCAACAAAATTCCATCATTTAAGTACTCAATGCCTGCATTAACATTGACATATGGATCGTTTTGCTTGAAAAATAACATACCAATGTTAGAAAAACTCAAGTTTAACATATTTATACAAAAATACATAAATAAAACTTATACATTTTGGATTAAGCTAACTCAATTTCTTACATTTCATCTCCTTACACCATATTCAAATTTATTATGGAAGTACCTCAATTTATCCAAGTCAACATATTGTTGTTTTTTCATGTTTTCATTGCCACTAATGTGCCATGAGAGACCATCATTAGTTTGCCTTCACCCAAAATATAAAACTCAAGACCTATATCATAATCCTACTTAACCGTGGGAGTCATATTCGTTATACATCTTACTTGAAAATATGAAATTGCATTAGATCTTGATGCCTCACATGTTTAAGGTTCATAATTTCATCAAAGCACTATACAAGTAATGAAGAGACTCTACTTTTCTTTAAAGTCATGTAGGAACATGAAAATATAGCATGAGTACATTCAATGCTTATTATTTATGCTAAGATGTCTATGATTTGTAACTTATGAAAACCTCTACAAATACAAAACTAAAGGAAACCACTCATTAAGGCCATGACGTACAATTCTTATTGAGGATCTTCATTTTTCACTTCATCTATCAAACCATGCAAAAACGGAAGCTAGAGTGGGATGATAAAGCATAATCCCTGATGCATAAGTTTGATCATAACAAAAACCATGTTACCTTCTCTTGATTTTTCGTAAGAATACTACCCATAGATCATAATTGTTTTTTCAATTTTTAATGCTACAAAGGATATGTGATGCAGGAGGAGTCAACAAAACCAACCCAACCCATTTTCCCCAGGTTTAGTTCGATTCCACACTTAGAAAAATCACCAAACTTAGCAGACCGGCTAAGTCTTTCTCTAAACAAGCGGAATTCAAAATGGTGGTGAGATGCAATACATAAATATTTTGGGTCTCACCTGAATGCGGAGTGTCGAGCAATTATGCCTTCAACAAATCTCTTCTGCGAATGCCTTCTGCATTTACCTTTCTGCAACTGCCTTTCAACAATCGCCTTCCTTCCGCAATTGCGGGTGTGCCTTCCACACTTCCTTGAAATTGGCTTTCGCAATTTCCTCCCACAAAGTTCCTTATACAATAAGTTTGGACCATCGGATCCAGATCAACGGTGGAATCCAATATTATGTGCTAATTCCGCATCTGCTTTGGCCAATAACCCCCGAACTATTTCTCCTTCGGAATGCTGCACAAGCCGTCGATCTCTTAGTGGCTTCTCTCGTCCGTCGATCTGCGATCACTACGAAACACTCACTTTGGTTTTCAAAAATCTATCACCCACTCAATTTCACCCAGCGAGATCCTTTCCCCGTCGTTGATGTGTCTCCTTGCGTCGATTTGGATTGTCCAAACTTTGTCATACGAACCGACACCATTTCTACGACTCTGTGTTGATTGATCATAGAATCGATCAATCAAAATTAATTGATCTTCGCTGGACTTGATCTCCTTCGATGGATATGATCATGATCTTCATAGATTCACCTGCACATCACTTCTTAGGAAGAATAGGACTTCAATTCGATTTCACAAGCTCCTTCCAGTCTAACCCTGAGCTTCACCTCTATGGATTCGTATACACAGAGCATCGATACTTTCAGTGATCGATGATACATTGTTTACACTTCAAATTAGAAAAATTTACTCATGCGCTCACACATAGAGATTAGTCAAACATCCTCTACAATTTTCAATGACCTAAAACCCCAATTTCAGGTTGTTCATACACACAGATTTAATCAATCGTTTAACAAGTATTCAGACTCTCAGCATCTCATAAGTCACACATAGTCTATTGCTTACCTATCACATTTCTGAGATGACTTCGTGACTGAACTTCTTCTGTTGCAGCCAACGTAGTCACTACATATTGTTCCTTGGGAGGTTCTTCATCGTGTCGAGTCGCTTTCACAACTGCAACGTCGATGTCTGCAATATTGCTCTTCATCTTGGCATACCCGATGTTACCTACGTCCTTCAACATCCCAACTACTTTCCTCGACAAGAAATCCATCGCTGCACTACAATTTTGGTTCTTCGACACTATGCTTGTTCTATTTCAGTTCCACTTCTTTGAAATTTTGTTTATGACGTTTCGATTCGGCCTCAATATCTAGAGAGTTGTTCATTTTTTATGGGAAATGGCTACTAATTTTATGGAATGACCCGTATCCTAACCTACCAAACCTAACCATTGTCAACGGCGGACTTTCAAATTTGAAGAGTTATTTTTAATTTTAGGGTAAAAGTAACCATTAACTTGTGGCTAGGCCACAAGTTAGGTGCAACGAATCTATTATAAATGTAAATTATATATATATATATATATTTGTTCATTTTAAATTGTAAAATGTAAACATCTATCGATGTAATAAAAATAAACATTTATAAATATTAAATTACAAGTTCTTTTGGAGCAATTTCAAAATGTTAAAAATGATAGGGGTTTATGCTTTAATTATGGACAAAAAATTGGTAATGGACTTGTTGTGAATGTGTTAACAAAGGAACGTGCTCATGTTCATTTTGCTACTAGCTCGACACCTTTGAACCACCACCACTATTTACCAACTTAGCTTACAAGTTATGGAAAAAAATGTGTGCCACATGCACATGTTCCATTGTCCCCCCAAAAAAGCTTATAATTAAGACTCAAGGGGCATGAATGAGGCCTTAAACCACTAATATGATATGTGTCTATGGAGTATTTTTCCTTCCAATGAGATGATATGGGTATCGTTATAGAGCTTTGAGCAAAAAAAATGAGTCTCAAGTTGCTAGACATGTATGACGGAGGAAACCCAATCCTTAGGACCTCATTAGGATGTTAGAGAACTTGATATCTGTCTTGGTGCCTTACGTTAAGTTTAGCCTAATTTGACTAGCAAGACCACTGAAAGTAACACAATCACAATATAGACAAAGATTTACCCTAGGAAACCATCATGGGGTGGAAAACCCAGCAAAGCTTTCCTCAATATAGATAATCAACCAAATACAAGATGTAGTCCAAGACTAGAGCTCCTTCTCCTCCTATGCAGACCACTCTCTCCCTTGTGCGCTACTCCCAAGTGGATGAATGAATGAGATAAGTGAGGAACAACCTCCTCTACTTATACTTGTTTCTCGACTGAATTTTTACCCTATGGGGCTGACCTCTAATAACCCTCAAATAACTAACTCAGGGCCAACCTCACATGGGAGATCTAATAACCCTAGTTACCACAATCTCTAGGAGGAATAAACATCTCCGGATACATAACAAAGTCCCATCGGAGGAATCCGGAATAATAAAGTACAAATATAATATTCTTTGAAGTTACAATATTTCAACACTCCCCCTTAACGAGAAGGATATTATAACAACATCTGCAAGAGCAAGGAGTCATCGACTACATGATACATGATACATCTATAAATCATTGGAAGCTTTCTTTATACATCATCATTAGTAACTCATTCAGTTACTGGAACATAATAAATATTGGAACATCAGCATCGTCAGTATTGAGTCTTCATCTTCTACAGCACTTGATCAGCTACAACATCATCATCATCGATCAACAACCTCATCATCTCGATCTACTGATCAACATCATCATCTAGATCCGTTGATCAACAGCCTCATCGTCAGGGTCTCTCGATCAACATCATCGTCATCTAGAACATCACGATCAACATCATCGTCATCTAGACCGTCACGATCATCAACATCGTCATCTAGACCACCACGATCAACAACATCATCATCTATACCACCACGATCAACAACATCGTCATCTAGACCATCACGATCAACAACATCTTCATCTAGATCATCATGATCAACAACATTGTCATCTAGATCATCACGATCAACAACATCGTCATCTAGATCATCATGATCAACATCATCGTCATCTAGATCATCACGATCAACAACATCGTCATCTAGAGCTTCACGATCAACACCATCGTCATCTAGATCATCATGATCAACAACATCGTCATCTAAATCATCACGATCAACAACATCGTCATCTAGACCATCACGATCAACAACATCGTCACTTAGATCATCACGATCAACAACATCGTCATCTAGATCATCACAAATAACAACATCGTCATCTAGATAATCTGGATCCTCTCGATCAACAGTATCAACATAGCAGCATGCTCTGCAATGCACAAGATCCTATTATGGGATGATCAATCCCTCTCACTTTAGGACATAGGTCCAAGGATGATACAATCCTGATATGCTTATGGGATGATCAATCCCTCTCAATTTAAGACATCTCTCATGTCTATGGATGATGCAATCCAGATCAACTTACAGGATGGTCAATCCTTACCCTTTTAAGACACCTCACCATGTCTAGGGACGATGCAATCTCGAATCAACTTACAGGATGATTAGTCCTTATAACTTTAAGACATCTCACCATGTCTAGGGATGATGCAATCCCAAATCGACTTACAGGATGATTAGTCCTTATCACTTTAAGACATCTCACCATGTCTAGGGATGATGCAATCCCGAATCGACTTACAGGATGATTAGTCCTTATCACTTTAAGACATCTCACCATGTCTAGGGACGATGCAATCCCGAATCAGCTTACAGGATGATTAGTCCTTATCACTTTAAGACATCTCACCATGTCTAGGGACGATGCAATCCCGAATCAGCTTAAAGGATGATTAGTCCTTATGACTTTAGGACATGAGTCCAAGGACGATGCAATCCTGATCCACTTACGGGATGATCAATCCCTATGACTTTAGGACACGAGTCCAAGGATGATGCAATCCTGATCCACTTACAGGATGATCAATCCCTATCACTTTAGGACATGAGTCCAAGGATGATGCAATATCCTCATCATCGATACAATATCCTCATCATCGATATAGTATCCTCATCTATACAGGTATTCTTATTATTGACCTTACCGTCAATACAGGCAATTAAATCATCGATACAGGTATCCACATCGATACCAGTATCCAAATATCATCATCGACCATATCACTCCCCCTTTCGAGCAGGGTCCTTCTGAACAACACCAAGCTTGTCTCTGAAATACTCAAACTTTACTCGAGACAGAGGTTTGGTCAATATATCAGCAACTTGTTCGTCAGTGCTTACATACTCGATATTGATAGCTCCTTTATGTACCATATCACGTATATAAAAATATCGGATCTCTATGTGCTTTGACTTATCATGGAACACTGGATTCTCTATCATCTTGATACAACTCTGGTTGTCACACAGGATCACAGTGGGGTGCATCTCTAAGTCAAACAAACCTGATAACAACTTACGAAGCCATATCGCTTCACAACTAGTAGAGCAACCATCTATATATTCTGCTTCAACTTTGCTGAGAGCCACACTAGACTGCTTCCTGCTATACCACGAGATCATGACAGATCCTAGAAAATAACATCCACCCGATGTACTCTTCTTGTCTGATACACTTCCTTCCCAATCAGCATCTGTGTAGCCATACAACCTGAAGTCATGATCCCCATAATAACATAGACCAAAATCTATCGTACCCTTTAGGTACCTCATCACATGCTTTGCAGCTATTAGGTGAACTCGTCTCGGTTCCAATAGATACTGACTTAGGGTGTTCACCGTAAAGCATATATCTGGCCTGGTATTTGTTAGATACATTAATGACCCAATAATCTGTCTGTACAGAGTCACATCCACTAACTCTGAAGAGTCTTCAGCTAACAGCTTCAAGTTGGAATCCATGGGAGTGGCCATGGCTTTGCATTCCAACATATCGAATCTTTTCAAGATTTCCACAGCATACTTACCTTGGTTGAGAAAGATTCCTTTTGGGACTTGCCATACTTCTAGACCTAGGAAGCAGTGCATCAATTCAAGATCTTTCATCTCAAATTCAGAAGAGAGCTTCTTCTTGCACTCGATAATCTGTTTCTCATTTCCAGTCATAAATAGATCATCCACATATAGCAACAATATGATAGGTTAATCATTCACAACGTTGAGATAAAGATTAGGATCAACTTTAGTTTTGGTAAATCCCAAGCTTGTCAAGAAACTGTCAATTCTTCCATACCAAGCTCTGGGAGCTTGCTTCAACCCATACAAAGCCTTCTTTAGTTTGCACACATGGGTTCTTCCATCTTCCACCTCAAATCCTTGTGGTTGTTCTATGTACACTTCTTCCTCAATCACACCATTTGGAAAAGCTGTCTTTACATCCATCTAGTGTAATTCCCACTTCATCATGGATGCAAGCGCCATGATGGTTCTAATGGAAGTGTACCTAGAAACTGGTGCAAATGTTTCCTCATAGTCAATTCCCTCTTTCTGAGAGAATCCTCTGGCCACAAACCTTGCCTTATATTTTTCAATGCTACCATCCACATCATGCTTTATTTTGTATATCCATTTGGACAATACCACACTTTTGTCTTTTGGTTTGGGAACTATATCCTAAACATCATTCTTCATTATTGACTGGTACTCCTCAGCCATTGCCTCTACCCACTCTTTATTATGAGATGATTCTTCATACGTAGTGGGTTCTTGATCTACCATATCACACATAAAAGCCTTATAGTTGGAAAATGACTTTGGTTTCTTGCTCACTCTGGTGGAGCCTTCAAGAGCTCCGTACTTTTCTGCTCCTAGAATAATGTCTCTTGCCCATGCTGGCTTTCTCTTTCTTGTTATGTTTGTAATATGGGGTTCTTGTGGTTCTAACATGTCATGGTCTTCTGGTGTTACAACTTCAGGTTTAGGTATAGCCTCTACAGTTCTGGAAGGTGCATCTTCTTCATATACTTCTTCATACTGACACTTCCTAGATCTCTTGAGAGTTGCTTCTTCATCAAATGTCACATCCCTACTTATTTCCATGTGATGAAAACCCGGGATGTAAATTCTGAATGCTTTGGATGCTTCACAATATCCGACAAAAATTCCCTTCTTTCCACAGGGATCTAACTTGGTCCTCTTTTCTTTTGGAATGTGAATGTATACTAGGCATCCAAATATCTTGAGGTGAATTACCCAAGGTCTCTTTCGTGTGAACACTTTATTGGAGTTTTGAAATCAAGAGCACTATGAGATAGGCTATTTTGCACATAGACTATTGTCCTAGCTGCTTCAGCCCATAGGTACATAGGTAGGTCTTGATCATGTATCATAGTCTTTACTACTTCCATAATATTTTTATTCTTTCTTTCTGCAACACCATTTTGTTGAGGATTGTAGGGTGTGGTTAGTTCCCTCTTGATTCCAGCTTCTTTACAAAAGTCTTCAAAATCCTTTGAATTATATTCTCCGCCATTATCTGTCCTGAGTATTTAGATCTTCTTTCATGAATGATTTTCTATCAAGGCTTTGAACTCCTTGAACTTTCCAAAGACTTCATTCTTTCCTTTTAGAAAGTATATCCAAGTCTTTCTTGAATAGTCATCAATAAATGTAAGATAGTATTCATATCCACTCAAAGATGTGGAGGGAATTGGTCCACATACATCTGAATGAATTAATTCCAAGGTACCCTTAGCCTTTATTTCACTCTTTGGAAATAGGTTCTTGATATTCTTCCCTTTTGCACATCCTTTGAATGTGACATCATGATCAATCTTTAAGTATGGAAGTCCTATAACTACCTTGCTCACATGAGGTAGTGCTTTGTAGTTAATGTGAGCAAGCCTCCTAAGCCATAGCTCATTTGGGCTAGTGGATTCATGTACAAGGGCAGATTCTGGATGGCCCTTGAGTTTGTACAGACCTCCTTCCTCTTCACCAATAACAATTGCATCCTCAATTGATTTTCCTTTGGGCCACATTAGTACTTGTCCATCTATGAATGCAACCCTAAATCCTTTCTTATCCAAAGCAGAGATAGAGAGTAAGTTCTTCTTCAAACCTGGTACATATAAGATATCTTTCATCTTCAATGGGGTTCCAGAATCAAGCTTGTAACTTGCTTCACCAACTCCCTTGATGGGATATTGATAGTCATCTCCAAGGGATACCTTCCGTGGAGAAGTCTTTTCTTCAAGTTTTGAAAGAGTCTTCTTTTGGCCTGTCATGTGCTTTGAAGCACCACTATCAATGAGCCATGTATCTTCTCCAGGTGTTACTGCCCTAGAGAGTGCAAAGAATAGAACATATTCTTCTGCATCTTCTTCTTCTTCTACTTTAGATATTTTCTTTTGAGGCCTTTCCTCCTCTTCTTCTTCACTGTCATCTTTTGCTAGATGAGCTTGATGTCTTTTGTGGTGAAAACCCTTTTTCTTCTTTAGAGGACAATCCTTAGCAATGTGTCCTATTTTGTGACAAGTAAAACATTGAAATGAGGAGTAATCTCTTCTTTGATTAGTTCCTCTTCTCTTTTGAAATCTTTGTGGAGGTTGAGACTCCTTGAAACTATTCTTCTTGAAGTGGGATTGATTCCTTCTTCTCTTGGTGTGGGTGGCCAAGGCTTGGTCATCTTCTTTGAGCAAGGCTTCTCTATTGGAAACCCTAGCTTCTTCTTGAAGGAAATCCTCCCAAACCACATCAAACTTCATACTTTCTTCTTTGGCACACATAGTTTGGATGAAAGACTCCCAAGATCTAGTGAGACCATTTAGAGTAGTCATGACT
This sequence comes from Larix kaempferi, assembly GCA_027924585.1. Lineage (NCBI taxonomy): Eukaryota > Viridiplantae > Streptophyta > Pinopsida > Pinales > Pinaceae > Larix > Larix kaempferi. Next base: position 23,913,258 of record BSBM01000577.1, read on the forward strand.
AGTTCAATGTCATCAAGGGTATCTCCAATAGCATCTAGTTGTTCCTTGAACTGGGAAACCCTTGATAAATAGTCTTGAACATATTCTCCTTTATTCATCTTGGTGTTCTTCAATTGAGCTCTCAGGTTCATCTTCCTATTGATGTTCTTTCCTTCATACATTCTGGAAAGGGCATCATACATTTCCTTTGGAGTCTTCTTGGATGTCACTTGGGGAATCAAGTGGTCTTTGATAGAATCATAAATGATTCTCTTTTCCCTAATCAAATCCTTCCTATGATTCTCTTCAGCTTCATCTTCTTCAGGTTCTGCAACCTCATCCTTGATATATTGGGCAAGATCATTCTCTTCAAGAATGAGACCAATTCTGTATTTCCATGCCCGTAAATTTTCTATACCCTCTAGCTTGTCTTCAAGCTTAGTGCTTGGAGCCATCTTATCCAGGGGTCAAAGAGATTGAAGTTTCTTAAGAGATAGAATAATACTTACCAGGAGATGTGCTTGAATGAGTTGAAAGTTTTGGTGTGTTCTGCTTCTAGAAACTTCAACTTTCACATTCCGGATCTGCAACAGAATTTTGGTTTTCTGGTGCACAGGTTTGCAACTTTTCTAGTTCACTGGTGCACAGGTGCGCAACTTTTTTGGTTCTCTGGTTTTCTGCACTTTTGGTCAAACTAGGGTTTGAATTTCCCGAAGTTCTACCCAACCAAAAATCTCAATCCAGGGTTCAAAACTTTGATTTTGAGGAGGGCTATCAAGCCATGCAATTAGAATCCAAAAATTCCAACTTTTGCAGAAACCCTAATTTTCATTGGAGGAGGAGAGAGAGGTATTTCACCTTGTGAAAGATGTCCTATTCAGGCTAGCTCTGATACCATGTTAAGTTTATCCTAATTTGACTAGCAAGATCACTGAAAGAAACACAATCACAAGATAGACAAAGATTTACCCTAGGAAACCCTCATGGGGTAGAAAACCCAACAAAGCTTTCCTCAATATAGATAATCGACCAAATACAAGATGTAGTCCAAGACTATAGCTCCTTCTCCTCCTATGCAGAGCACTCTCTCCCTTGTGTGCTACTCCCAAGTGGATGAATGAATGAGATAAGTGAGGAACAACCTCCTCTACTTATACTTGTTTCCCGACTGACTTTTTACCCTATGGGGACGACCTCTCCCAAGAGAGTCTAATAACCCTCAAATAACTAACTCAGGGCCAACCTCACATGGGAGAACTAATAACCCTAGTTACCAAAATCTCTCGGAGGAATAAACATATCCGGATACATAACAAAGTCCCATTGGAGGAATGAAACATCTCCGGAATAATAAAGTACAAATATAATATTCTTTGAAGTTCTAATATTTCAACACCTTAACCATGGTTGAGGGAGGAAATTAAATCCTTAGGCCCTCAAGGTAGCTTCTAAGGCTCAAGGAACATGAACATGACGTCGAACAACCATATCGGACCTTGCTTTTGTATCTTTATCCTCTGAGAGGGGATACATGCCCCATTAAAAGGTGTTAAACAACAATGTTAAGTCATGTGGCCTTGAATATGGTTTAGAGAAGAAACTCAAGCATGCGACCCTAAATGAAGATTCTAGGCATCCAAGGAAAATAATGTCACCTTGGCCTCCTAAGGGTATCCTTGTCCTCCAAGTCAGGATATGAGCACCATTAGGAATTTTTGGGCACTAGGTATGGAGGTCCGAGTGTTAACCATGGTTAATTGAAGAAGTTCACGCATTAATATTTAAAGGAAACTTCTAGAGCTCAAGGCCCAAGAATGGCACCTCAAACCACCATAAATTATCCCTTATGCTGATCTTTGGCCTTCGATTGAGCATATGGGAAACATTAGGATCTTTATGATGAAAAATGGAAACTCTGACTTTAGACTAGAGCCAAGAAAAATGCATTGAATCACCACAAGGTACATTTCCAAGGTATCCTTGGCCTCTGAGAAAGGATATTGCAACTAGGGATGGATATTGAAGACTTCAACATGGTCATGGGATGAAACTTACTGCTTAGGCAGAAAATGAACCCTTTATGCATTTGAGACAAAGAATAATGCATTGAACCACTACAAATGACCTCTTGAATGCATATTTTCCCTCTAACTAGGGATATGTGTTTTATGAGCGTTTTTTGAGCACAAGTATGAATCTAATATGTTGGGTTAAACTTGACTAGGTGAAAGACTCATTGAGTAAAACCCATTTAAGGTCAGGACAAGGTTTACACATGGTTTTGGTGGCCCATGGTATTGTGCCCATGGTATTTGTATGTAATGAAGCCTATAAAAAGGCTTGAGATACTCATTGGATAAAACCCATTTAAGGTTAGCACATGGTTTTGGTAGCCCATGTTATTGTGCCCATAGTATTTGCATGTAATGAAGCCTATAAAAAGGATTTAGATACTCCATTGTAAAGTGCTTGGAGGTGAGTGGTGGCTAGCGCACTTTCCCAACTTGGCCTATTTATTGGTGCTGGTTTTTCCCTTTGGTGTTATTGTGATTATTGTTATATGGTTTAATTAATTTTATTATTATTTTATTTCTCTTGTGGGCACGGGTTAACTTGGACTCTCCAATAAAAGGGGTTTGACCTGGGGGAGCCATGTTGTTGTTTATGCCTAGTTTGTGGCAAGGATTGGGGATGGTACCACATCTTGTAAGGCCGTAGGTAAGAAACTAGGTCATGGAAGCAACAATTGAGGTGCACTGCATGTGGAGCATGGAAAGGCATGTGAGAGAAATGTGGATCAAATAAGCAATGTTCCCATAATTTTGGATGTAATAACAATAATTTAAAGAAAAAAATTATTATAATGGAGTTGAAAGTAGAAGCTAGTTAGGCATGCATACTCCTAGAAAATTACTAGTAAAGTCTAGACCTAGACCTAGGTGACAGGGGGGCATGTTGGTTTCCTAGATACCATACGTATGACGGGGTAGGATGCTATTTAATTATCCCAAGTAAAGTTTAAAGGGGGGAACAACTTGACTCGGTGAAAGATTCAATGAGTAAAACTCATTTTATATCCAAACTAGGTTTTCATGCACATGGTTTTAGTGGTCCATGGTATTTTGCCCATAGTATTTGCATGTAATGAATCCTATAAAAAGGCTTGAGATAATTTGTAAAGTGCCTAGAGGTGAGTGGTGGCTACCTCACTTGGATGGCTTGGCCTATTTTTAGTCAAGGTTAATAATAGATCTACTATTTGTGTTGGTTTTTCCCTCTAGGGTTTTCGAGGGTAATATTGGTGCTAATGTGATTATTGTTATATGACTTAATTGCTTGTATTATTATTTTATTCTCTCATGGGTTTTTCTCATATTAATTTTAATATAATAGAGCCCATACCCACCTTAGATCCCATGGCATTGACAATTAGTGATATTATGATGTTTTGAATGTTCGGTATGGATCTCGGGGTCTTGGAATGGTTCAAGGAGAAAAACTAGGTCTTCAGCCCTAAATGAAGATGATAAGAATCCATTCCCAAGAAAAATGCCTTGTAACAAAGCACATGACCTCCAATGGGGATATTTGGAATGCAAATGGGTTTATCATCACCATTGTAATTTTCAAGCACAAGGTATGGGTCACATGGTTTTGAACATGGCGGAGGGAGGAAAGCTACACCTTACACTCTAAAGGAATATTTTCTGCATTAAGGGCCAAGAGAAACACCTTGAACAAACATGCATGACTTCCTAAGGGGATTCTTTTCCTCTTAGTGTCCATATTGAAACCGTTAGCGATTTTAGAGAACTAAGTATTATTGTGATGGTTTGTACAAAGGTTAGTGAATGAAACTTAGACATTAGTCGTAAAAGATAGCTTCTAAGAGTTGAGGGCCATGAATGAGGCCTCAAACAATTGATGATCTCTATCTATATAATAATTTTCCTTCAAGTGATGATATGGGTACCATTAGAAATATTTTAGCACCTAAAATGAGTCTTGAGTTGCTAGACATGGATGAGAAAGGAAACCCAATCCTTAGGACCTTGTTAGGATGTGGGTATATTCATTAGGATGTTTTTAGCACTTGATATCAGTATTGGTGCCTTGACCATGGTGAAGGGAGGAAACTAAATCCTTAGGCCCTCAAGGTAGCTTCTAAGGCTCAAGGAACATGAATTAAGGCCTTGAACCACCCCAGAAGACCTTACTTTTGGATATTTATCCTTTGAGAGGGAATACAAGCCCCATTAGAAGGTTTTTAGCAATAAGGTTGAGTCGTGTGGCCTTGAACATGGTTGAGGGAGAAAACTCAAGCACGAGGCCCTAACTGAAGATTCTAGGCATCCAGGGAAAATAGTGTCACGATGGCCTCCTAAGGGTATCCTCGGCCTCCAGGTGAGGATATGGGAACGATTAGGAGTTGTTGAGCAGTAGCTATGGAGGTCGAAGCATTAACAATGGTCAATTGAGAAATTTTAGGCATTAGTCTCTAAAGGAAACTTCTAGAGATCAAGGCCCATGAATTATACCTACAAGCACCATAAATCATCTCTTGTTGTGATCTTTGGCCTTTGAGTGAGCATATGGGAACCGTTAGGATATTTATGATCAAGGAAGGAAAGTCAGACATTAAATTAGGGCCAAGAAGAATGCATTGAATCACCACAAGGTACCTTTCCAAGGTAACCTTGGCCTCGAAGAAAGGATACTTTTACCTTTATGAGGTTTTTCGCATTGGGTATGGGTCTTGAGGCCTTCAACATGGTTATGGGATGAAACTTAGGGTTTATGTAGTAAGGGAATCCTTTAGGAATTTGGGGCAAAGAATGATGCCTTGAACCATTACAAATTACCTCATGAATGCAAATTTTTACTCTAACTAGGGATATGTGTTTCATTAAATTTTTTTTAGCACTATGTATGGCTCTAATAGAGCCCATACCTACCTTAGAGCTCATCTTAGAGATCATATCCACCTTAGAGCCTAGCTTAGAGCTCGTACCCACCTTAGAGCCAATGGCATTGGCAATAACACACACACACTTAGAACATGCATGCTTTCAAAACGTGTGCACATTTTGTTTGGTGCCATTATCAATTGTGAATTACATGTTTGTTGACTTGGTTGGTTTAGATGTAGGTTTGGAAAGACTAGCCTGGTGGTTTGGGTTGTAAGAAATTTAAAAAATCCATTTTTCATAATGCTTCTGAATAAATGCAGCACAAATCCTTCATCAATGAAACTGCATGCACACATATAGATTCATGAATGTAGATTTCAAATATATATATATTTTTAAACATTTAATTGTTTACTATTTTGTTTTTTTAACTTGATAGGTATCAAAATCCAAAATACATATGTCTAATGCTCTTGCTTTAACTATTTTTTGTTTGATCATTTTTTAAATAAATTACAGGTCCTCTAGAACATAACAATATCTACAATCTAAAAAAAATATATTGTTTTGTTATGTTAAGGCCATCGTACCCTACACTAACGCACGACCTTGCAATTTCAAGGGCGTAATGACTTTCATAATTTTAAAAAAGTACAAAACTAACATTATAAATTTTGAAAAAATAGTCGTATCACAAGACAATCCGTTCTCTACAATTATACAAAAAATTGCAACAAAATTCCATCATTTAAGTACTCAATGCCTGCATTAACATTGACATATGGATCGTTTTGCTTGAAAAATAACATACCAATGTTAGAAAAACTCAAGTTTAACATATTTATACAAAAATACATAAATAAAACTTATACATTTTGGATTAAGCTAACTCAATTTCTTACATTTCATCTCCTTACACCATATTCAAATTTATTATGGAAGTACCTCAATTTATCCAAGTCAACATATTGTTGTTTTTTCATGTTTTCATTGCCACTAATGTGCCATGAGAGACCATCATTAGTTTGCCTTCACCCAAAATATAAAACTCAAGACCTATATCATAATCCTACTTAACCGTGGGAGTCATATTCGTTATACATCTTACTTGAAAATATGAAATTGCATTAGATCTTGATGCCTCACATGTTTAAGGTTCATAATTTCATCAAAGCACTATACAAGTAATGAAGAGACTCTACTTTTCTTTAAAGTCTTGTAGGAACATGAAAATATAGCATGAGTACATTCAATGCTTATTATTTATGCTAAGATGTCAATGATTTGTAACTTATGAAAACCTCTACAAATACAAAACTAAAGGAAACCACTCATTAAGGCCATGACGTACAATTCTTATTGAGGATCTTCATTTTTCACTTCATCTATCAAACCATGCAAAAACGGAAGCTAGAGTGGGATGATAAAGCATAATCCCTGATGCATAAGTTTGATCATAAGAAAAACCATGTTACCTTCTCTTGATTTTTCGTAATAATACTACCCATAGATCATAATTGTTTTTTCAATTTTTAATGCTACAAAGGATATGTGATGCAGGAGGAGTCAACAAAACCAACCCAACCCATTTTCCCCAGGTTTAGTTCGATTCCACACTTAGAAAAATCACCAAACTTAGCAGACCGGCTAAGTCTTTCTCTAAACAAGCGGAATTCAAAATGGTGGTGAGATGCAATACATAAATATTTTGGGTCTCACCTGAATGCGGAGTGTCGAGCAATTATGCCTTCCACAAATCTCTTCTGCGAATTCCTTCCGCATTTACCTTTCTGCAACTTCCTTTCAACAATCGCCTTCCTTCCGGAATTGCGGGTGTGCCTTCCACACTTCCTTGAAATTGGCTTCCGCAATTTCCTCCCACAAAGTTCCTTATACAATAAGTTTGGACCATCGGATCCAGATCAACGGTGGAATCCAATATTATGTGCTAATTCCGCATCTGCTTTTGCCAATAACCCCCGAACTCTTTCTCCTTCGGAATGCTGCACAAGCCGTCGATCTCTTAGTGGCTTCTCTCGTCCGTCGATCTGCGATCACCACGGAACACTCACTTTGGTTTTCAAAAATCTATCACCCACTCAATTTCACCCAGCGAGATCCTTTCCCCGTCGTTGATGTGTCTCCTTGCTTCGATTTGGATTGTCCAAACTTTGTCAAACGAACCGACACCATTTCTAGGACTCTGTGTTGATTGATCATAGAATCGATCAATCAAAATTAATTGATCTTCGCTGGACTTGATCTCCTTCGATGGATATGATCATGATCTTCATAGATTCACCTGCACATCACTTCTTAGGAAGAATAGGACTTCAATTCGATTTCACAAGCTCCTTCCAGTCTAACCCTGAGCTTCACCTCTATGGATTCGTATACACAGAGCATCGATCCTTTCAGTGATCGATGATACATTGTTTACACTTCAAATTAGAAAAATTTACTCATGCGCTCACACATAGAGATTAGTTAAACATCCTCTACAATTTTCAATGACCTAAAACCCCAATTTCAGGTTGTTCATACACACATATTTAATCAATCGTTTAACAAGTATTCAGATTGTCAGCATCTCATAAGTCACACATAGTCTATTGCTTACCTATCACATTTCTGAGATGACTTCGTGACTGAACTTCTTCTGTTGCAGCCAACGTAGTCACTACATATTGTTCCTTGGGAGGTTCTTCATCGTGTCGAGTCGCTTTCACAACTGCAACGTCGATGTCTGCAATATTGCTCTTCATCTTGGCATACCCGATGTTACCTACGTCCTTCAACATCCCAACTACTTTCCTCGACAAGAAATCCATCGCTGCACTACAATTTTGGTTCTTCGACGCTATGCTTGTTCTATTTCAGTTCCACTTCTTTGAAATTTTGTTTATGACGTTTCGATTCGGCCTCAATATCTAGAGAGTTGTTCATTTTTTATGGGAAATGGCTACTAATTTTATGGAATGACCCGTATCCTAACCTACCAAACCTAACCATTGTCAACGGCGGACTTTCAAATTTGAAGAGTTATTTTTAATTTTAGGGTAAAAGTAACCATTAACTTGTGGCTAGGCCACAAGTTAGGTGCAACGAATCTATTATAAATGTAAATTATATATATATATATATTTGTTCATTTTAAATTGTAAAATGTAAACATCTATCGATGTAATAAAAATAAACATTTATAAATATTAAATTACAAGTTCTTTTGGAGCAATTTCAAAATGTTAAAAATGATAGGGGTTTATGCTTTAATTATGGACAAAAAATTGGTAATGGACTTGTTGTGAATGTGTTAACAAAGGAACGTGCTCATGTTCATTTTGCTACTAGCTCGACACCTTTGAACCACCACCACTATTTACCAACTTAGCTTACAAGTTATGGAAAAAAATGTGTGCCACATGCACATGTTCCATTGTCCCCCCAAAAAAGCTTATAATTAAGACTCAAGGGGCATGAATGAGGCCTTAAACCACTAATATGATATGTGTCTATGGAGTATTTTTCCTTCCAATGAGATGATATGGGTATCGTTATAGAGCTTTGAGCAAAAAAAATGAGTCTCAAGTTGCTAGACATGTATGACGGAGGAAACCCAATCCTTAGGACCTCATTAGGATGTTAGAGAACTTGATATCTGTCTTGGTGCCTTACGTTAAGTTTAGCCTAATTTGACTAGCAAGACCACTGAAAGTAACACAATCACAATATAGACAAAGATTTACCCTAGGAAACCATCATGGGGTGGAAAACCCAGCAAAGCTTTCCTCAATATAGATAATCAACCAAATACAAGATGTAGTCCAAGACTAGAGCTCCTTCTCCTCCTATGCAGACCACTCTCTCCCTTGTGCGCTACTCCCAAGTGGATGAATGAATGAGATAAGTGAGGAACAACCTCCTCTACTTATACTTGTTTCTCGACTGAATTTTTACCCTATGGGGCTGACCTCTAATAACCCTCAAATAACTAACTCAGGGCCAACCTCACATGGGAGATCTAATAACCCTAGTTACCACAATCTCTAGGAGGAATAAACATCTCCGGATACATAACAAAGTCCCATCGGAGGAATCCGGAATAATAAAGTACAAATATAATATTCTTTGAAGTTACAATATTTCAACACTCCCCCTTAACGAGAAGGATATTATAACAACATCTGCAAGAGCAAGGAGTCATCGACTACATGATACATGATACATCTATAAATCATTGGAAGCTTTCTTTATACATCATCATTAGTAACTCATTCAGTTACTGGAACATAATAAATATTGGAACATCAGCATCGTCAGTATTGAGTCTTCATCTTCTACAGCACTTGATCAGCTACAACATCATCATCATCGATCAACAACCTCATCATCTCGATCTACTGATCAACATCATCATCTAGATCCGTTGATCAACAGCCTCATCGTCAGGGTCTCTCGATCAACATCATCGTCATCTAGAACATCACGATCAACATCATCGTCATCTAGACCGTCACGATCATCAACATCGTCATCTAGACCACCACGATCAACAACATCATCATCTATACCACCACGATCAACAACATCGTCATCTAGACCATCACGATCAACAACATCTTCATCTAGATCATCATGATCAACAACATTGTCATCTAGATCATCACGATCAACAACATCGTCATCTAGATCATCATGATCAACATCATCGTCATCTAGATCATCACGATCAACAACATCGTCATCTAGAGCTTCACGATCAACACCATCGTCATCTAGATCATCATGATCAACAACATCGTCATCTAGATCATCACGATCAACAACATCGTCATGTAGACCATCACGATCAACAACATCGTCACTTAGATCATCACGATCAAAAACATCGTCATCTAGATCATCACAAATAACAACATCGTCATCTAGATAATCTGGATCCTCTCGATCAACAGTATCAACATAGCATCATGCTCTGCAATGCACAAGATCCTATTATGGGATGATCAATCCCTCTCACTTTAGGACATAGGTCCAAGGATGATACAATCCTGATATGCTTATGGGATGATCAATCCCTCTCAATTTAAGACATCTCTCATGTCTATGGATGATGCAATCCAGATCAACTTACAGGATGGTCAATCCTTACCCTTTTAAGACACCTCACCATGTCTAGGGACGATGCAATCTCGAATCAACTTACAGGATGATTAGTCCTTATAACTTTAAGACATCTCACCATGTCTAGGGATGATGCAATCCCAAATCGACTTACAGGATGATTAGTCCTTATCACTTTAAGACATCTCACCATGTCTAGGGATGATGCAATCCCGAATCGACTTACAGGATGATTAGTCCTTATCACTTTAAGACATCTCACCATGTCTAGGGACGATGCAATCCCGAATCAGCTTACAGGATGATTAGTCCTTATCACTTTAAGACATCTCACCATGTCTAGGGACGATGCAATCCCGAATCAGCTTAAAGGATGATTAGTCCTTATGACTTTAGGACATGAGTCCAAGGATGATGCAATCCTGATCCACTTACGGGATGATCAATCCCTATGACTTTAGGACACGAGTCCAAGGATGATGCAATCCTGATCCACTTACGGGATGATCAATCCCTATCACTTTAGGACATGAGTCCAAGGATGATGCAATATCCTCATCATCGATACAATATCCTCATCATCGATATAGTATCCTCATCTATACAGGTATTCTTATTATTGACCTTACCGTCAATACAGGCAATTTCATCATCGATACAGGTATCCACATCGATACCAGTATCCAAATATCATCATCGACCATATCACTCCCCCTTTCGAGCAGGGTCCTTCTGAACAACACCAAGCTTGTCTCTGAAATACTCAAACTTTACTCGAGACAGAGGTTTGGTCAATATATCAGCAACTTGTTCGTCAGTGCTTACATACTCGATATTGATAGCTCCTTTATGTACCATATCACGTATATAAAAATATCGGATCTCTATGTGCTTTGACTTATCATGGAACACTGGATTCTCTATCATCTTGATACAACTCTGGTTGTCACACAGGATCACAGTGGGGTGCATCTCTAAGTCAAACAAACCTGATAACAACTTACGAAGCCATATCGCTTCACAACTAGTAGAGCAACCATCTATATATTCTGCTTCAACTTTGCTGAGAGCCACACTAGACTGCTTCCTGCTATACCACGAGATCATGACAGATCCTAGAAAATAACATCCACCCGATGTACTCTTCTTGTCTGATACACTTCCTTCCCAATCAGCATCTGTGTAGCCATACAACCTGAAGTCATGATCCCCATGATAACATAGACCAAAATCTATCGTACCCTTTAGGTACCTCATCACATGCTTTGCAGCTATTAGGTGAACTCGTCTCGGTTCCAATAGATACTGACTTAGGGTGTTCACCGTAAAGCATATATCTGGCCTGGTATTTGTTAGATACATTAATGACCCAATAATCTGTCTGTACAGAGTCACATCCACTAACTCTGAAGAGTCTTCAGCTAACAGCTTCAAGTTGGAATCCATGGGAGTGGCCATGGCTTTGCATTCCAACATATCGAATCTTTTCAAGATTTCCACAGCATACTTACCTTGGTTGAGAAAGATTCCTTTTGGGACTTGCCATACTTCTAGACCTAGGAAGCAGTGCATCAATTCAAGATCTTTCATCTCAAATTCAGAAGAGAGCTTCTTCTTGCACTCGATAATCTGTTTCTCATTTCCAGTCATAAATAGATCATCCACATATAGCAACAATATGATAGGTTAATCATTCACAACGTTGAGATAAAGATTAGGATCAACTTTAGTTTTGGTAAATCCCAAGCTTGTCAAGAAACTGTCAATTCTTCCATACCAAGCTCTGGGAGCTTGCTTCAACCCATACAAAGCCTTCTTTAGTTTGCACACATGGGTTCTTCCATCTTCCACCTCAAATCCTTGTGGTTGTTCTATGTACACTTCTTCCTCAGTCACACCATTTGGAAAAGCTGTCTTTACATCCATCTAGTGTAATTCCCACTTCATCATGGATGCAAGCGCCATGATGGTTCTAATGGAAGTGTACCTAGAAACTGGTGCAAATGTTTCCTCATAGTCAATTCCCTCTTTCTGAGAGAATCCTCTGGCCACAAACCTTGCCTTATATTTTTCAATGCTACCATCCACATCATGCTTTATTTTGTATATCCATTTGGAAAATACCACACTTTTGTCTTTTGGTTTGGGAACTATATCCTAAACATCATTCTTCATTATTGACTGGTACTCCTCAGCCATTGCCTCTACCCACTCTTTATTATGAGATGCTTCTTCATACGTAGTGGGTTCTTGATCTACCATATCACACATAAAAGCCTTATAGTTGGAAAATGACTTTGGTTTCTTGCTCACTCTGGTGGAGCCTTCAAGAGCTCCGTACTTTTCTGCTCCTAGAATAATGTCTCTTGCCCATGCTGGCTTTCTCTTTCTTGTTATGTTTGTAATATGGGGTTCTTGTGGTTCTAACATGTCATGGTCTTCTGGTGTTACAACTTCAGGTTTAGGTATAGCCTCTACAGTTCTGGAAGGTGCATCTTCTTCATATACTTCTTCATACTGGCACTTCCTAGATCTCTTGAGAGTTGCTTCTTCATCAAATGTCACATCCCTACTTATTTCCATGTGATGAAAACCCGGGATGTAAATTCTGAATGCTTTGGATGCTTCACAATATCCGACAAAAATTCCCTTCTTTCCACAGGGATCTAACTTGGTCCTCTTTTCTTTTGGAATGTGAATGTATACTAGGCATCCAAATATCTTGAGGTGAATTACCCAAGGTCTCTTTCGTGTGAACACTTTATTGGAGTTTTGAAATCAAGAGCACTATGAGATAGGCTATTTTGCACATAGACTATTGTCCTAGCTGCTTCAGCCCATAGGTACATAGGTAGGTCTTGATCATGTATCATAGTCTTTACTACTTCCATAATATTTTTATTCTTTCTTTCTGCAACACCATTTTGTTGAGGATTGTAGGGTGTGGTTAGTTCCCTCTTGATTCCAGCTTCTTTACAAAAGTCTTCAAAATCCTTTGAATTATATTCTCCGCCATTATCTGTCCTGAGTATTTAGATCTTCTTTCATGAATGATTTTCTATCAAGGCTTTGAACTCCTTGAACTTTCCAAAGACTTCATTCTTTCCTTTTAGAAAGTATATCCAAGTCTTTCTTGAATAGTCATCAATAAATGTAAGATAGTATTCATATCCACTCAAAGATGTGGAGGGAATTGGTCCACATACATCTGAATGAATTAATTCCAAGGTACCCTTAGCCTTTATTTCACTCTTTGGAAATAGGTTCTTGATATTCTTCCCTTTTGCACATCCTTTGAATGTGACATCATGATCAATCTTTAAGTATGGAAGTCCTATAACTACCTTGCTCACATGAGGTAGTGATTTGTAGTTAATGTGAGCAAGCCTCCTAAGCCATAGCTCATTTGGGCTAGTGGATTCATGTACAAGGGCAGATTCTGGATGGCCCTTGAGTTTGTACAGACCTCCTTCCTCTTCACCAATAACAATTGCATCCTCAATTGATTTTCCTTTGGGCCACATTAGTACTTGTCCATCTATGAATGCAACCCTAAATCCTTTCTTATCCAAAGCAGAGATAGAGAGTAAGTTCTTCTTCAAACCTGGTACATATAAGATATCTTTCATCTTCAATGGGGTTCCAGAATCAAGCTTGTAACTTGCTTCACCAACTCCCTTGATGGGATATTGATAGTCATCTCCAAGGGATACCTTCCGTGGAGAAGTCTTTTCTTCAAGTTTTGAAAGAGTCTTCTTTTGGCCTGTCATGTGCTTTGAAGCACCACTATCCATGAGCCATGTATCTTCTCCAGGTGTTACTGCCCTAGAGAGTGCAAAGAATAGAACATATTCTTCTGCATCTTCTTCTTCTTCTACTTTAGATATTTTCTTTTGAGGCCTTTCCTCCTCTTCTTCTTCACTGTCATCTTTTGCTAGATGAGCTTGATGTCTTTTGTGGTGAAAACCCTTTTTCTTCTTTAGAGGACAATCCTTAGCAATGTGTCCTATTTTGTGACAAGTAAAACATTGAAATGAGGAGTAATCTCTTCTTTGATTAGTTCCTCTTCTCTTTTGAAATCTTTGTGGAGGTTGAGACTCCTTGAAACTATTCTTCTTGAAGTGGGATTGATTCCTTCTTCTCTTGGTGTGGGTGGCCAAGGCTTGGTCATCTTCTTTGAGCAAGGCTTCTCTATTGGAAACCCTAGCTTCTTCTTGAAGGAAATCCTCCCAAACCACATCAAACTTCATACTTTCTTCTTTGGCACACATAGTTTGGATGAAAGACTCCCAAGATCTAGTGAGACCATTTAGAGTAGTCATGACTAGTTCATTGTCATCAAGGGTATCTCCAATAGCATCTAGTTGTTCCTTGAACTGGGAAACCCTTGATAAATAGTCTTGAACATATTCTCCTTTATTCATCTTGGTGTTCTTCAATTGAGCTCTCAGGTTCATCTTCCTATTGATGTTCTTTCCTTCATACATTCTGGAAAGGGCATCATACATTTCCTTTGGAGTCTTCTTGGATGTCACTTGGGGAATCAAGTGGTCTTTGATAGAATCATAAATGATTCTCTTTTCCCTAATCAAATCCTTCCTATGATTCTCTTCAGCTTCATCTTCTTCAGGTTCTGCAACCTCATCCTTGATATATTGGGCAAGATCATTCTCTTCAAGAATGAGACCAATTCTGTATTTCCATGCCCGTAAATTTTCTATACCCTCTAGCTTGTCTTCAAGCTTAGTGCTTGGAGCCATCTTATCCAGGGGTCAAAGAGATTGAAGTTTCTTAAGAGATAGAATAACACTTACCAGGAGATGTGCTTGAATGAGTTGAAAGTTTTGGTGTGTTCTGCTTCTAGAAACTTCAACTTTCACATTCCGGATCTGCAACAGAATTTTGGTTTTCTGGTCTTCTCTTTTCTGGTTTTCTGGTGCACAGGTTTGCAACTTTTCTAGTTCACTGGTGCACAGGTGCGCAACTTTTTTGGTTCTCTGGTTTTCTGCACTTTTGGTCAAACTAGGGTTTGAATTTACCGAAGTTCTACCCAACCAAAAATCTCAATCCAGGGTTCAAAACTTTGATTTTGAGGAGGGCTATCAAGCCATGCAATTAGAATCCAAAAATTCCAACTTTTGCAGAAACCCTAATTTTCATTGGAGGAGGAGAGAGAGGTATTTCACCTTGTGAAAGATGTCCTATTCAGGCTAGCTCTGATACCATGTTAAGTTTATCCTAATTTGACTAGCAAGATCACTGAAAGAAACACAATCACAAGATAGACAAAGATTTACCCTAGGAAACCCTCATGGGGTAGAAAACCCAACAAAGCTTTCCTCAATATAGATAATCGACCAAATACAAGATGTAGTCCAAGACTATAGCTCCTTCTCCTCCTATGCAGAGCACTCTCTCCCTTGTGTGCTACTCCCAAGTGGATGAATGAATGAGATAAGTGAGGAACAACCTCCTCTACTTATACTTGTTTCCCGACTGACTTTTTACCCTATGGGGCCGACCTCTCCCAAGAGACTCTAATAACCCTCAAATAACTAACTCAGGGCCAACCTCACATGGGAGAACTAATAACCCTAGTTACCAAAATCTCTCGGAGGAATAAACATATCCGGATACATAACAAAGTCCCATTGGAGGAATGAAACATCTCCGGAATAATAAAGTACAAATATAATATTCTTTGAAGTTCTAATATTTCAACACCTTAACCATGGTTGAGGGAGGAAATTAAATCCTTAGGCCCTCAAGGTAGCTTCTAAGGCTCAAGGAACATGAACATGACGTCGAACAACCATATCGGACCTTGCTTTTGTATCTTTATCCTCTGAGAGGGGATACATGCCCCATTAAAAGGTGTTAAACAACAATGTTAAGTCATGTGGCCTTGAATATGGTTTAGAGAAGAAACTCAAGCATGCGACCCTAAATGAAGATTCTAGGCATCCAAGGAAAATAATGTCACCTTGGCCTCCTAAGGGTATCCTTGTCCTCCAAGTCAGGATATGAGCACCATTAGGAATTTTTGGGCACTAGGTATGGAGGTCCGAGTGTTAACCATGGTTAATTGAAGAAGTTCACGCATTAATATTTAAAGGAAACTTCTAGAGCTCAAGGCCCAAGAATGGCACCTCAAACCACCATAAATTATCCCTTATGCTGATCTTTGGCCTTCGATTGAGCATATGGGAAACATTAGGATCTTTATGATGAAAAATGGAAACTCTGACTTTAGACTAGAGCCAAGAAAAATGCATTGAATCACCACAAGGTACATTTCCAAGGTATCCTTGGCCTCTGAGAAAGGATATTGCAACTAGGGATGGATATTGAAGACTTCAACATGGTCATGGGATGAAACTTACTGCTTAGGCAGAAAATGAACCCTTTATGCATTTGAGACAAAGAATAATGCATTGAACCACTACAAATGACCTCTTGAATGCATATTTTCCCTCTAACTAGGGATATGTGTTTTATGAGCGTTTTTTGAGCACAAGTATGAATCTAATATGTTGGGTTAAACTTGGCTAGGTGAAAGACTCACTGAGTAAAACCCATTTAAGGTCAGGACAAGGTTTACACATGGTTTTGGTGGCCCATGGTATTGTGCCCATGGTATTTGTATGTAATGAAGCCTATAAAAAGGCTTGAGATACTCATTGGATAAAACCCATTTAAGGTTAGCACATGGTTTTGGTGGCGCATGGTATTGTGCCCATAGTATTTGCATGTAATGAAGCCTATAAAAAGGATTTAGATACTCCATTGTAAAGTGCTTGGAGGTGAGTGGTGGCTAGCTCACTTTTCCAACTTGGCCTATTTATTGGTGCTGGTTTTTCCCTTTGGTGTTATTGTGATTATTGTTATATGGTTTAATTACTTTTATTATTATTTCATTTCTCTCGTGGGTGCGGGTTAAATTGGACTCTCCAATGAAAGTGGTTTTACCTAGGGGAGCCATGTTGTTGTTTATGCCTAGTTTGTGGCAAGGAGAGGGGATGGTACTACATCTTGTAAGGCCACAGGTGAGAAACTAGTTCATGGAAGCAACAATTGAGGTGCACTGCATGTGGAGCATGGAAAGGCATGTGAGAGAAATGTGGATCAAATAAGCAATGTTCCCATAATTTTAGATGTAATAACAAAAATTTAATTAAAAAAATTATTATAATGGAGTTGAAAGTTGAACCTAGTTAGGCATGCATACTCCTAGAAAATTACTAGTAAAGTCTAGACCTAGACCTAGGTGACAGGGGGGCATGTTGGATTCCTATATACCATAGGTATGACGGGGTAGGATCCTATTTAATTATCCCAAGTAAATTTTAAAGGGGGGAACAACTTGACTCGGTGAAAGATTCAATGAGTAAAACTCATTTTATATCCAAACTAGGTTTTCAAGCACATGGTTTTAGTGGTCCATGGTATTTTGCCCATAGTATTTGCATGTAATGAATCCTATAAAAAGACTTGAGATAATTTGTAAAGTGCCTAGAGGTGAGTGGTGGCTACCTCACTTGGATGGCTTGGCCTAATTTTAGTCAAGGTTAATAATAGATCTACTATTGGTGTTGGTTTTTCCCTCCAGGGTTTTCGAGGGTGATATTGGTGTTAATGTGATTATTGTTATATGACTTAATATAATAGAGCCCATACCCACCTTAGAGCCCATGGCATTGACAATTAGTTATATTATGATGTTTTGAATGTTCGGTATGGATCTCGGGGTCTTGGAATGGTTCAAGGAGAAAAACTAGGTCTTCAGCCCTAAATGAAGATGATAAGAATCCATTCCCAAGAATAATTCCTTGTAACAAAGCACATGACCTCCAAAGGGGATATTTGGAATGCAAATGGGGTTATCATCACCATTGTAATTTTCAAGCCGGTATGGGTCACATGGTTTTGAACATGGTGGAGGGAGGAAAACTACACCTTACACCCTAAAGGAATATTTTTTGCATTAAGGGCCAAGAGAAACACCTTGAACAAACATGCATGACTTCCTAAGGGGATTCTTTTCCTCTTAGTGTCCATATTGAAACGGTTAGCGATTTTAGAGAACTAGGTATTAGTTTGATGGTTTGTACAAAGGTTAGCGAATGAAACTTAGACATTAGTCCTAAAAGATAGCTTCTACGAGTTGAGGGCCATGAATGAGGCCTCAAACAATTGATGATCTCGATCTATAGAATAATTTTCCTTCAAGTGATGATATGGGTACCATTAGAAATATTTTAGCACCTAAAATGAGTCTCGAGTTGCTAGACATGGATGAGAAAGGAAACCCAATCCTTAGGACCTCGTTAGGATGTGGGTATATTCATTAGGATGTTTTTAGCACTTGATATCAGTATTGGTGCCTTGACCATGGTCAAAGGAGGAAACTAAATCCTTAGGCCCTCAAGGTAGCTTCTAAGGCTCAAAGAACATGAATGAAGGCCTTGAACCACCACATAAGACCTTAATTTTGGATCTTTATCCTTTGAGAGGGAATACAAGTCCCATTAGAATGTTTTTAGCAATAAGGTTGAGTCATGTGGCCCTAAACATGGCTAAGGGAGAAAACTCAAGCAGGAGGCCCTAACTGAAGCTTCTAGGCATCTAGGGAAAATAATGTCATGTTGGCTTCCTAAGGGTATGCTCGGCCTCCAAGCAAGGATATGGGAACGATTGGGAGTTTTTGAGCATTAGCTATGGAGGTCGAAGAATTAACAATGTTCAATTGAGAAAGTTTAGGCATTAGTCTCTAAAGGAAACTTCTAGAGCTCAAGGCCCATGAATGATACCTAAAACCACCATAAACTATCTCTAGTCATGATATTTGGCCTTTGAGTGAGCATATGGGAATCGTTAGGATATTTATGATCAAGGAAGGAAAGTTAGACATTAAATTAGGGCCAAGAAGAATGCATTGAATCACCACAAGGTAGCTTTCCAAGGTAACCTTGGCCTCCGAGAAAGGATACTTTTACCTTTATGAGGTTTTTCACATTGGGTATGGGTCTTGAGGCCTTCAACATGGTTATGGGATGAAACTTAGGGCTTACGTAGTAAAGGAATCCTTTAGGAATTTGGGGCAAAGAATGATGCCTTGAACCATTACAAATTACCTCATGAATGCATATTTTTACTCTAACTAGGGATATGTGTTTCATTAACATTTTTTTAGCAATAGGTATGGCTCTAATAGAGCCCATAACCACCTTAGAGCCCATATTAGAGCTCATAGCCACACTAGAGCCTAGCTTAGAGCCCATACCCACCTCGAGCCAATGGAATTGGCAATAACACACACACGCTTAGAACATGCATGCTTTCAAAACGTGTGCACATTTTTTAATTCATATTTTTTTTTGGTGCCATTATCAATTCTGAATTACATGTTTGTTGACTTGGTTGGTTTGGATTTAGGTTTGGAAAGACCAGTGTGGTGGTTTGGGTTGCAAGCAAATAAATAACTCCATTTTTTATATTGCTTCCGAATAAATGCAGCACAAATCCATCATTGATGAAACTACATGCACACATATAGATTCATGAATGTAGATTTCAAATATAATTTTTTTTAAAGATTTAATAGTTTACTATTTTTTTTTTTAACCTCATAGGTATCAAAATCCAAAATACATATGTCTAATGCTCCTACTATAACTATTTTGTGTTTGATCAATTTTTGAATAAATTACAGGTGCATTAGAACATAAAATCATCTACAATCTAAAAAATATATTGTTTGGTTATGTTAAGACCATCGTTCCCTACAGTAACGCACAACCTTGCAATTTCAAGGGCGTGTTGTGACCACAACAGATCCCATGCTTCAGTCAAGCATGAGAGCCCTGATTTTTTAATTTGCACAAATATATCCATACAAGTGTTCTTGTGAATATGAATTTTTAGCTTGATTTCTGCAATCTTGTACTTATGCCTTTGCTTAGCTTAATTTGTATTTCTTCCCTTATAATTTTTCCGAGTGTTTTGATCATAGAGAAATTCAAATTTCTAGTCTTTTATTGCTTGTTTTCTGCCTTTCCGAAACCCGACTAAGGGACAGCCTGAAATCCCAAACCCGACAGTTGTTGGTTGGAGGAAAACAATGATCAATTGTTTGGTTTTGGTGATCCTGAAACCCGAAACCTACAAGGTGCGGGATGCGGGAACTCCTTGCCAATAAGTTTGGGAATCGTCGCTCCAAAACTGGAAACCCGCAGTTGCGACTTTCATATTTCGAATTCCCACTTTTTCTTTTCAGTTGCTTAGTATGTTCTGAAACCCGCAACCTGCAATTTTTGGGTTGCGGCTTTCAGAAATATGTTTTTTTTTTGTTATCCATGTGAGCGATCCTGAAACCCGCAATTTTTGGGTTGCGGATTTTGGGAATCATGAATAAATTTAGAAATAATTTCCCAAGGTCTTATCCTGCATCTTGCATTGCTAAATCCTCACCGTCTGTTTAGTTGATCCAATGAATGAGATTCAATTATTCAATTTTACGTTGCAATGTCTTGTTTTTGCCGTCATCATGGATGGGATTCTCACTTCACTTTGCACTGCATGATCATCCTTGAAAACATTAGTGCTTGATAACATTGACCTGTAATGACAGTGTTTAGATGCGACGTTAGATTATGTTGAAGGTGTACTTGTTATGATCCTTTTCGAATTAACATGCTCTAACGTCGTCTCATTCCAGTTTAAATGATTGTAATCCCCAACTTTGCATGACGGTAATCATTGCAGCTCATCATATTCAATCATTTTGATCCTCTGTCACTCATTTTAAATATGGCCGTAGGTATGAAGCACTTAGTTCGTCGTTTGAGTTGGTTAGAAAGTTTTCTTGTTTTGGCAAGTTTTCTGTCTGACAATTTGTTGGATAAGATGCAGATAGGTTGTGAAGCCTCCGATGAACTTTCCATGCACAAAGAGATTCATTCTTTGTTATTTGCTGAACCTATGTCACCACCTTGTGATGCAGGTGTTCCTGATATCGACAGTGGTAGCGGAGAAGAGATTTCTGAAATTCTGCCAGTTTGCTTACCGCCTCCTCAAAAGGATGAAGAAGAAAGCAGTGAAATGTTGCATGATCAAGATGATTCTATTATCCAAGATCTCATAATAAATGAAGAACCTGACACATCATCGACTCCCGTGAAACAACACCCATTGTCCGATTTTTCTGTTTTTGATAGCGTTATGGATCAGCTAGGAGATTTTGTGGCGATTCAGCAGGAAGGTTTCGAGGACCGACTATTTCCTGTTGTCGATAGCTATTAAGCTCTTGACAAATTCTTCAATTTTGCTACGGGATTTTCTCGAAATTCCAAGATGACTTTTGTTCAAAATTCACCTTCAAGCGGAGGGAATTTGCTGAGTTAGAGTTGTTTAGATTATTATGTCCGGATTCCTTGGATTAATAGCCGAATTTAAACTTTGTAATCCCTATCTTTTGGGATTCCCTTTTTGTACTCCATTGTAATCCTTA
Organism: Larix kaempferi; assembly: GCA_027924585.1. Lineage (NCBI taxonomy): Eukaryota > Viridiplantae > Streptophyta > Pinopsida > Pinales > Pinaceae > Larix > Larix kaempferi. The sequence continues at coordinate 23,934,780 of BSBM01000577.1, forward strand.
TTTAAGGAAGAATACCTCTTAGGAACAGGGGGGTTGATAATTTTTGGGTCAGAAATCATCAGGAGAGGACGTGGAGATACTTTGTTTTATCAGAGCCTTGTAATTATGTTTACAGACTTCTTAATGCACTGAAGTAATCTTTCAGATCATCTCTTGTTTATCGTCAAGTTTCTTTGATGGTGTCTGATTTCTAATTTTAAAATTTTCATCTACAACATGTGTTTCTTTTGCATACATTAATTAATGCATAGATCTCTTGTATTGATTTTTATTATGATAGATCTTTGTATAAGGGTGTCTTGTTAAATTTATTTGATTTAGACACTTTCTTTATTGATTTCTGCAAATGATTCATACACTACCTAATCAGTGTTAATTTTTCAATTAACACAGTGATTACAGATTGATCTTGAACATGCTTAATTACTTGAATTGTTCTCTTTAATTTTCATTAAGTTATTATGATTTAAGTAAACAAGTACATGCACCTTTTACATTTCTGTTGAAGTAGGTAAACATGATTGTTCCTCTCGCATCAAGATCGATTTGCACAACTACAAGCTTATCTTTAGAATAGGTCTAACTCAGATTAGATTATTTTCTTAATAGTTTAAGTTAGAATAGCCTTAGTTTTAAGCTTCTGTTTTCCGTATTGAAGTTCTGATCTATTGATCAAACCCATCGACTCATAGAGTGCCAGCGGAGGTTGAATATATGTGGGAGAATTCCATACCAAATAGGCTGGGGATAGAACTGCCCTTGCACAGGGTTTTTTGAAGCCTTTCAGTCTGGGTTTTCACCCTCTATTGGGAGCCTTGGACCCATTCCAACACCTTGCAATTACCTTGCACCACTGAGGCCTCAACAAATGGCGCTAGAAGGAGGGATAGTAGTTAAATATGCCTAAGCAGAATACTCGGAAACCTCCTCCGGTAAGAATATCGATTGCCACTTGTAGTCATACTCAAGCATATACTTCTGTTGAGCAACCAGTACAACAACCAACTACTATCCCTGTTACCCCAATAGCTCACCGAGATCCAACAACAGGAGATAGCATTATCACATCACCCACTAGAGGACCTATACTGCTTGAAGAGATACTCAAGAGGTCCAATGATAGTGCTGCTAGATTGCAACAAAGACTCTCTTTATAGAGAAATCAAGGATTAGCGACAATCCACCAAGAAAATCCTAACCCACCGCCTGTGGATCAAGTTAGTCGAGATTCAACTGAACAAAACACTGAAAAAAATTCAGATCAAAACAGTTCATTGAATTAGAAACAACCCTCTGAATTCAATCTTGATTTGTTATTCATTGAAACTGCACCAGCTTCACAAGTAATTCCTTCAGGTGGACCACCACCGTCTCCACCTTCATCTTCATCCTCCTCATCCGAAGGTGAACACTCTTCTGACTCTTCATCTAAGGAAGAAGAATAAAGACCCATGGCTGGACAAGGCCAGAACAGACCTTGGCTTGACCAAGATGCTGTGTGGATACTTGGTGACCAAAACAGGTTACCTAAGAACCTAGAAAAATGGCTTCCTAAATATGACCCAAATGACAAGTCACATGCACTTGATCATATTAAAACTTTCATGCAAGCCATAAGGCTTAGAAATGTTATTCACGAGGATGTAGTTTGCAGACTTTTCCCTTACACATTCGAGGGGAATGCATCTACGTGGTATTTTTCCTTGGAAGCCAGATCTATTACATCTTGGGATGATTTTGAAAAGTTGTTTATCCAAAAATTTGGAGATGAAAAAACACCACAGGACTTAGTTTTGGAGTTATCTTCCATAATTATGAAAGGTAAAGAAAGAATTAAAGATTATAATCAAAGGTCTTCTTACCTAAAGAATATAATCCCTGCTCTTGTTCTCTTAGCCGAAGAGATTCTGGTTGCCTTTTATGAAAAGGGTCTTTCTGCCCCCATTGCAATTTGGGTAAAAAGAGCACACAAAAACAATTTATATGAAGCATACATTGAAGCTATCCAAGTTGAAAAGGATATTTATTGTCTTAAGGATGGCCTCGATGCAATAGAAGAACAATTATCTACTTCCACATCTAAGAAGAAAAATGACATTGTGCCCAGGGCTTCTGCCTAAAACAAGGATCCATTTGACATGACTGATATAAAGAAATTTCTTTAGAAAATATCAAATGAGATGGCTGATCTGAAAATAAATAACAACGAGAATCAAAACCATAATAGAGGTTTTGTAAGGCCCCCTTTAGGAGACCTTATCAACCTCTTCAGAATCCACCACCTCTTGATCCCACCGAGGGACTTTCAAATGAGGAAATCTATTCCATTTTTAGATCCTTGGCAACAAAAACCCAAACTATTCCTGAAACCTCCAACGATCATACCAACCACGACTCACAGTCGCCTAAAGAGAACAAAGAACAAGAGGACCTGCAGGTAAACACTGTTAGCTCTTTCTCCGAACTCCCCATGAACGAAGAGGAAGAAGAACCTGATACCGTGTTCAATTTCCAACACCCTTACAACACAAGGTCAAGACCCCAACCCCCTCAAGAACCTTCATCCTCAACAACACTTCCCAATAAAGGAAAAACTGTTCCTCAAAGGGATACAGTTATTCCGGAGATCGAGTATAATTTATTTGATGATCTAAAAAGAGTTAAGGCTAATATCTCTCTGTTTGAACTATTGAAGATCCCTTCTATGAGAGACACCTTACCCAAAAGTATGGTAGTCAGATAAAACAGAGACTCTCGGAATAATAACTTTGAATCCCTTACCAAATCAGATGATAAAAAACCAGGAAGAAAAAGGACACCCCCTTTTCTTCTGATTTTCGAGATCTTCAACAGGAATGTGAATAACTGCATGATAGACTCTAGTGCTTCATCGAATGTAATGCCATTGTCTGTTTGTAGAAAAATTAACGCCACATGGGAACCCTGCCCTACTTAGATCATCCAACTCGACAGATCAAAAGTCAGAGTAGTAGGAAGGTTGAGAAACGTCTTGCTTACATTATCTGCTGATCCACGCATTCACCAAACTATAGACATAGTGGTGGCTGACATTCCTGAAGCTTATGGGATGTGGTTAAGTATGGACTTGTCAGAGAAGCTAAAAGGCTACTTTTCCACTGACCGGTCTCATTTATGGTTACCCTATAACGGACAACCCAACAAAATCAAAATTAGTAGGGAACCATTCATGAAACAAACAGTCATAGATATGAATGACTCTAGTGAGCCTGCTGGTTATCTCAAATCACACATTGAACATTTCACGTTTGACACTTTCTTTGGAGATTTTCCTGCTGACTGTTATCCAGATAAAAATTTACAGAAACAATCTCAAATCACTCAGTTTACCACTGTACCTTTGACTAGAGATGTTGTACATAATGTTTATAATGTAAATACAAATTTTAGAATAGATCCGACTACTTGGAATTTATTTTTTGATGGCTCCAGGTCTAAGGAAGGAGCTGGTGCAGGTTGTGTCCTCATAAACCCAAAATGGATTAAAACTACGATAGCTTGCAAATTGGAATTTGACTGTACCAACAATGGGGTTGAATACGAATCCCTTTTTCAAGGAGTTAAAAAGGCTATTGATATGGGGGTACAAGTGATTCATTGCTTTGGGGATTCCGAGATCATTGTCAAACAGGTAAGGAACAAGATACATTGCTTATCTCCCTGCCTGATGAATTATCAGAAACTGGTAAGGGATCTCACCAACTCCTTTTCTGCATTTAACATTAATTCTGTCCCTAGGTCACAGAATTTCGATGCTGATCTCCTAGCAAACACATCATCTAGGTTGATACCACCAGAAGGTATGTCACCCCAGACTTTTTTCATAGAGATTGTGTATAGGCCTTCCATACCTGACAATGTGACCAATTGGAGAGTGTTTGATGACGATCAACAAATACTTGACTTCCTCACTGCACAGGATACTTTTTGAGACATGGCCATAGATGAGGAAGAGCATGCAAAATCACTCTTTGATCTTTCAAACGTTATCCTGAAATCTGTCATCACTTTAGAAAAATTCTATGATTTGCAGGATAAATTCAGACACAAGACCAATTGCAAAACTCAAAGTTCCTCCCTAAGTTATGATCCAGTTAACTTGGGTACTAAACAAGAACCTTACTTTATCAATATTGGACTTAATTGTTCTCTCGAGGAAAGAAGAGCTATCATTAAGCTATGTAAAGAATACAAGGACATTTTTTCCTAGACTTATGGCGAATTGAAAACCTTTGACATGAGCATCATGCATCACAACATACCTATGAAGCCGGAGGTGAAACCCTATCAACAGGAATTGTGCAAAATGCACCCTAGCTTGGAACCTTCTGTGAAAAAAGAATTAGAAAAATTACTGGTAGCCCGAATCATTTTTCCTGTCAGACACACCCAATGGATTTCCAATTTGGTGGCCGTGCGTAAGAAAAGTGGTTAAATCAGAATGTGTGTTGATTTCTGAAATTTGAATCGGGCTTCCGAAAAAGACAACTATCCTGTTCCACCTATGGAGCAGATTCTACAAAAGGTGGCTGGTTTTGAAATGTTCTCTCCTGGATGGTTTTTCGGGATACAACCAAGTTATGGTTGCTCCCGATGACCAATTGAAACCACGTTTAGAAAACCTTGGGGCACTTTCGCCTACAGACGAATGCCCTTCGGATTGATAAATGACGGAGCCACGTTTCAGAGAGCTATGGATATAGATTTCAGAGGTTTAATGCATAACTCTGTTGTATTTTATCTTGATGATATCACAATATATTCTAAGAAGCGACATGAACATCTTTTTTCCTTGAAACAGGTTTTTGAACGTTGTAGGAAGTTCTGGATTTCGCTCAATCCAAAGAAATCTATATTTGCAGTCACAGAAGGGAAGCTTCTTGGTTTTAACGTGTCCAAAGAAGGTATGATTATTGACCCGGAACATACTGATGCTATTTCAAAAAATTGGCTTTCCAGGTTCGCGCAAGGCCATGCAGTCTTTCTTAGGTAAGATCAATTTTGTTCGTAGATTTGTACCTAATTTTGCATAGATAGTTAAACCTTCACAGCAATTAGTCAAGAAAGATCTACAGTTCACTTGGTTGCAGGAACAGAAAGATGCTTTCGTTGATATCAGAAAATCCATTGCTGAAGCTCCTGCTCTTATGTCCCTTGACTTTGATAAAGATTTTATTCTCTATACTTTTGCCACTGATTTCTCTTATGCAACTGTCTTGACATAGAGGCACGACAATGATGCTGAGATCCCGACATCCTTCATCAGCTCAACATTCAAAGGTGTGGAACTTAATTATTTCGAAATTGACAAACAAGCCTATGCAGTTTACAAATATGTTAAGCACTATAGGCCTTATTTGTTAAAATCTCGAACAAACGTTATTGTCCCATACTCTGCCATTAGAAATGTGTTAGTCCAGAAGGAATTGGGTGAAAAAAGGGCCCATTGGATGATAGCCCTGCAAGAGTATGATCTAGAAATCAGACCAGCCAAAATTGTGAAAGGACAAGGTCTCTGTCTTCTTACTGCTCAGTCGAATGATCCTGTATAACAACAGAGTGAATGGGAGCAGGAGGAAGATTCCCCAATAGGTTTTGTCAATGTTATTGATACTTATACATCTGAATGGTATGACCATATCAAATTCTTTATGAACAATGGGTTTGCTCTTGAAACCATTGACTTTAAAAAGCGTAGAGCATTAAGGTTGAAAGATGCTCCTTATCAATTCATTGGTGAAGTCTTGTTTAGAAAGAACTATGATGGGGTTTTCCTCAGATGTTTAGAAAAGCATGAGACTAATGATATTGTTTTTCAATTTCATACAGGACCAGCTGGAGGCCATTTCTCAGGAGAATCTACAACTCACAAAATCCCCAGAGCAGGGTATTACTGGCCTACATTGTTTAAAGATGCATATGCTTATGTAAGAAGGTGTGAACCATGCCAGAAATGTATAGGGAAGTTCAAGAAGCCTGCTTTCCCATTATAGCCAGTCACAATTCAGTTCCCATTTCAGTAGTGGGGACTGGAGTTTATTGGACCTATAAACCCCACCTCATCCCTGCAACATAGGTACATTCTTACATCCACAGATTACTTTACCAGATGGACTGAAGCAATCCCACTTAGAAAATGTAATGCAAACCAAGTAATTACTTTCCTGGACAGTCAGATAATTACAAGGTTTGGTGCTCCAGAATATCTTGTTTTTGATAATGCATCATATGTTTCCTCGATTGATTTGACACATTATGCCCTTGAAAAGGGGTTTAAGTTAAAGTTTTCTTCCAATTACTATCCACAGGGTAATGGGTTGGCTGAGTCTTCAAATAAAAATATGATAAATATTCTTAAAAAGACTATAGCTTCTCATCATAAATATTGGCACACACAGCTCTATAATGATCTTTGGGTAGACCGAATCACTCCAAAGGAAGCAATCGGGAATTCACCCTACTATCTGGTGTATGGAAAGGAAGTTGTTCTTCCTGCTAACCTCAGCATCCCTTTGTTGCAATTATCCCAATCCATAAAAGAAGTTGACTCCTCTTCCCTTAAACATAGAATTGACACACTGCTTAAACTGGAGGAAGACAGAGAAGTGGCTAAGAATAAGTTCTATCATCATCAACAGATGGTGAAGAGATGGTTTGATGAAAATATTCATCCGACAGAGAATTCTCAGTTGGGGATTTGGTATTAAGGTGGGATAAACATCATAAGGATAAAAACCAATATACCAAATTCCAACGCCTTTGGCTAGGACCTTTCATTATTATAGAAAATATGGGTCCCAACACTGTTCGATTACAAACACTAGAGGGAGTGGTAAACACTTATATAGTGAATATTTCACTGCTCAAAAAGTAATTCGTTTGAAAAATTTGGTACTTTTGTACATAATTTTGGCGTGTGATTTCTTTTGTACTGATTGGACTGTTTTATTTTGAACAATAAGCTCCACACATTTGGCACTGATTGGAAGCCAGTTTTAATATGGTCTCTATTTTGAACTTGCAGGATGTTATGATGGTCTCAACCTCTTTCGACTGAAATCAGAATATGTTTTGTAAAGAATGCACAACCGAATGATGCAGGACCTCGATATTGATATCTTTCCATTGTGGTCATTATCTTTTAAATGTTTTATCTGTTTAATTGAGATGCGGGAAATGGTTGGAATGTTTTTATTTTTTATGTCTCATTGTCACAACATATCATAATAACCTGGTCAGCTTTATCTACTCTGGATCCTGTTACAGTCACCTTCTTAATAATTTTTCTTGAATAATGATAGGCTGCAAGGAGGGGGGTCTTATCACAAGCCATCCCTTTAGGTTCATAAGTGTTTTAGTGGAATGACATCTTCACATCAAGCCACCACACTTGGAAGATGACTCTCAGTTTTCTAGAGAGGTGGGAGATCCCATCATAGGTAGGTCCACTCATGATCTACAAAACACTAGTGAGTAACACTGCCATCATGAGGTTACCAAGCCTCGGCAGTGCCTTGTAGTCTATATCTCTTGAATGATATCTGTATTTTCTTTTTATAAGATTCCTGTTGTATGCAAGGAAAGGGGGGTCTTATCACAAGCCATCCCTGCCATGATCATGGTTTTGATCTGGATTGAAGCTATCAACATGTGGTCACCAAACCATGATAGTTTCCTTTAGTGTCACAGCTTAAGGACAAGGGGTCTCCTTACCGAGCCAGATTGATCAGTTTCTGGATTAGTTCTGTGAATGGCGCTATCAATATCTTATTACCAAGTTAGGGCAGTGGTCTTGTATCAACAAGGTCTTATTTTGTAAGTTATTTTAATAAAAAAAAAGGGAGAAAAAAAATCTGTGTATATATTAAGAAAGATTGTTGTGTATAAAACCAATTAATAAATCAAGGTGATGTGTAAATTGGATATCCATGAGTAGTTCTAAGTTTGTCCCATGTTTATCAAAAGATGTTGATTCAATGATTGCATAATGATTAAGAAATCTTACTGTCTCCTAACCCTCCTTATCATATTTGCATTACTTTTAACATGATCATTGATGGGAATGTATCAATCTTATGTTTTTTGCTCATTGGTTGTCTCTTTACCAATATTTTCTAAAATTTCAGGTTGGTAAAGGCATTTGACCAGTGCCCCGTTCTAGCTAAAAGTTTGATTGCAGAGATAACTGGTTCTTCCCAGCCAGTCACCATTTGTTGTGACCACAACAGATCCCATGCTTCGGTCAAGCATGAGAGCCCCGATTTTTTAATTTGCGCAAAGATATTTGTACAAGTGTTCTTGTGAATATGAATTTTTAGCTTGATTTCTACAATCTTGTACTTATGCCTTTGCTTAGCTTAATTTGTATTGATTCCCTTAGAATTTTTCAGAGTTTTTTGATCACAGAGAAATTCAAATTTCTAGTCTTTTATTGCTTGTTTTCTGCCTTTCCAAAACCCGACTAATGGACAGCCTGAAATCCTGAACCCGAAAGTTGTGGGTTGTGGGAAAACAATGTTTATTTGTTTGGTTTTGGTGATCCCGAAACCCACAACCTACAAGGTGCGGGATGCGAGAACTCCTTGCCAATAAGTTTGGGAATCGTCACTCCGAAACCCGAAACCCACAGTTGCGGCTTTCGGATTTTGGATTCCCGCTTTTTCTTTTCAATTGCTTAGTATGTTCTGAAACCCGCAACTCGCAATTTTTGGGTTGCGGCTTTCGGAAATATGTTTTGTTTTTTGTTATCCATGTGAGCGATCCCGAAACCTGCAATTTTTGGGTTGCGGCTTTTGAGAATCATGAATAAATTTAGAAATAATTTCCCAAGGTATTATCCCACATCCTGCATTGATAAATCCTCACTGTCTGTTTAGTTGATCCAATGGATGAGATTCAATTATTCAATTTTACGTTGCAATGTCTTGTTTTTTCTGTCATCATGGATGGGATTCTCACTTTGCTTTGCATTGCATGATCATCCTTGAAAACATCATTGCTTGATAAGATTGACCTGTAATGACAGTGTTTAGATGCGATGCTATATTATGTTGAAGGTGTACTTGTTATGATCCTTTTCGAATTAACATGCTCTAACGTCGTCTCATTCTAGTTTGAATGATTGTAATCCCCAACTTCGCATGACGGTAATCATTGAAGCTCATCATATTCAATCATTTTGATCCTCTGTCACTCATTTTAAATATGGCCGCAGGTATGAAGCACTTAGTTCGTCGTTTGAGTTGGTTAGAAAGTTTTCTTGTTTTGGCAAGTTTTCTGTTTGACAATTTGTTGGATAAGATGCAAATAGGTTGTGAAGCCTTCGATGAACTTTCCATGCACAAAGAGCTTCATTCTTTGATATTTACTGAACCTATGTCGCCACCTTGTGATGCAGGTGTTCCTGATATCGACAGTGGTAGTGGAGAAGAGATTTATGAAATTTTGCCAGTTTGCTTACCGCCTCCTCAAAAGGACAAAGAAGAAAGCAGTGAACAGTTGCATGATCAATATGATTCTATTATCCAAGATCTCATAATAAATGAAGAACCCGACACATCACTGTCTCCCGTGAAACAAGATCCGTTGTCCGATTTTTCTTTTTTTGATAGCGTTATGGATCAACCAGGAGATTTTGTGGTGACTCAGCAGGAAGGTTTCAAGGACCGACTATTCCCTGTTGTCGATAGCTATTAAGTTGTTGACAAATTATTCAATTTTTCTACGGGATTTTCCCGAAATTCCAAGATGACTTTTGTTCAAAATTCACCTTCAAGCGGAGGGAATTTGCTGAGTTAGAGTTGTTTAGATTATTATGGCTAGATTCCCTGGATTAATAGCCGAATTTAAACTTTGTAATCCTTATCTTTTGGGATTCCCTTTTTGTACTCCATTGTAATCCTCTTTTAAGGAAGAATACCTCTCATGCACAGGGGGGTTGATAATTTTTGGGTCAGAAATCAGCAGGAGAGGACGTGGAGATACTCTATTTTATTAGAGCCTTGTAATTTTTTTTACAGACTTCTTAATGTAGTGAAGTAATCGTTCATATCATATCTTGTTTATCATCAAGTTTCTTTGATGGTGTCTGATTTCTAATTTTAAAATTTTCATCTACAACATGTGTTGTTTCTTTTGCATACATTAATTAATGCACAGATCTCTTGTATTGATTTTTCTTATGACAGATCTTTGTATAAGGGTGTCTTGTTAAATTTCTTTGATTTAGATACTTTCTTTATTGATTTTTGCAAATGATTCATATACTACCTAATCAATGTTAATTTTTTAGTTAGCACAGTGATTACAGATTGATCTTGAACAGGCTTAATTACTTGAATTGTTCTCTTTAATTTTCATTAAGTTATTATGATTTAAGTAAACAAGTACATGCACCTTTTACATTTCTGTTGAAGTAGGTAAACATGCTTTTTCCTCTCGCATCAAGATCGATTTGCACAACTACAAGATTCTCTTTAGAATAGGTCTAACTCAGATTAGATTCTTTTCTTAATAGTTTAAGTTAGAACAGACTTAGTTTTAAGCTTTTGTTTTCCGTATTGAAGTTACGATCTATTGATCAAACCCATAAACTCATAGAGTGCCAACGGAGGCCAAATATCCGTGGGAGAATTCCATACCAAACAGGCCGGGGATAGAACTGCCCTTGCGCAGGGTTTTTCAAAGCCTTTCAGTCTGGGTTTTTACCCTCTGTTGGGAGCCTTGGACCCATTCCAGCACCTTGCAATTACCTTGCACCCCCGAGGCCTCAACAGGGCGTAATGAATTTCATAATTCTAAAAAAGTACAACACTACCATTATAAATTTTGAAAAAATAGTTGTATCATAAGACAATCCGTTCTCTACAATTATACAAAAACTGTAACAAAATTCCATCATTTAGGTACTCAACGCTTGCATTAACATTGACATCTGGATTGTCTTACTTGGAAAATAACATACCAATGTTGGAAAAACTCAAGTTTAACATATTTATACAAAATACATAAATAAAACTTGTACATTTTGGATTAAGCTAACTCAATTTCTTACATTTCATCTTCTTACACCATATTCAAATTTATTATGGAAGTACCTCAATTTATACAAGTCAACATATTGTTGTTTTTTCATGTTTTCATTGCCACTAATGTGCCACAAGAGACCATCATTAGTTTGCATTCACCAAAAATATAAAACTCAAGATCTATATCATAATCCTACTTAACTGTGGGAGTCATATTCGTTATATATCTTACTAGAAAATATCAAATTGCATTAGATCTTGATGCCTCACTACAACAAAATAGCCCTTTAGGGGCGGTTTTGGCTTGCGAGGGTCTTGGTAAAACCCCCCCTAAAAGTTTTTTCAGACCTTTGGAGGCGGTCTTTTAAAATCGCCCCTAAAAGTCATAGAAATTGGACTTTTGGGGGCGGTTTTTTTAAAACTGCCCCAAAAGTCCTGAAATTTGACTTTTGGGGGCGGTTTTGGGAAACCCCCCCCTAAAAGCCCAATTCTCATAACTTTTGGGGGCAGTTTGTCAAACCCCCCCTAAAAGTCATGAGAATTGAACTTTTGGAGGCGGTTTTTTTGGAACCGCCCTTAAAAGTCATGAGAATTGAACTTTTGGAGGCGGTTGTTTGAAAACCCCCCCTAAAAGCCCAATTCTCATAAATTTTGGTGGCGGTTTGTCAAAACCCCCCTTAAAGGTCATGAGAATCGAACTTTGGGATGTGGTTTGTTTGGAACCCCCCTTAAAAGTCACGAGAATTGAACTTTTGGAGGCGATTGTTTGAAAAACCCCCTGAAATCCCAATTCTCATAACTTTTGGGGGCAGTTTGTCAAAACCCCCACTAAAAGTCACGAGAATTGAACTTTTGGAGGCATTTTTTTGGAACCCCCCCTTAAAAATCATGAGAATTGAACTTTTGGAGACGGTTTTTTTGCACCCCCCTTAAAAGTCATGAGAATTGAGCTTTTGGAGGCATTTTTTTGGAAGGGGGTTAGGTGTGTCACATGGGTTCAACAATGCATCTCATCAAAACATTGGAGCTAAGCGCACACAAGATATTGTAGTGTTAGGAAGGGTGTGCATCATCATCCAACACCATATACCATTAGAGATCTACAATTGAGGCAGTCATGTTAGTTTTTTCACATCAAAGATGGTTCTCACACTCCAACTTTCCATGATCCATGGTCAAAATACAAACTCGTGTGCCATAAAATTATCCTTTATGGCTAATGGGCCATGTGTAGGGCCCTAATCACCACATGATTCCTACACAAGGAATATTTAGCTTGCAAGTGGGTATGGTGGCCATTTCAATATTTACAACATCATGGATGGCTCTTGAAGCCTAATCCATGGCGTCCATGGTGTTAGATCAAAATCTAGTTTATAATGACTGGTAGTTACCTCAAGGTCTTGTGACCTATGGGCGTTTCTCTATACCACCACATAGGCCATAGGCAAGGAATATTTAGCTTTTGAGCAACACATTGTCATTTTTTTAGTATTTTCATGTCATTGATGGTTCTAGGAGCCTATGTTATGGTCCAGGGCCAAAATGTAGGTTCTTGGGCAATAAATTTTATTTTGAGACTCATGGGCCATGCATAGGGACTTGAGTCATCATACATACCCTAGATAGGGAATATTTTGTTTATAGTCTAAGTTCTTGTGTTTATTTTTGCACTAATTTTGTTTTGATAAAATCCCATACAATGATCATTCAAACCTTGATGTCAAAGTCTTTGATCTAAAACCTTGGTTATAAATAACCCAACGCCAAAGTTTATTGTGTTAGTGTGTTGATTTGGTGTAGTAGGCATGTTAGCAATTGGGTTAGGGGGTATTGGGTTAGGGTTAGAGGGACACTGGCTTAAGGGGATATTTTCTACAATTTCATAATGTGGTAGGCTTTGGGGAGTTTTTGGATTAAAATCTAGTCACGTAAGGGATCAATGGGTTAGTGGGAAAGGGGTTCTGGTTTTGTTGGTACTAGTGGTTAAGTGGTTGATAAGTTATCATGTTATTCGGTTTGGGGTTAGATGTTAAGGTTAGGTACGAGGTGAGGGGGTTAGAGGTTGAAGCTTCCTAGGTGCATGAATTCATTGCATGGTTCAAGTGTGCCAAGTGCATGAGTCATTTACATGGGTTGGTTGTGTTAGGTCAGTGTCTAATTAGTGGCATTATTTATGGTGGCCATTTCAATATTTGTAATACAAAGGATTGTTCTCGCGGCCTGGACTATGGCATGTGAACTAAATTTAGGGTCTACTGCCATATTAATTTTCCATGGGGTTGATGGTCCATGCACGTTAACCTAGATTACCACATAAGAATGTCTAGACTACATGTGAGATCGTCATGATCATCATTGTCACCATCGTCGATGTCATTGTTGTTGTTGGTTTTTCCATGGTTATGTAAACCAATAAACCAACCATGGTTTAATATTTATAGGTTATGTAAACCAATAGTGGTTCTCATGACCTAAATAATGGTCCATTGTTAATAAATTTACTATATGATTCATGGTCCATGTGTAGGGCCCTATACATAATTCCTTTACCTTACAAGCGAGATATTGTGGCCATTTCAATATTTGTAACATTGACGATGGTTCTCGTGGCCTATACCATGGCCTATAAACTAATTTTAGGTCCTGATACCATATTAATTTGATATGGGGTTGATGGTCCATGCATGTTAACCTAGACTACTACATATGACCTACATATGGAATGTCTAGCGTATATGTAACAATTCCCTCTATTGCTCTTGAGTGATGATTAAGGCCTTGTGACATCACATAATCTCTAAAGAGTGAATGTAATTTCAACTACAAGTGGGATATGTTGGTATGCACCCTATAGGCCATAAGGAAAATAGTCACAGGCATTGTTTGGCCAAAATATTTTGTGATTCTCATGAATCCAATGAGGATAGATTAAAAAGTGTTCCTCCAATTAGGATAAGTGAGACAGTTTGGAGAGAGTTTGTACTATCACGAAGCACCGCTGAATTCCAAGTAATCAAAAAGTTTAAATATTTATATAATCAAGTTACATGAAATGTCTATTGGCTTGTAATGTTGACCTATATTATTGTAATTTTTTAATTGATTTGTAGGAGACAAAGAGATAAAATAAGCAAAATAGAGAAAAGGAGCAAGACTTGCACACTTTTGGATGTTGTGGTTATCAAAGGATCGAACATGACATGGTAAGTACTTTTGATCAATTATATTTTCTTTATATTGGCATAGTTTGGATTCATTGTAATGCTACAAATTAACCATACTATTTAACTTTTTATAACTAGAAAAATTCTAGATCCTTCGATGATACATCCACTACCATTACTAGGGCAGACCTATGGAAGAAGTGCCATCAAAAGAAGGATGGCACTCCAATCACACCAGTTGCAGGAGAAACAATAGTAAGTTACAAACCTTCTATTTTAGATATAGATTAGAATTCCATTTTATTTCATGTTGGAAATGTTTTTAACATGATTTTGTTTAATTGCATGAAAATGCCAGCAAAAAATTGAAGAAGCACAATCAAAAGTGGCATCTGAACAATTTGCATCTAGGGATGATGCCCTTGCTAGGGTATTAGGGCCTGATGCGAGGGGACGATGTTGTGGGGTTGGCCTCGGAGTTATGCCAACTAACTTGTTTGGAAGAAACCCATACAAGGAATCCCTAGTTGCAAGCCAGGTTACAATCAAAGAAAATGCACAAGAAATCTAATGTCTAAAAACAACAATTTATGAACTCATGAAATGAGTAGAAGCCATGGAGAAAGAAAATGAAATCAACAATGAAAGTGTTAGTATCAAATTCTTTACTCTTCTCCCAATGTACATTTTTTGACATTAATGATTTGAATTCTAATATCACATTGTTAATATGAACAACTTCCTACTGTACAAAATGTAGTTAGCTGCAACAATAAAGCATGTTGCATATTGTAGAAATGTATTGACTAAAGGGTAAATACATATTAAGCTAAAGTGGTTATATGATAATATATATATGAAATTTTTGGGATATCTTGTAAGTTGGAGTATATTGGGGTTTATAGTGCTATTGGGCATGTCCATTGTAGTTCCACCTTTATTAACAATACTCAACTTCTGCATTATATGTATTTTTTGTATGGACACGTGGATGAATAGATAGTTGTATAACACAATGAATAAAATGTTGTTATATTCATAGTGGCTGGAATCCGTTTTGAAGAATTATCCACTTTTCTATTCATGGCATATTCATTAAGAAAACCAAGAAAGTTGTCACTGGAATTTTCAACAGAGGGTTGTTTTACTTCATAGCCAAAGTCCATCTTTTATGGGCGAAGCACATCTTAATCATAGTTCTTAACATTAGAAATATTGCTTGTATTTTTCCAAAATAGATGGACATGAAGAACTCTATTGTGTTGGTCCAAATTTGCAGATGTTGGGGCAGCCTTCTAGGGATTTTCTAATCATACACTAAACCCAACCCTATTCTCCCTCTCATTCCCTGTCTTCATCTTCCTATCCTACACTATTCTTCTTCTAACCTTGAGGCCTTGTATCCTACCCAACCTACTCTTATGACATTCATAAAGTCTCAGGAAATTTCTGAGTTTGTGTTGCTTACTAGTTGTTTATTGTACATGTTTCTGAGTCTTTAAATCAGAGATTTGGTTACTAAAGTTGTAGACAAGCAAAACCAACAAATGTTATACCTTAAATGCTGCCCCAACCATTTGCAAAATCTGAAATACATGGAAAATTAAGAACTGATTTGACACATCAATACAACCAAACCCTGTGATTAGTGTCTCTTTTAGCTCCCTTTTTGGCGTCCACTAACACTTTTAGTGTATTTTTCTTCATTTTCTAGGAAAAGTTGGCGCTATTTCACGAGATGGCGCTTTTCCTAACATTTTTTGCGTCCTTTTTTTTAAATTAGGTGCTAAATTGGATGTTAATTACATCCACTTTAGATCCAGGAATAATGCCAGGCATAGAGACCTCAATAACGCTTATTTTTTCTTCTTTTAGTGCCAAAAATAACGTCCTCCATAGTGCCAAGATTAGCACCAAGTTTAGCTTCCTCTTTTGCACCAGTATTTAAACAAAGAATTGCGCCTAGTTTGGCTCCCTAAGTTGCACCAAGAATTAAGCTAGGATTAGCACCATGTTTAGTGCATAATTTAGCTTCCTAATTGTCGGTAGATTTAGCACCAAATTTTTCGTTTACAATAATGTCTAGTATAGCATCTAGTTTCGCTCCCAAAGTACCACCATGTTATTCCTCCTAGTATTGTGCCTAAATTTGCTCCCAAAATAACACTGAGTTTTCCTCCTAGAATTGATCCTAGTTCAACATATGAGTTACTTAATTGATGGGATAGAGGCTATTGGTTATTGGAGTTGAGGGTTATATTTGGGAGGGTTGTGTTAGACATTGATGTCGATGGCTATGATGATAAGGACGATGATGATGATTATGATGTCAATGATAATGATGATGATGAGGATGATGCATGTTATTCCATTATTTGACCGTGAGTGACCCTAATTGAACCTAAGTGGCCCTTTTGGAAACTAAGAGACCATAATTAATCCTAAATGGCCCTAATGGCATCTGAGTGTCCATACGACATTTGAGTCACTCTAACGGCATGATGATGATGTTGTTGCATCCTGAAAATGATAAATATAACATTGATGATCTGTATGATATTGACTAGGATGTTGATGATGACGATGATGTCAATGTCAATGATGATGATGTAGGCGATTATAGCACTATTTGATCTTGATTAATCCTACTGGAACCTAAATGACCCTAATGGCATCTGAGGGACCCCAATAACACCTAAATGACCCTAATGGCATCTGATTGTCCCTGACAACATTTGAGTGACCCTAATGGAACTTGAGTCACCCTAACAACATGAAGATGATGTTGATGATGCATGATGATTTGATTACAAGATGATAACAATGACAATTATGATCACTTCATTGATAATGACAATGACGATGACTATGGTGATAATGTCGATCTCTATGATGATGGAAATTATGATAACGACAATGATGACGATGAAAATGAGGATCATGACGATGCCAATGTTAATGATGATGATGCATGTGATAGCACTATCTGATCCTAATCCATCCTAATGGCACCTAAAGAACTCTAATGGCATTTGAGTGACCCTAATGTCACGTAAATGACCCTAAAGGCATCTAAGTGTCCCTAAAAACATTTAAGTGAACCTAATGGAATTTGAGTGACCCTAACATCATGACACGGTGACGATGATGATGCATGATGACAAATATGATGGTGTTTATGATGATTTGATTATAAGATGATAACGATGACAATCAATGCTTACATTCCCAATCAGAGGCAAAATATCTTCTATGAAACTCATTTGATTAATAGGTGGTTGGATTCCTTTTTCATCATCACAATGATCATGACGATTATAATCATGAAATTGATTGTGATGATATGTGATGATGACACTAGTTATGAATATGGTGATAATTTCGATGTCTAGGACAATGGAAATGATGATAACGACTGTGATGATGATGATAGTGAGGATCATGACAATTACTAATTATTAAGACCCATCGACCAGTTAGGCGAGGGAAAATGTCTTTTATGAAATTCTTGAAAGGTAGTAATATGTCTTGTTAATCATCACAATGTGGTTGACATGAATGACTATGATCACAATGATATATGACGATGAAAGTGATGATGATGATACTGATGTAATGTATGATGTTCACGATGATGATACTGATGTAATGTATGATGTTCACGATGATGATTAGGACAATGATGACGATGATGATGCCGATGCCAATGTTCATGATGCATGTGATAACACTTATGGATATTGATTGATCCTAATGGCACCTAAATGACCCTAATGTCACCTAAATGACCCTAATGTCACCGAAACAACTTTGATGGCATTCGAGTGTCTCATTCACAAACCAAGCTCTAGAGTTTATTTGCCAATGTTTTGATGGGTAGAATATCTGTTGGACATGGCTATAGTTTATTTGATTCCCACTATCTTTAGAATCATGGTTTAAATTCATAGTTTCAAAGCAAGTTACCTTTAGGTATTTCGATTCAAACCCAACTCTAAATCAAACTTCAATATTGTTGAGATATGGGTTTGATGGAGATAAACCAAGTCAGATTTCATGGAAAACTTGTAAGTATTATTGTTCAAGCCTAGAATGAATCAATTCCATATCCAATGATTAAAAGTAGTACAAGCAAAACAATAGACCTGCATTGTGGCCTTTTTGTTTATATTGAGGATTTTTTAAGGTTTCCTGTCACTTCTTAAAAGCATTCAAAGCATGATTATTTTTTAGTAATCTATGGCAACTTTTATTGTGGCGATTTTGCTTTACCATATAGAGTTAGAGACAATAATATGAATTATGTAGATTTAGGAGGTTAATTCTGTATTTACAAATTTGTGTTCATAATTCCACTGAGACAATGACTTAAGAAATACAACCTAAAACAAGTGAAGTGGGAACTAGACACATAGATAAAACCTCCAAAGGCCCCTTCAAAAGGAGACTTCTTTAACAAGCAATGTTCAATGATAGCCAACAAAGCCCCGAGGAATGTCTACAAGGAAATCAAGCCAATCAAATGTGTTCACATACCAACCTCCAATGGTTAAACTCTCCAAAGGTGCCCAGGAAAGCATGTATGGAAGTGAATCCACGCTGATGAGAAACCCCATATCCTACGATTTTTACCCTAGATCTTTCCTAAATGCAACAACCTCCATAACTAGATAATGAAACAATGCAAGTAACCCCCAAAAGAATGGGTTGCTCCCTCCAACATAGCATGAAAAGCGCCTCAAATAGTTTCCAAGCAAAGACCCCCACTCAACCTTCCATAAATCCACTTGAATATATATATATAGATATATATATATATATATATATATATATAACATCAATTATACTATAAAAATATTTCAATTTTAATATATGTAGTAAAATATTATTAATAAATTACACATAATTTAGTTTATATATTGCATTACATATTAATAAATATCTTTATTAATGAAATTAGAAAAAATATAATAAATATGAAATTTAAAACATATATTCATATAATTAGTTATATATTGGATTAGACATTAAAAAATATTTTTGTTAATGAATTTTAAAAAAATATAAAAAATATGAAATTCAAAACATATATTCATGAAATTTAAACAATAGAGTTAAATTAAAGGCAATGCTTTTTTTTTTGACAATGGAATTTATTTTTAAAAACTTATTGTATTCACACTGGATTTTATATTTAAAAGTGGCTGGATGTAAGCTTCCCGCGTGAAGAGTAATTACAAGCATGGAGCCCTCCATCGATGCTAAGCGCTTGTTTATATTCACTCTGGTGGTTATGGAGGCCTTAGAATTTTAGACATTTTAAAGCGAATTCAAAACAGATTTTAACTTTAAGTAGTGTGACTCTGCGCCCATTTTATAGTTGGCGAAGCTATGATTTTGTGACTTACTACATTGGACAACGAAACCCTCATTGGCATGGTTTTGGACTTGCATTCCAAGAAAAATAATTGGCACCGTGTATTGTTTACAGTCAACATTGTCTACCCATTGTTGGAAAGCAATCGATGCAAATCCGATCTAGACCGCACGTGAACTTCGATCCAGAGAGGTATTTTCTCTCCCATTTTTTATTCACTGTAAAAAAAATGCATAAAAAAAGGGTTTTCGTACAAAACCACACTGCACATTTAAAACATTAAACTTCATCCACGAATAAAAAAGATTTCATTTTTTTTAGGTTCTCTGAATTTTGAACCTCATGTTTGAGTTTGGCGAAACCTGTGATTTAAGTTCAAACAATTGGATGTCCTCTTCAAAATTGTTCACATGTGCTAGGTTTTAGCTCATAATCCCTCTCTAAAGTCAGCGGCTTCTTCTACAACAGGATAGCATCTTCTTCTGGATGGAAAGCCTCTCAAAGATGATATAAGATGGAGCACTCAACTTTGGAACCACAGATCAGTTCCTCCCTCAGAGAAATATAGGCGTGGAATAAAGGGTTCATCGCACTTATTGTTGTATTAATCAAACACAAAATCATTTGAAGAAGTAGTGGATTCGGTTGTTCTAGGTGCAGGAGAACTAGTTATCTCTGTAGCAGACCGAGATTCAAAGCCTATTCTAGTTCATGAATGAAACCTTCGTGGTCGGTATCGTGGTGAAGAGCTTCGCCCCGCTACTCAAAATCCTGGCTAGAATTCCATATCCCAACCTAATTCTTTTATTGGAAATGAGGATCCCAACCTCACCCGCAAGTAAGCAACGGTCAACCATATAGATACAAGGAGAGGGATTGGGGGTAACCATGTTACCAACCATTAATAATCGAGATGGACTGTTAAATCCCACCCATAATAGATCCTTATAGATAGATTCACATTAGTCCAAATGATGACCTTTCAAGGCTTTTATGACTATTGTTCACACCTAGACTTGGAATTTAACCCTCAAATTCAACCCAGAATTAGAGATTATGTCTATTACTTGCTGATTCATGGTGTTTCTTACCATATATTTACTCAGAACTGCCCAGATTTGTTCTAGGTCTGATTTCCATGCCCCTTTAACTATCAAACATGTTGTTTATTGACTAGGAACCACCCAGAATGGAGGCTTACTGAAGTTTGAAGCCCAGAATTTTTGGTTTATGGCTGGAGTATGCCCAGAACACTGAGAGATGATCTATTTACCACTATTCAATTTCCCAAATTTGTTGATCTAGCCCATAGGTCTGCCAAAAAGTGGTCAAAATCAGCTCAAATTGAGATTGAGGATTATTGCTCCTATGAGATTAGAATGTGGATGTAATATATACCACTAACTCACCCAGTAATTGAGATTAGAGGATGTGTTGTTACCCATGACTTCTTAGAACATGCCCATATCTGAGAAATGGTCTCATCAGCTACAAGGTATCATCATCATTCTAAGCACTAAACCAGGGAATCAATACATCATCAAATAATGTTGGTGGCCTGAGAATGGCCTCAAAATTTACCCCCTGGATATCCATGCAGATAGGGGGTAACAATAGACAATACAACTTCAAATTTCAGTAAGTATGTATTTATGAAAATCCCTTGCAAGCAAGGGAGCTTGCAAAAAAACATCTAGCAAATGTTGAGTAAAGGTGGTGGTGTACAATGCTAAATGTAAGATATTCTCTCTCTGACTCTGTACATTAGAATGTGACATGGTTAACCTTGGATATACATTATAACACCTACTTAAATTTCCATGGCCTTCTAGTGATTTGCAAAGCGTGAGCACCCTATTGTTTGCTCACCAAAAAACATATAGAAAATGTTTAGTAGAGATGGTGGTGTACAATGCTAAATGTAAGATATTATGTGTCTAACTCTATATATAACTTAAGTTGTAGATTGATAGATCCTACATTGGAATGTGACATGGGCCACCTTGGCTATAGGTTATAACACCTACTTAAATGTCCACGACCTTCCAATTATCTGCAAAGCATGAGCACCCCATTGTGACTATTTACAAATCCCCTCTCGTCATCTACAAACCATGGGCACCTTATTGTGACCATTTGTAGAGACCATCCCATCATCCATAGAGAGTGATCATATCATCGTGGTTGTTTCTATCACCTTTAAAGGGTGGGAACGTCATTTATGAGATCTTCCCATCACTTGTAAAGCATGAGCACATTGTCATGACTATTTGTAGAGCCCTTCCCATCATCTATAGATTATAGGAACTTTGTTGTGACCATTTGTAAATCCCTTCCGGTCATCTAAAAAGCATTAGCACCCCATCACAATTCTTTGAAAATCCTTCTCATTGTCTACAAAGCATGAGCACCCTATTGACCATGACCTTCCCATTTTTTGTAGAGTGTAAGAATCATCTCATGATCATTCGCAAATTCCTTCTCATTGTTTGCAAATCTTTAGAGGCTTGTTGCTAGTATTTGCATAACACTTCCCACCATCTACAAAGTGTGAGAACCCCATTGTGACTGTTTGCAACTCTATGGAGTCCTTTCTATCCCCTGCAAAGCATGAGCACCTCATTGTGGTCATTTACACATCCCTTTTGAACATTATTTGTGGGGTGTGGGAACCATATGAAAGATATGAACTCTTCCATGGGTGTGCCACAACCTTTGCTTTTCTTCTCATCCTTGTCCCGCCATTTGAACCTATTTAGGGGAAATTGCTGTCCCATGTGAATCACTCACACCCCCAACCAAGAGTGACCTTACAATATCGAAGAATTGCTAATCAAATTACATAGCCTCATTGGAGTTAATTATTCAACATTGTACAGACACCATGGGCACACCTATATGAGAGAAAGATATTAACTAAAGACCTAGGACCATAGATGGTTGTGCAAGTATTGAAGATCAAAGAAATTAAGAGAAAATGTTCAATCTTGAATTAAAATATTAAGAACTCAAACAAAAATCAAGTCTTGCATAGAACCTTCAAACATGCTTCCAAAATGTCAACCTACGATTTATTTATGGCTACAAAACTGATTAAAAAATTACAGGCCATAAATGTTTCTAGTTTCCTTTTAGACTTGCTATTGTTTCCTGCAATTTCAATTTATTCTAGGATGAAAAAAAAGACACGTCCTTGGAAATCTTTTTACTGTTTTGGTTGGTAGATTTTTCAAGTCAATAGGTCAACTACAAAATCCAGTTCCTATGAAAAACTAAACTCTAAAATTTATTCCAGCATGAGAGGGATGGACGCCTTCTAAGATTCATAATTGACACCCTAATAATCGAAGTTTCAAACTGTTCAAATAGGGTGAAGGATTAATATTGAAAACTTGTCAGGAGGTAGGCAGATCATTGATATCAATTATACTCAAGGTTGAGGTTTGTTTCCTTCCATGTAAAGTCCATTTATTCTTCCATGTATGAGTGATGATATCTATAAATTTTGGAGAATCACTCCAATGTGTAAGGTATCCATGGAGCCAAATATAATTTGGAATTAGCATTGATTATTCCAAATGTAAATAATATTGTACATATAGTCAATAATGTAAGAGTACACAATGTTAGATACTATAATGTCTAATGTTTAGAAGTTCTGGTAAGAGAAAGATTAATATGTGTGTGTATAGCTATAAGCAGAAGTTGAAAGATACTTGGATGTGACCAAGTGGAACCACACTGTCATAAGAGAATATTGTTGTCACTGTATCAATTCTAAATTTAGAGAAGGAATATCTTAGGTGTCACTCAAGGGAGTTGTAATATGGTATTATAAATACTTCACCTTTGTAAGGATGAAAGTTCATGGGACATGAGTTTTTTTTTATTGTGTTTACGGTCTTGTTATTTTCTGGGCATATTTTCTTTTGTGGTATCAAAGCATACCAAGTTGCAACACAAAGAATATGAGTTTGAGGGATTGGATATGTGAGGGATTATTTTTAATCTATTGAGGAAGTCTAGTTGAAGCACAAATCCAACATTGTGATGCTCTCAAGGGTGTTGGGAAGTGCATGAGTGTTGGTTTCTCGCACTGAGTAGTAAGTTTCATCATTTAGATGATTGAGAGAAGCTTGTTGAGCAAGCATGTTGCTCTCAGTATTCAAATTCACATTTCTTTTTTGTCCTACCTTGTGCAAGGGTTATGACTGTGTTGATAGAAATTTTGTTTTGCTACTATTGTTATTTCTCTTAAGAAAAAACAAAAAGTAGACTATGCACATTGTTGTACTAGTTCAAGGGTTTCTTTCCTCTCTTGTTCATCGTTTGGGTGTGGATGTCTTGTCTTTGCAATTGGCTGATTTGCCTCTTCTTAAATATTATTGTTGTTTGAAGATTGCAACAGTTTTGTTTTGTTGCTATTATTGTCTATATACCCTCATACTGTAAACAAAAATAAGAAAAGATGGTATATATTACATCATTGGTGTTAGTCATCTTAAGATTACTATAAATTTTCATTTAGAGAGTCTTTTGCAGTGAAATTTTATCAGCATATTACTTCTCCCAAGTCAAAGCAAAGTAATTCTTCATTTATTCCAAGAAAGTGACATGAAACAAACGATCTGTCTTGACCTGTAATGTCAAATTCAACTTATATGCAACTTTATGTATCCTATGTGAAAGTCTTAAAGATCCCGAAGATTTGGAAACCAGAATTGAAAGCAAGTAATTTGATGTGGAGTTAAAATATTTTTTAAGTTCCAGAAGACTATGTATATAAGATGTAAATGTATATATTTGGCTATCAGAAAATATCGTTGTGTTCTCATTTGAGACACAATTTAGTTTGTCCAAGTGTCCAAGCTTTCAATATATTGTGTTCATGGTTGAAAACTACCATGCATATTAAAGGATAAAACGATAAAGTAACCTATTAAAATCTCACTTAAAACAAATTTGGCTTGTTGCACATGTGTTTAAGCCCCTTTCTCTAGGAGGCAAACACTTTATCTTCGCACACAAGCTCTATAGTTCTTAACTTGCTTAGTACTTGATTGAAAGGATTTAAAATATTACTTGAATGGAGATAAAATAACTGAATGGTGCAATGCAGGGGCATGATACCTGATTAGTGAACTCCATATATTAGTTATTTCTAAATATATCAAGCAATGTTGGGAGTATGTCAGTTGTAACATCTCTAGCAATTTTCTTGGAAGAGGGACTTTGGCTCTGCTATGCAGCTTAAAGGAAACTTTGTAGCTTTGACATGATTTCTAGGTGTTTGGTTGAGTGTTGCTAGAGGCTTGGAGAAAAGTGGGAGCAGTCTTTCTAGAAAAATAATGGAAGTGAAGTGATCCTGGGAGTGCACCTTAGGAGTACTCTAGGGAGCATGCTCTTAGAATTCTACAGGAGCAGGGTCGCTGAATTTTCTAGGGCGCATTATTAGGAAGGTTGGGAGTGTACTTATGATGTGGCTGGCATCCGTAATAAATCTGTAGTAAACTAGTTTGGTAGATTAGTGTCCCTTCAAACATGGCACTTGACGGAACTAGCCAAATGCCAAACAACATTAACAACAACGTGGAACCCTTGAGATAATTGCTTGAAATATTCCATTTACACAATATGGAAACATGCCAACATGATTAAAGATATGCCCACAAAGGATGGGAAAATTGTTAGATCACGACAAGAAAATGAAGTCTTGGAGTTCAATGTTTTGAAGGATCTAGGTTTGGGTTTCTTAGTTTAAAATTGTTGAATAGGCTGCTACATATTTCTATTATTTGTCCTTAATGGCTTGTATCGATCATCTCCAGCACACACATACATGTCATAAGATGCATAGGATCCCCATATATATGGTGAATTCTTTCTAATGCATTGTTAATCTACATAAGGAAGTAGTCTAAATGTTCTACTATTTGGACTTTTTCTGGCTGTCATCATTGGAATCCAGCTATATAATCTTTGGTCAAATTGTAATATTTTTAAAATCTTTGACATTAGAACTTGTCCATGACTAAACACTTGGAAGCTTTGAATTTAAGAGTTATACCTTCCACAAATATAAAATACTAAATATAGTTATTCCCAAAGAGAAGTAACTTCAAAAAAGAGAAAAAAAACAGGAAGACTCAAAATGAAGGTAACTGTTATGCCACATTCTGTGGGCATAGTATGAGACAAAATCTTTTTTCATTTTTTTGAGCAAGATGCAATCCAGAGTATTGAGGCCCATAGTATTCAAACTGTGGCCTAAATGACAAAGCTCTTCTGATGCCTCTAAAATGACAAATTGCCTTCATCTTGCTGGCCATTTTTGAGGTGGCCAAGCCACAAGAGGAGCAGAATTAAGGTGATTGATGGTGATCATTAGTTGTTGATGAGCTGACTTATATAATTGACTAGCCCAAGCCCAAGGATGATAACCCAAATACAACTACAACAACCACATGTGCTTGAGTTATGATTATGCCTTTTGCCAGTGCAACTTCTAGAGCACACTTTTATGACCATTTTCATTTTCTAGTACTTGCCCTAGTGCCAACAATTGTAATAGATTTTGCTAGAATTCATTTTTGGGATATCTAAGCCATCATATTCCTCTTGGTTTTACATACTTACCATTGTCATCAAAAAGCAATTTAAATCCATCATCTTCCTTTGTTTTGATCTATTTTGTTGGAGTTACCTAATTTAGTTTCATGCCTATGTCCACTTTAGTTTCTAGTTCATTTATATGGACTTTGATAACAACCTAAGTGTCCCTAACACATTAGGTTTATTATTATTGCACATTGGATTACCTAGAGATGAAGACAAAACATTACATTCAACATGAGTGGAAGTGGCATTTGGTATGTTTGATGTAGATGTAGTTTCATCAAAGTCCTATTGGGGGTTTACATCAATTCTATACCAAGTTGCATGGATGAAATTATGTACCAAGAACGATACCAATGCCATTCTACTTCTGAGTTTTGTTGTTATATTTTGATTTTCAATTCTGTGATTTTCTTCTCTTTTTTGTTAAACCCTGAAATTTAGGTCCATGATAATCAGACCTTTCTGGGATATCTTAGTGCTTTAGTGGATTGTATTTGACTATGCAATCCCATATCTGGTATCTTCTATATGGGTGGAATGTGTTTAATATTATTGCATGGACTCTTGATTTTCAATTTCCAAGGGGCTTCCAATGCCTCCATTTCTTATAATTTTCTCTTGAATTCACCCCCATGGTCTTTGTTACATTCAAGTTTTGCACTACTAGCCTACAATTGATCCCTTTTATTTGCTAGAGTCTACCCTAGAAATGGTTACATTTGGCCCTTGAACATGCTATTTTAGTTAGCACTTTTATTTTTACAAGTTCTCCAAATTATATTGCTTCAACCTTGATGGACAAAGGAGAACATCCAAGTAGTTGACCTAGCAGGCTATGAAAAGAGGAAAGTATGCTAGAGTTTTTTTAGATTAGTGATTCCCTTGCAAATAGTGAAAGTTGCAACTCTTGACAATCCAATATTATCCTA
The DNA here is from genome assembly GCA_027924585.1 of Larix kaempferi. Lineage (NCBI taxonomy): Eukaryota > Viridiplantae > Streptophyta > Pinopsida > Pinales > Pinaceae > Larix > Larix kaempferi. The sequence goes on from BSBM01000577.1 coordinate 23,961,937, forward strand.
ACTAGAAAGTCTTAGTTTAGGTTTTTGATTTTGTATCTAGAATGATGATCAATTATTATGTTGATACTAGATAGAGAAAAACATGAGAAGGAAGCTCATGAACTTACAAAATTAAAAAATAGAAAATCATGGCTTCAAAAATCAGAAAATAATTGTTGGCCATTAAAACTATAGAATTGGATGTCGGCATTAGAAACTCTAGAAATGGATGTCTAAGGCCCTGTTGTAAACTTCAGCTCCAACTCTTCCATAAAAACTCTAGAAATAGATGTTGGAGTTGGAAAATCCAGAAATGGATGTCCAAGGCCCTGTCGCAAACATCATCTTTGATTCTTGGTAAATTCAAGAGGAGGTATAATATTATGTTTCTCATGACTAAGAAATAAAATAGGGCCTAAGGAGAAAACTTTGGGCCTTGTGAACAAAAATTAAGCCACAGGGCAGTTCAGCCCCAGCAATTGAGCTTGGACTCTCCATAGATCAAACTCTGACCTTAGCAATGCATGACAGGCTTCAGAAATCAAAACCATGCTCTAGGAACAAAGTCTTGGAAAGACTCTTATCAGGTCCCCAAAATCCAAGAATCTGCCATTGTAAATATCAAATCCACTTATACTTAATTATAAATGTAGGAAATATCTCTGTTGAAAGGGATTTTTTTGCAGACATCAATCAACTAAAACTAGAGGTAACAAGTTCAATCAGTCCCGTTAAATCAATATGAAGAAGATAGATTGGTTGCAAACTTAGAATTTGGAAAATTACAAGAGAAAATGCAGCCTCAAACACCATTATAACTATTGCCTCTATTCTTTTGCAAATATCTTACATAAGACTTATTGGAAATTTCTATTATTTAGTCTATTTTTACTGTGCATGACAAAATAGGAGAGACCTGTAAGTTTTCCTAGCTACAATTATTAGCATGGAGGGCAGGGGATTGGAATATTACATTGTATTTAAATGGTAGACTACTTGGTCTAAATACATTTATTTACTTGATGTTTGTTGCTTCATTCCGTACTTCCTTGAATGAGATGGCCTTTGAGGTTCTTGTTTCTAAGTGTCTTACAATTAGTTTGCTCTACCATTTTAATTCTGATTTCTTCTTTGTTATCAATGTAGAGAGAAGGAATGTGTTGAAGCCAAATACAATTTCATCACTTTCTACTTGTTTTCAAGTCTTATTATTTACATTCAAAGTTTGTTACTATTGATCTGATTCTTTAAATCTACTTGTTGCAGGTACTTGTCCTGGGATGATTATTTTATGGATGTTGCTTTCCTTTTAGCTCAACTCTCCAAGGATCCAAACAGGCAGGTGTGAAGGCCACAATTCTCAGCTTAACTTGTCAATAGTATAATATTAAGGCACTGTTTGTACCTAACTGAACATTGTTTTGCAAGCTAGTTTGTATATTAATGTTTGTGGTTTGATATAGATTAATATTTCTTTCTAAAAGGTAAATCCCTTTCTATACTTGCTGGCATTATTTATTTTCCAAGAAAAAAGGCATAATCTCCTTTATTTCAAGAAGAAACCATGAAATTACATTTAGCACTATGTTTGAGGACACTAAAACCAAAAAAGAATCCTACTGCTTACTCTCTAGTATAAAACCAGCCCTAATAACATAAGATCTCCAAGCTCTACAACTATATCAAAATTTTTTCATCCCATTCTTCTGAAAATGGTGTATATAGAACCTGTCTATCAACTTGTGACAGCGTTTTTAAGTACAAAATGATATCCTTGTTAAGGCCTGCATTGGATGTTCCAGAACTAGATGACATGAAGTCATTCTCAATCCAATCCTTCATCATATCAAGTATAGTGAGGAAAAAAGAGTATGGAATATTTACCTTCAACTCCTTATGGCATGTGAACTGCATGATAATAGATGGCAGCGGCCTTTTCAAAAACCACAAACAAAGTCATGCATTTGAATCTGCTCAGATCACATGCATGGAATCCTCCGAATCAAAGCATAAAACCACTTATCCAGTGCAATCAAATTCTCCTTCTAATCGGTCTGCAATCGTACCCATGTATCCCAAAATCCCTAATACGGGTTATGCAATAGGATTTCTTAGTTGAACTTGTATTTATATTTGCAACAAACAAAACCCAAATCTAGGAAACCAAGGGATCTCAACCAAATCCATTGTTTCTTATTAAACATAAACATGATGTGCCCCTGCTCTAGTCCAATCCATGGTAGATGAAGACATCTCAAGGAATATATGCCAAATAATTTACCATAAAAAACTAGAGAATGCCATACAATGCCATTGTTAGGATTGCTACACTAAGGATGAATGAGGTATGCTTTTCGTGTTGATGTATATGTAACTTCGGAATGTATTTCATATATATTTATTGTACCCTTATTAGAGATGTGTTATTCCTCTATAAGGAAGTGTCGTCACGTGGATTGACAAGTGTCGCAAGTGTGTGTACTTGCCAATGGGTTATTAGACCACCATGTGTGGGGTCGGCCCTGAAATATATATTATATTGTGGATGTACCTAGCTAGACAAGTTGGCCCCATAAGGTCACTGGGCAAACAGGTTAGTATAAATAGAGATCAGGAGATCTCTATTTAATTCATTCAGAAAGTCATATCTCTCTCACTCAGAAAGTGGCGCACTAGTGAGGAGGAGGATCATCTGCTTCTAGGAGACTATCTCAAGTGTATTTTGGTTGTACTTTGGTTGAGCCCTTTCTCTCTCTATCTCTGAGGAAGTTGTGGGGTTTTTCACCTTAGGGTTTTCTCCATGGAAACTCTATGTCTCTTGTCTCTCATGCTTTTGATTCTTGTGATGCTTGTCATGTTTATTGTGATTGTTATGCATTGATATACTGTATATGTTATTCTCTCAATGAATATCCTAGAGTATTGTGAATTAATGCTCAAAATTTAACATGGTATCAGAGCTAACCTGAGAAGAAGACATTTTGCAGTGACGGAAACTTGAGTTTCTTGTTTATTGGGTTTCTCTCCACAGATTTTGGAAAAGCAGTATAGTATATTGACTCTAATCATCAAGGAGAATCTATCTGTCTAATCAGAATTCAATTATGAGCATTTTCAGATTTGGCCCTAAAAATTAGGGTTTCCACAAAAATAGGAATTTCTGAAATATGAAGACATAGCTGGAAGCTCCTTGGAAAAATCGAAGTTTAGAGCTTTGGATCGAGATTTTTGGCTGGGTAGATCTCCGGGAAACTCAAACCCTAATTCAGGGCTCTCCCTAGTGAACCCAAGAGGACAAAAAGGCAAATCTGAAGGGTAAAGCTTTGCTGATCTCAAATTTTGAATACACTATGTTGATCAGCTCATTAAGGCACATATTTCTATCCTTTCATAATATTGAAATTCACATTTTGAATTTTTAGGGTTTTTCCGACAAACCCTAATCCGGGACTAGATCCAGTTTTCAGCATTTCAGGTGGTAAGACCTAAATCTTTTCTATTTCCATTTGAAGTACTCTTTAAGATGTCTCACCACACCAAGCTTGAGGATAAGCTTGAAGGAGCTGATAAATTCCGAGCTTGGAAGTATAGGATTGGGTTAATCCTGGAAGAGAATGAGTTGGACTCATATGTAAAAGAAGACATCCCTATCCCAAAGGATGAAGAGGCTAAGGTATTGCATAAGAAAAACTTGGTCAAGGCAAAGAGAATCATTGCTGATTCTATCAAAGACCATCTCATACCCCATGTGTCTTCTCTAAAGACACCCAAGGAGATGTTTGACTCTTTGACCAAGCTATTTGAAGGGAAGAACATAAATCGGAAGATGACCCTGCGGAACCAATTAAAAGGAGTAAAGTTTCAGAATGGAGAAACCATTCAATCTTATTTGTCAAGGGTCTCCCAGATCAAGGAACAACTAGAAGCAGTGGATGAAATGGTGGAGAATGGTGAAGTGGTGATGACCACTCTAAATAGCCTACCCAGGTCATGGGATTCCTTTATTCAAGGAATTTGTGCAAGGAAGAAGTTGATCTCCTTCAACAGATTGCGAGAAGAATGCTCTCAAGAAGAAGCTAGGCTTGTGGCCCGAGAAGAAAAGATGGGAAATGAAGATCAAGCTCTCACAGTACATGCTGGGAAAGGCAAGTCCAAGAAGGAATCATCTCATAACAGGAGATTCTCACACCACCATTATCATAAAGATAAGAAAGATCTTAGATGCTTCAATTGCAATGAGAAGGGACACTTTGCTTCAGATTGTCCCAAGAAGAAGAAAGACAACAACAAAAACTTCAATAAGAAGAAGAAGAATAACAAAAGAAGATATCATGCTCATGCCGCCGAAGATGATGAACCCCCAAAGAAGAAGGCTAGGGCAGAAAATGATAGTGATGATGACTCATCAAGTGAAGAAGAATATGTTCTAATTTCTACTCTCACAGGTACTATCTCCCATGGTTGTAATGATTGGTTGATTGATAGTGGGGCTTCCAAACACATGACTGGGTTTAAGGAATCTTTTGTGAATCTATCTGAACATGAATCACCCCATAAGGTGAAACTTGGGGATGATTATAAATACCCAATCAAAGGAAGTGGTGAAGCCTCCTACAACCTAGATTCTGGAAAATCTTTGAAGATGAAAGAAGTCCTTTATGTACCTGGGCTCAAGAAGAACTTAATCTCCATCTCTGCATTGGATGCAAAAGGTATGAGGGTTGCATTTGTGGATGGCCAAGTCCTAATGTGGCCAAAGGGAAAGAACATAGATGATGTAGTAGTGATTGGAGAGAAAGAGGGAGGTTTGTATAAATTGAAGGGACAACCTGAACATGCCATGGTACATGAATCCATGGAGCCAAGTGAACTTTGGCATAGAAGAGTTGCTCATATGCACTATAGGGCACTTCCAATTGCAAGTAAGGCTGTAGAGGGTCTTCTTGAAATAAAGACCAAACATGAAGGTGTTTGCAAAGGATGTGCAAAAGGTAAGAACATTAAGAAGGCTTTCCCAAGCAGTGAAATCAAGGCAAAAGACATCATGGAAATCATCCACTCAGATGTATGTGGTCCTATGTCATGCAGTTCTTTGAGTGGGTATGTTTACTATGTCTCATTTATTGATGACTTCTCCAGGAAGACTTGGGTATACTTCTTGAAGAAAAAAGATGAGGTGTTTGATAAGTTCAAGGAATTCAAAACCTTGATGGAGAATTAAACTAACAAGAAAATCAAAACATTTAGATCCGACAATGGTGGAGAATTCACCTTAGGTGACTTCAAGAAGCTTTGTAGTGATTCATGGATTAAGAGGGAGTTGAATGCTCCTTATAATCCTCAACAGAATGGAGTTGCAGAAAGGAAGAACAGAACAATCATGGAAGCAGCAAGGGAAATGTTGCATGACTAGGATACCTATGCATCTATGGGCAGAAGCAGCTAGAACAGCTGTATATGTACAAAATAGAACACCCCACAAGATATTGGACAACAAGACACTAGAAGAGGTCTTTCTGGTAAGAAACCTGGAGTCAACCATCTCACAATATTTGGTTGTCCAGTATACACTCATGTCCCAAAGGAAAAGAGGACTAAAGTAGATCCTTCAGGAAAGAAGGGTATCTTTGTGGGTTATAGTGAAAGCTCGAAGGCTTATAGAATATACTTTCCAAGGTTCAAGAAGATTGATGTCAGCAGGGATGTAACATTTGATGAAAACTCAGCATTCATCAAACCTAGGAAGGCACCTATCGAAGTTTATGAAGAACCTAAGGAAACTAGATTTCAAGACACTACCATGATTGAAGCAGTTCCAGAAGTTGTTTGTGAGTTTGAAGATCCGCAAGAACCTGTTGATCCACCCCATGAGGATAACTCTCACAAGAGGAAACCTGCATGGGCTAGAGAGCTCATTCAAGATGCAGAAAGATTTGGCATTCCAGAAGAAGAACACAGAGCAAATAAGAGAACCAGATCACATACCAGCTATGTTGCTTTACTCTGTGACATTATGAACAAAGAACCTTCCAGTTATGAAGAAGCAGCGGAAAAGAAAGAATGGAAGGATGCCATGGTAGAGGAATACCAATCGATAATGAAGAATGATGTTTGGGATGTTGTCCCAAGATCTAAAGAGAAGTTTGTTGTGACTTCCAAATGGATCTACAAAATCAAGCATGTTGTAGATGGCAGTGTAGAAAAATACAAAGCAAGATTCGTAGCTCGTGGGTTCTCTCAGAAAGAGGGAATAGATTATGAAGAAACTTTTGCACCTGTAGCCAGGTATACTTCCATCAGAACAGTACTTTCCCTAGCTGCAGCAATGAAATGGAAAATACACCAGATGGATGTCAAGACTGCTTTCTTGAATGGTGTAGTTGAAGAGGAAGTATATGTGGAGCAACCACTCGGTTTTGAATTACATGACAGGGAGTCATATGTGTGCAGATTGAAGAAAGCCTTGTATGGCTTGAAGCAAGATCCCAGAACCTGGTATGGTAGGATGGACAGTTTCCTATCTAGTTTGGGCTTTACCAAGAGTAAAGCGGATTCCAACCTCTACTACAAGGTTGAGGAAGGGAATCCTGTGATTCTACTCCTGTATGTGGATGACTTATTTGTAACATGAGATGACAGATTGATTGCAGATACTAAGAGGAAGCTTGCTGCCGAGTTCGATATGAAATATTTGGGAATGATACATTATTTCCTAGGTATGGAGGTGTGGCAGAGTGCAGGTGGGATCTTCCTTGGTCAAGGGAGGTACATAGTAGATATCCTAAATAGATTCGGGATGATGGATTGCAAGGCCATGGCCACACCTATGGCATCGAATCTGAAGCTTCTATGTGATGCTTCATCTGAGCCGGTTGATGTCTCTATGTATCGTCAGATGATTGGGTCCTTGATGTACCTGACGAACACGAGACCATATATTTTCTTTGCTGTGAACACATTGAGTCAGTTCCTGACAGATCCGAGGAGTGTTCATCTGGTTGCTGTAAAGCATGTTCTGAGGTACCTGAAGGGTACAGTGGATTATGGGCTCAAGTATGAGGCGAATTAAAAGTTTAACCTGCAGGGTTATGTTGATTTAGATTGGGCTAGCAGTGCTGCAGATAGGAAGAGCACATCTAGGTGCTGCTTTAGTATGGGATCAGGTGTGATCTCTTGGTTTAGCAGGAAGCAGTCCTGCGTAGCACTGAGTACAGCTGAGGCAGAGTATGTTGCAGCCTGCTCAGCTAGTTGTGAGGCAGTATGTCTACATAAGCTACTGTCTGAATTATTTGATCTCCCGTTGGATGCTACTGGTATCTTCTGTGATAACCAGAGTTGTGTGAAGCTATCCGAGAACCCAGTGTTTCATGACAGGTCGAAACACATAGAGATCAAATATCACTATATCAGGGATATGGTGCAGAATGAGCTGTGAAGCTCCTGTATGTTGCGACGGACGAGCAGATTGCAGATGTGCTAATGAAGCCAGTAGCCAGGGTGAAGTTCGATTACTTCAGAGAGAGGCTTGGTGTTCTTCGGATTGATGACACTTCGAGGAAGAAGTGATGGACACATTTGCTAAAGCCATTCCAAGCATGTTGGAAGGAGGATCCTTCACATGGCTGTGGATATAAGCGCTGGATGATGAGCATGAGGATGATGTTCTGGTATGATCAGTTGGATCATTTTTATATGTATGTGTGTATGCATCATGTTGGATGCTAGATATGATTAGTTGGATCATTTATATGTATATGTATGTACGCATCATGTTGGATGCTGGATATGATCAGTTGGATCATTTATATGTATGTATGCATCATGTTGGATGCTGGATATCATCAGTTGGATCATTTATACGTATGTACGCATCATGTTGGATGCTGGATATGATTAGTAGGATAATTTGTATGTATTTTGTATATGCATCATGTTGGATGCTTGGACCATGTATTTGTATTTGTATTAGGTGGATACACTGTATGATCAGGTGGATCATGTATGATGATATGTATCAGGTAGATACTTGGTGTGCATCAGGTGGATGCATTGTATGATCAGGATGATCATGGATGACGAGCTTCAGGATGTTGCTCCAGATGACATGCAGCAGGATGTTGCAGTGATGATGATCAGGGTGATCATGTGTACATCAGGATGATGTATGGTGAGTATTAGGTTGATACTCTGTGGCCGTGGAACAGGTTGTGTAGATAAGCATGTAATTTGTGCCTTGGGAGGTTTGCAAATAGTCTTTCGAGGTTTTGCCTATGGCATGTAATTTGTACCCTGGGATATCTGGCAAATGCTCTTTCGAGGTTTTGCTTGGGAGGACATATAATTTGTGCCCTGGGAGATCTGCAGATAGTCTTTCGAGGTTTTGCCTATGGCATGTAATTTGTGCCTTGGGATATCTGGCAGATGCTCTTTCGAGGTTTTTTCCTATGGCATGTAATTTATGCCCTGGGAGATCCGATAGGTTGAGCTGTGTGCTCGTAATCAGTCCTGGGATGCTCTTTCGAGATTTTGCCATGACCACATGTAATTTGTGCCCTGGGAGATACGATAGGTTGAGCCTTGTGCTCGTAATCAGTCTTGGGATACTCTTTCGAGGTTTTGTGGTGACCACATGTAATTTGTGCCCTGGGAGATCCGATAGGTTGAGCCTTTTGCTCGCAATCAGTCTTGGGATTCTCTTTCGAGGTTTTGTGGTGGGGTCACATGTAATAATTCTTGGAGATATGGACAGTATGAAAAAGGCCTTAGATGCTCTTTAGGGTTCTTGCTAGTCAAGAGACTCTTTTAAGGTTTTGTGATGCACTTAATAAGTCCTGATATTTCCACAGTATGGCCAGTGATGATAAAGACCTGCAGGTGGTGGGCCTACATCCAGTATGAAAAAGGACTGGCTCTGTAGAACTTCCTATGACGAGTAGAGTCAGAGATTGGTTGAGATAGCAGCAACAGTGACGATGATGATGATGATGATCCCGAGAAGAAGACTTGTCTAGCAGATCTGTGTTGAGAAATACCTTCCTAGTTAAGAGGGAGTGTTGATGTTTATGTAACTTCAAAATGTATTTCATATATATTTATTGTACCCTTATTAGAGATGTGTTATTCCTCTATAAGGAATTGTCGTCATGTGGATTGACAAGTGTCGCAAGTGTGTGTACTTGCCGATGGGTTATTAGACCACCATGTGTGGGGTCGGCCCTGAAATATATATTATATTGTGGATATACCTAGCTAGACAAGTCGGCCCCATAAGGTCACTAGGCAAATAGGTTAGTATAAATAGAGATCAGGATATCTCTATTTAATTCATTTGGAAAGTCATATCTCTCTCACTCAGAAAGTGGCGCACTAGTGAGGAGGAGGATCATCTGCTTCTAGGAGACTATCTCAAGTGTATTTTGGTTGTACTTTGGTTGAGCCATTGCTCTCTCTATCTCTGAGGAAGTTGTGGGGTTTTTCACCTTAGGGTTTTCCCCACGAAAACTCTGTGTCTCTTGTCTCTCATGCTTTTGATTCTTGTGATGCTTGTGATGCTTATTGTGATTGTTATGCATTGATATACTATATATGTTATTCTCTCAGTGAAGATCCTAGAGTATTGTGAATTAATGCTCAAAATTTAACATTTCATCGCCTCCTGTAGGTGTGTTTAGGCAAGGGAGAGATGACCACGATTCCCACACACTCACTCCCCACATTTTTCAAAATCTTAGCCTATGGTGTAGAAATTGCAATACACGTCACTAAGCAAAAGTAAAACCCTATTTTAGAAAACCGTTAAAATAGACAACTTTCGATCCATGGAGCCACTAGATAAGGGCATCCCTAATGGTACTCAGATGTCGCAAATCCAACGAAAATGACAGTTTTTCCATTGGAGCCACGATTTTCAAGTTATTGCAAGTTTCATCTCACTTCCCAAGGACATATAGGGACACCGAGCAAATTTCAACCGGGGGCATAAAAACCAAACCGAGAAACAAAATTGAGTTTTGTTGCCTCCTACAAGTGTTTGGGAAAGGATGAGATGACTACGATTCCCATGCACTCAATCGACATATTTTTCAAAATCTTAGCCTATCGTGCATATATTACATTGCATGTCACTTAGCAAAACCCTAGTTTAGAAAACCATCAAAATAGACAACTTTCGGTCCATAAAGCCACTAGACAGGGGTGTCCCTAGCGATACTTGGATGTCATGAATCAAATAGAACTCACGATTTGTCCATCAAAGCCATAGTTGTCAAGTTATGGAGAGTTTCTTCTCACTTCCCAAGGCCATTCAGGGACACCAAGAAAATTTCAACTAGGGGAATATAAAACAAATCGAGCAACGAAATTGAGTTACATTGCCTCCATCAAGTGTGTTTGGGTAATAAATAGGTGACTGTGATGCCAATGCACTCCCTCTACACATTTTCAAAATCGTAGCATATCGTGTAGAAATTGCAATACACGTCTCTTAACAAAACCCTAGTTTAGAAAACCGTCAAAATAGAAAACTTTCGGTAAATGAAGTCACTAGAGAGGGGTGTCCCTAGTGGTACTCGAATGTCACGAATGCAATGGAATTGATGTTTTTTCCACCGGATCCATGATTTTCGAATTATGGTGAGTTTCATCTCACTTCCCAAGGCCATTTAAGGACATCTTGTTAATGGTTAATGAGATCCCCCCAGTATAACCTCAAAATTTAAGCATTCTTTCTGTAAAGTGATTCTATCTTTCCCTCAAGCAGCAAAAGTATTCATGTTCCCTCTAGCGGCTATGTTGAGGAGGCTTATCGAAATAGCCTAACTCGCTGGCTGTGGGATCAATCCGTGTAGCACTACAATTGCATCCTAACTTGCTGGCTAATTAATTGGGTCAAATCCGAGTACTGCATTGGGTCTAATTTAGGTCCAACCTGAGCAGTGTATAATCTGAGGTGTGAGGTCGTTACCTGTGTGTCCAACCAAACTTGCTGGTAATGCTATCGGGTTAAATCCAGGTGCACTCTTTTGCTGGCTGATCAAGAGGTCAGGTACAATACTCGCTGGTTGATCAAGAGGTCGGGTACAATACTCGCTGGCTTATAAATTGGGTTTGGTGAATCCATTTTTTTTAAGGAACTTCTTATAAAAGTAATAATTCCCATTTAAAGATTTGACTATCAAGCTTTCATAATATTCCAGGTTAGAATTCCATGCTCTATTACTATAGCATATATGCCTGCAAGCTTTAAGTTGGTGGGCACTCAATTACCAAGTCGCAAAGCCAGGCCATTTGGCAGGATCAGTGAATAAACACTTAATGGCATCATCTCCCTTATTGGTGTTATAAAATCATGTACTAAATCTGATCATAATAATAATAAAACAATTAGCAGCATATATTTTCTATAATTCCCTAGTTTCAAAAAAAATAAACAGGTATTGCCCAACAAATCTGGGTGTTGTACGGCCTGTTCCTCTCTCCTACCAGTTGCATGTGTGGTATGCCCTACTCATAAATGCACAAAAAAAATAAGATCTACAAACCAATGTTTGGAAAAGGATAAATGATAAAGATACACTGTTGTACGGCCTCTCTAGCTAAGGCAAACAACAATTACAGCTTGCTGGTCATTAATTATCACTCATAATGTCTTCCTCAGGTGGATGTACGACCCCTCTCTCTCCTTCAGAATAGCAACACAAATGAATTCTAGAATGCCTTTTGCCTTTGGAAGAGTGTTTTTGTATGAAAGACAAATGATTGCCAAGTGTCCTCCTCCAAAGAGCATTCTTTTCAGCTACCCATCAACTCACAAATTATAAATAAAATGCACTTTTATCAAAATAGAACAATCACCTCCAATGAAGTTATAGTCTTTTTAGCAACTCTATTGCTGGGAAAGACATCTTGTCTTTTTACCAACTCCATCGCTCATCAAAAAGTAAGGCTCATCATAATGTGAGTATGATGAAAGACTATCTAGTTTGCAAATTTGAAAATTAAAATATAGTCTATTAGAAAAAATGGTGATGACTATGTTTGTACATGGGAATGGGAGACTCAAGTGATTTCAATGTCTTGGAGTTATGGTGTTTTTAAGGAAATCTCATTGCATAGCATAAACCTTGCTAGTTAATAATATCTGGAGCATTATAAAACACATTACCTTCACAAACAACCAATAAATCTTCCCTCAAAATTGAAAATATCCATATTTTCAAGTGGTGGAAAGACTGAACTATAAGGAGAAAGTTGACAATCAATCTAATCATTCCTAGGAGGGATATGATAATTGCATTTTTATCCAACAATGAACTATACTCTTGAGATAGATGACTGAATAAGTATGGAGAAAAAATGGATATGCATATCTTCACCTGTTGTGGATATGCATACTTTTTACTTCTTTTGAGATGTTGCTTTGATTGTGCCTTGCTTCTCTCATTCCAGTAGTCAGTCATTGTACTACAATGACATCTTTTGAAATACACATCCTAGGGAAACATGTCAGGCACACTTCCCCTCATTCCAAGGATGGTACCCAGGGTAAATTGGATTTTGCAAAAGCTTGAGGCTTTGTCATCTATGGTGCAATATTACTTGAGTCTTTATCTTAAGAAGCAAAATGGCAGTAGGTGATGTTAAGAGTTATAGAAGAGTTACATGCAGTATTCTAAGAAAATGGACTGTATAACAATTGTTGTAGGGCTTCCTTTGCGTCAAGAGATTGGAATGCCTTCACTTTCTCCAACAATGTCAAAGGTGAATTTTGATGTCACATTTGGCGTTCCTATGCTGACATTAGACTTTGTTGGTGTTTGCAATTTATTTTAGATAACAATAAGGTCCATGCATCTTTCAATATCTTCCAAATTCGTACAATTTTCCTTTGTTAACATTGCCCAATTATGAAGTGAGCATTTTAAATTTATGATCATTGGAACCTAGGATATTGATAATCTGCATTTTGCAGGATAGCATTGCTAAGTGGAAAAATAAAGAGGGAGATAAAGTTTCAGTTGGGGATGTACTTTGTGAAATTGAAACTGTAGGCATTCTTTACTACTTTTTTATGTCCTTTCTTCTTTCAAAGAAACTCCTAAGTTCAACTAATTTCCTTTCCTTGCTTATTTCATAATGTTGTTGAAGAATGTTGATTGTTAAGAAATGGTTTTGGGATAAAAACAATTGTCGATATGGAGAGTATGGAGGATGGCTATTTGGAAAAAAAGTCCATGGTGAAGGATCAAAGGAAATCAAAGTTGGGGAGGTATACTCAAAATCATTAAGAAGTCTTCTTCTCAGTCTACGGTTGCAATTGTCGTTCTGAATTCTTTATTTGGGTTTAAAGTTGGCAAAGGAGTTCTAATTGTTACATCAATGTGTGAATGTGTTGGTGCCTCTAGATATTTTAACAATTTGTGTTTAGTGAACTCGTAGGTTTTATTCAAAATCTGGAAGGTTTTATTGTACTGGTTTTGAATCAAGTTATATAAATTATGGTGGAAGATGAGGATGACATTGCAAAATTCAACGAGTACACACCCTTGGGGCAGGGAGCTACCATTGAAAATTCTCCTTCAAAGGAAGCTTCTCCTCCACCACCTCCACCAAAAGAATACACTCCAAGCCTTGTTGCAAATTCTGCAACTTTGGAGGACATTTGGATTTGATAGACAAGAATTAGCAAGTTCATGGCTACCTTCTCAAAACATTTGATTGAATCATATTGCAATGTATGGAGAGGTCAAATACAACTACTAGTAAAAAACAACTAGTTTAGATCCATGTTTACCCCAGTATAAGTACTGAATGAAGGTGAGTTCATTAACAATTTTATGATTTCTTGCATTTCCTTTCATTTTCATTGGATTAGTATAATCTTGTAATGCTTTTATGGTTATGGTGTTTAGCAATTTTGAAGTATACCCTATGGATCTAGTATATGATCAATGTTAATTATCTGTAAACGAGGGACTTAAATCCCAGTTTCTTTACCAACATAGATCCTATGTGAAATTACTTATGTAGATTTTTGTGGTTAGAAATCTTTGGGGTCTCTTCAAACAATTCCAAAAGTTAGAAGGAGCTCTAGGCTTATTATGGTATATTTTTGTGTTTATCAATGTGTTTTTAAAAATAAATTGGATTTTAAGCATGGTTGTCTTGGGATATTATTGTCTTTTCTTAGAATTACAAATGATGCAATCTGGGTGTTCATATTCTTCTCTCCCCAATTCTAAAAGGGTTCTAGCTCAATGGAAGAGCGCTTGCCTTACAAGTAGGAGTTTGGTGGTTCGATTCCTCCATGCCCTATTGATATTGCAATATTGGTATTTTTAATAAAATATATTTTATTATGATTTATTATGGCTATAGAGGGTTTCAAACCTTCTTTGTATGTTGCTACGAGGGGGGTTCTAAATTGCCTTCATATGTCACTACGAGGGGGGTTCGAAATTGCCCTTGTATGTTACAATGAGGGGGGTTTAGAACCACCCTTTTAGGTACCTATGAGGGGGGTTCCAAACTGCCCCTATAGTCATCTACGAGGGGGGTTACAAACCGCCCCTATAGGCATCTACGAGGGGGGGTTCCAAACCACCCCTATAGGCCTCTACGAGGGGGGTTTCAAACTACCTCTATAGGCCTCTACGAGGGGGGTTCAAAACTGTCCCTATAAGCTTCTACGAGGGGGGTTTTAAACTTCCCCGATAGGCCTCTACAAGGAGGGTTCCAAACCACCTCTATAGGACTATACGAGGGGGGTTCACAACCGCCCCTATAGGCCTCTACGAGGGGGGTTTGAAATCGCCCCTATAGTCCTCTACGAGGGGGGTTCTAAACCACCCCTATAGGTTTGTATGAGGGGGCTTATGAGGGGGGTTCACAACCGCCCTCGTAGGTCTCTATGAAGGGGGTTCAAAACTGCCCCCGTAGGTCTCTATGAAGGGGTCTATGAGGGGGTTTTAAAATCGCCTCCGTAGACCTATACGAGGGGGGTCACAAACTGCCCCAAAAGTCCCAAAAGTCACTTTTGGGGGCGGTTCCAGTCTTGTAAAAAATTGCCCTTAAAGGGAAATTTTTTTAACATCGGTGCCTTTAGGGGCGGTTTTGCCAAAACTGTCCCCAAAGCCAAAACCCCCCCCCGTAGGTCACTTTTGGGGGCGGAAGACAACCCCCCCTAAAGGCCAAAAATGTAGTAGTGCCTTACATGTTTAAGGTTCATAATTTGATCAAAGCACTATACAAGTACTGAAGAGACTCTACTTTTATTTAAAGGCTTGTAGGAACATGAAAATATAGCATGAGTACATTCAATGCTTATTATTTATGCTAAGATGTCTATGATTTGTAACTTATGAAAATCCATACAAATACAAAACTAAATGAAGTCACTCATTAAGGCCATGAAGTATAATTCTTATTGAGGATCTTCATTTTTCACTTCATCTATAAAACCATGCAAAAATGGATGGTGGAGTGGGATGATAAAGCATAATCCCTAATGCATAAGTTTGATCATAACAAAAACTAGGTTACCTTCTCCTTATTTTTCTTAAGAATACTACCCATAGATCATAATTGTTTTTTTAGGTGTTAATGCTACGAAGGATATGTGATGTAGGAGGGATCAACAAAACCAATCCAACGTGCTTTCCCCAAGATTAGTTCGATTCCACACTTAGCAAAATCACCAAACATAGCAGACTGACTAAGTCTTTCTCGAAACACACAGACTTCAAAATGGTGGTGAGCTGTAATACATAAATATTTCGGGTCTCACCTGAATGCAGAGTGTAGAGAAAGTATGCCTTCCAAAAATATATTCTGCAAATGCTTTCTTCATTTACCTTTTTGCAACTACCTTTCCGTAATTGCAGGTGTGCCTTCCGCACTTCCTCGAAATTGGATTCCTCAATTTCCTCCCGCAAAGTTCCTTCTGCAATTACTTGGACCTTAGGATCTAGATCAATGGTGGACTCCAATCTTATGTGCTAATTCTGAATCTTCTTTGTCCATTAAACCCCGAACTCTTTCTCCTTCGAAATGCTGCACGAGTCATCGATCTCTTCACAGCTTCTCTCATCCGTCGATCTGCCATCACTGTGGAACACTCACTTTGGGTTTCAGAACTCTATCTCCCACGCAATTTCACCCAACGAGATCCTTTCCCCACCATTGATGTGTCTCCTTGATTCTATATGGATCGTCCAATCTCTGTCAAATGAATCGGCACCATCTTTGTGACTCTACATTGATTGATCAAAGAATCGATCAATCAAACTTAACCGATCTTCGTCAAACTTGATCTCCTTTGCTGGATCTAATCATCATCTTCATAGATTCACCTGCACATCATTTCTTAGGAAGAATAAGACTTGAATTCGATTTCACAAGCTCGTTCCAGTCTAACCCTGAGCTTCACCTCTGCATATTCATATACATAGAGCATCGGTCCTTTTAGTGATCGATGATATACAAGGTTTACACTACAAATTAGAACAATTTACTCATGCGCTCACACATAGAGATTAGTCAAACATCCTCTGCAATATTCAATGATCTAAAATCCCAATTTCAGGTTGTTCATACACACATATTTAATCAAGAATTTAACAAGTATTTAGACTATAGGCATCTCATAAGTCACACACAGCCTATTGCTTCCCTATCAAAGTTCAGGCATACAAAGAACTATTATCCTATCATAATTCATACATGAATTCATCCATTCATACAGAGACATGCATGATTATCTTTCCTTCATTCAATCACAATAAGCCTAATACAATCATGACCATCTCCCTTGTCCCGGTTTACATTGTTTGGCCACCTCCTATGCCTCGTAGGCTTACACAATATATACACAGAGGATTCTGAAACCAATTTTGGTTCAGATCCAAAAATCTCTCAATACATTCCTACATCTTATCAACTATTCCTAAAATTCTCAATCTTATCTCTATGAATCACCAAAGCAATTATCGAATGCTCCCACTTTCTAGTACTTGGTTTCATGACTCACACTTTGACTCAATGACCCATCATTCACCTAATGACTAGAATCACACTTAAAACATGGAATTATTTACAATATTTCATCAAAGGACCACTAATTCAGAAAAATGAATACCCCTTCTAGGTATGATCAAAAGTATAAGGTTTTGAAGGAAATATGCTCCTGCATCAGACTCCCCAGGAAGAAATAAATATGACCTCCTAGTCATAAGATTCAATCTTCAATATTCCTAGGTCCCAAACTTGATGTTGAAGCTTTTCAATTGCTTCATGGCTGTCCTGTTGTCTTGTTGCTAACTGCAACTCTACTATATTCCACACTTTTTGTTGCAATGCTCCACTAGCCTTGCTTCTGCAATCTTCCCTTTTCACTTGTCTTCTGTTTTGCTTTGATTTCTTTCTCTATTGATGTAAATATTCATTTTCTCTTCATGTCTTCTCTGAGACACTTTCACCATCAAAATCCTCATTTATTCAATCTCCATGTCTAATCTATTCATTGGCTCTTACACCTGCTTACTGTGAACTTGTTCTTGTTCTTTTCTCAATTGCATCAGAATTTCAAAATTCTTATCTTGTTCCTCCTCAGTATACACCATCTCATAAATGTATTCTTCATCTTTCTTCTTCTCCTGCTTCATAACAACTTCCACTGGTTTTCTTTCTCCAAATAAAAACTCATCTATGAGTTCTTTCAGTTGCAACAAGTCAATATTTCCCTCATTAAAAAGGTACTCTTCATCATACTTGACTTCAAGACTTTCATCAATGACATCTCCTACAATCACACCACAAATGATCATATTTAAAAATTTAAAATCCCTTGGTCCTCTCTGTTTCTTGTAGCACCAGCTCCTCATATTGCTCTAAACTTTTCAAAAAGTCCTTGAGACCTTTTCCATGTCTCTCTTTAGCATCAAAATGTTTCTCTTCAATTTCCCTTTGGTTATCTTCATGAGACAACATAACCTCTCTTTTCATCAAAATGCAATTCTGATCTTGTCCTCCTGAAATGTCTTTGTACATTTCTTTTTCTTCCTTCACCTCTTCAAGTGTCTATCCATCTTCATTTTCCTTGAATACATATTCAATCAAGAATTCTTCCATTTCAATCATCTCTTCTAGCAGCTTCATTTCTTCACCAACATCTATTTCTCCTATAGTCAAAGCTACAGGTTTCATTACCAATTCATCATCCTTTACAACAGGATTATGTTCTGCTGCTATTCTTTTGGAAAACAATTCTCCTCCTCCTTCATTTTCTACGACAATCCAAGATGATTGTTCATTCTCTTCCTTCTAAAACACATCACCTAAGAGTTCTTCAATACCTGCAGTCATACACAAACCATTAGATTTAAAAACAAAACACTCCTCATCTGAAGCCTCAACCATATTATCTTCATGTGGTTCTGAACTTATTAGAGATTTCAAAAAATTATCTATAATCCCTGCTTCATCACCTTATTCACATCTTCTCCAAGCAAAGTGCCATGTTCTGGTTCACATTCCAAAACTTCCATCTCAGACTCAACTGTCCCGAGTTCTTCCTTCAATTTGGCAGATATCGTTTTCTTTAGCTTCACCTGTAGTGAATTCCATCTCACTTTCCTCTTCTTCATTATCCAACCATACCTTCGGTCTTCTTGTAGCCTTGTTTCTAGTAGACTAATATGTATGCTTATTTCATCCAATTCCCTGTCATACTCCTCTTGACTCATCTTGTTGATTCCGTTTTCCTTTGCATCTTTTCTTCTGCTGTGGATTTCCTTTGAACCTATGCAATGACCTTCAGTAGTCATTATCTCCATTTCCTCTTCCTTTGTGAACTTCATCTTGTTCACTTGTGGATTACTCCCAAGCCTTCTCTCAGCAAGTCTTCATACCTTCTATACCTCAACAAGCTGTCTCTCCTTGAGATTTTACTTGTGGTATCCTTCGTTCCTTCTCTTCTAGAAACTCTTGAGCAAATTCCCTTGCTCCTCTTGGGCTTATGCAGATCCACTTCTTCTAAGAACATTCAACTTATCCCATTCTTGCCCAACCTCTGTTGGATTCTTAGGTTCTTCCACTGCTTCTTACTTTCTCTAAGAGTTCAGAAACTCTTCTCATCAAGAACACACATGTTCTCTGTCATAGCTTTCAAGCTATCTACTACCATCAACTTTGTCATTGGATTCAATCTGCAATAATCTCAAACCAGAGTTAATATAAACATATCAATCAATCTCTTATAACATATGTACCAATATCTTATCATTCTCCCTTTTGATCCATCTCCTTTGGACCAATATCTACCTTGAATTCTTCTTTTAAGAGCACACCAACTCAGATTCTTGTTCAACCTGGCTGCAATTACTGCTTTGAGCTCCTTTCAATGCACGCATAATATTTTTCTTCTATGATACCACTTCATGAAACATCAAGTGGTATACAACTGAAACCTATTTTTATTTTCTCTGATACCAATTGATGCATGAGGGATCAACAAAAAAAATCCAACCCGCTTTCCACAGTATTAGTTCGATTCCACACTTAGCAGAATCACCAAACTTAGCATGTTGGCTAAGTCTTTCTCTAAACATGTGGACTTCAAAATGGATGAAATTCATAAATATTTTGGGTCTCACCTAAATGTGGAGTGTCGAGGAAGTATGCCTTCCACAAATATCTTCTGCAAATTCCTTCCACATTTACCTTTCCACAGCTACCTTTCCTTAATCGACTTCCTTCCGCAATTGCGGGTGTGCCTTCCGCACTTCCTCGAAATTGGCTTCCGCAATTGCCTCCCACAAAGTTCCTTCCAAATTACTTTGGACCGTCAAATCTGGATCAACGGTGGACTCCAATATTATGTGCTAATTCTACATCCGCTTTGGCCATTAACCCCCGAACTCTTTCTCCTTTAAAATTCTTCACGAGCCCTCAATATCTTCGCGGCTTCTCTTGTCTATCGACCTGCGATCACTATGGAACACTCACTTTGGGTTTCACAACTCTATCTCCTATGCAATTTCACCCAGCAAGATATTTTCCCCACCATTGTTGTGTTTCCTTACTTCGATCTGGATCGTCCAACTCTGTTAAACAAATCGACATCATTTTTGTGACTTTTCCTTGATTGATCAGAGAATCGATCAATCAACTTAACTGATCTTCATCGGACTTGATCTACTGGGATGGATCTAATCATCATCTTGATAGCTTCACCTGCACATCAATTCTTAGGCAGAATAGGAATTCAATTCGATTTCACAAGCTTGTTCCAGTCTAATCCTGAGCTTCACCTTTGCGGATTCGTATACATAGAGGATCGATCCTTTCAGTGATCGATGATATAGGTTTTACACTACAAATTAGAACAATTTACTTGAATGCGCTCACACACAGATATTAGTAAAACATCCTCTGCAATATTCAATGATATAAAACCCCAATTTTAGGTTGTTCATACACATAGATTTAATCAAGTATTTAACAAGTATTCAGACTGTCAGCATCTCATAAGTCACACACAGTCTATTGCTTCCCTATCATAGTTCAGGCATACAAAGAACTATTATCCTATCACGATTCAGACATGAATTCATCCATTCATACAGAGACATGCATGATTATATTTCCTTCATTCAATCAAAAGAAACCTGATACAATCATGACCATCTCCCTTGGATTGATTTACATTGTTTGGCAACCTCCTATGCCTCGTAGGATTACACAATATATACATAGAGGATTCTAAAACCAATTCTGGTTCAGAACCAGAAATATCTCAATACATTCCTACATATTATCAATTGTTTCTAAAACTCTCAATCCTATCTCTATGACTCACCAAAGAAACCATCGAATGCTCCCACTACTCAAGTTCTTGGTTTCATGACTCACACTTTGACTCAATGACCCATCATTCACCTAATGACTAGAATCACACTTAAAACATGGCATTATTTACAATATTTCATCAAAGGACCACTAATTTAGAAAATGAAGGCCCCTTCTAGGTAGGATCAAAAGTATAATGTTTTTAAGGCAGTGATAAGCCCATGATATAGGTATCCTAGATACCCCATTATGCCATACATAAGCGGAGAAATGTTCTAAAAAGCATTCCTTTCTGTAAGGAAGAATGCAATTTGACTGTTATTTAAACAAAGTGATTTACTGATGATCTCTTTTGTGTTTTAGCATCTTTTATTCACTAAACGTGTGATTAAGGCTATGTGTGGACAAAGCATAGGTGAAAAAGGAATATTGGAAATACTCGAGATCCAAATTAAAGATCACAAGAGACATGATGCTCCCGTTTTCTGTAATTTGTAGGAAAGAATCCCCTTAATTTGGGATCATGATTTCCAATGTTAAACTAGGGTAGATGTTTGTAATAAGTATAGACACCCGAGTAGCAGGGGGTCTAGTGTACATCTTTTAAAACAATCTTTTGCATTTTCTAGTTCAGATACTTAGTTTACGATTTCTACAACTATGATGGAACTTATGAATTTATAATGAAGACCCAACATTTTCTAGTTCAGATACTCAGTTTACAATTTCTACAACTATGATGGAACTTATGAATTTATAATGAAGACCGAACATTATTCTCAATCTGTGAGTTTATAAGTTTTATTCTCCTCCTGTGATGCGCATTGAGGAGGGCCCCCTCAGTGTGTAGCTCAAGAGTTTTGTATCTTTGTTTTCCATATTTTCATGCATTTTGTTGTTCATCCTGAATATATTTATGCGTAGATTAATTTTAATACTTAGATTCAATTTTGCGCATAAAATGTCTTTCTTCCGTAGTTCTTTAACACTGCATATGTAGTTCTGATACACTGCATCTGTAGTCTTGTAGCTACCATCTGTGGCTGCAATTCCCAGATTTATATTGACGTTGTTTTATACGGTGTTCATTGACTAGATCAGATCTATACTCTTGAATGATGATTTCCTGTTCCAAATAAAAAATATCTCTAGTTTTATTAGGTCAGATTCATATGCTTTAGAAAAGATGTACTTTGGATTTCTTAGATTTAGTAAATGATTTATTCGATGAAGTTTCCTACTTTCATAGATTTAGTTTCCTACTTTCTAGATTAAGTTTCCTGCTTTCTATATTAAGTTTTTGCTTTCATAGATTAACTTTCCTGCTTTCTAGATTAAGTTTCATGCTTTCTATATTAAGTTTCCTGCTTTCATAGATTCAGTTTCCTACTTTCTAGATTAAGTTTCTTGCTTTGTAGATTAAGTTTCTTGCTTTCATAGATTCAGTTTCCTGCTTTCTAGATTAAGTTTCCTGCTTTCTAGATTAAGTTTCATGCTTTCATAGATTCAATTTCCTGCTTTCTAGATTAAGTTTCCTACTCTCTAGATTAAGTTTCCTACTTTCATAGATTTAGTTTCCTGCTTTCTAGATTAAGTTTCTTGCTTTCTAGATTAGGTTTCCTTCCTTCTTAGATTAAGTAAATGCTTTCATAGATTAAGTTCTCTGCTTTTATTATTACCTTTTTATTGTGATAAATCTTTATCTGCTTCATTCTCATTAGAATAACTCCCCACCATTACTTAGGACATAGCGAACACCCAACAATGAAGATCCTCTCAACTTAGTGCACATATAGTGCTTAGTACCTCTGAAGTTTGTACGTTCCCTGGTCGGTATTTAAAGTGGACTTCTTAAATGAATACCTGTAAAAGGGTAGACATTTCCAAAACCCACCAGGGAGGATGTTCTTGCATCAATATGTCTCCTTGATCTTGGGCTTGGGATGAGGTAGCAGGAAAGAGAGTTATGGGACATTTTCAAAATATTTGACTCACAAAGTATTGTCAGATTGAAAAAAATGTTGTTAGAAACAACAATAATAAAATGAAAGGGTAATGAATATACATAATGATGTTTAGAATTGGGAAAATAGGAATGCTCATTCTAGAGAATAGAGGAGTGAGGATTTAGTGATGCAAAAAATTAAATGAATGAATTCTTAGTGCTGCTATCCCAATTTTAGTTTTGTTATGTTGCCAAAGTCCATTTTGTGTAGGCTTATATATAAACTTAATTAAGAACATATGAGTTAGAAAATTTCACCAAGCTCAATATTGTTTTTTTATCATAAACAAAATCATTAAATAGATTTTGTGAAATAGTCTAAAAACATGCAATATATTTACAATAAGCTTGACCAAACTTGTGCAAGGCTAGTGGATTAAACACAATTTACATTCATTTATTAATTATGTGCTTTGTTTCCATTATGTATGTATTGTAAGAATGAGGATGCCATGAATTACATACCAAGTGATGGAGAGGCCTCAAAATGTGCTCAAATAATAATAAAATGTTAGATACCAAATGCTCTAACTATGTCATGGCTTTTATAGGAAAGCACATAGCATTACCAATGCAATAAAATAACTATGAATCAATATGTTATAATATACTTTTAAAGAGATGGAATACATGAACATGAAAAAAGAGAGATGACCTCATTTCCTTGGGTTCACTCATTGTCTATTGTTTTCCCTCAAAAATTGTCATTGAGCCACACATTTACACTTAATCTTACTAATAAGTTTCCAATGGGATTACAATTTACACCCATAACCCATGACTAATAGTTACACCCATAACCCATGACTTATAGTTTTGGTGTTTTAGAAACCCCAAAGTGGAGGGAAAAATAAAAAAGAACATACTACTATGGAGAGTGCGAGATTTGAAAACAATCACTATGGAAACTGAATGTGATATTGATTCTTATGTCAACATGGATCGACAATGCTCATAACACATTAGTTCAAGTGGGAATTTAGAAAGACAAAGTTTCGAAGCTTCTTTAAGATGCTTTCATTATGGGACACTTAAAATGACGCATATGCCCAAAATGGTTGTAGCATCATTTAAGCATGAGTTATAATGTGATGGATTTAATGTTATGTAAGGGTACATTGAATTTGGAAATAAAAGAGGAAAATGGAAATGGAGATGCATTTAGGCTTTGGATTCCAAAATAAAATTTTGGATGATGAACCTTAAATCTTACTCCTGATTCATATCCATCCTCATATAACATTGAAGCATGGAAAACTTTAGGGGTGAAATTTATCCCATGGGATAATTTTTTATCTTTCCCCCCAAAAGAGATTCCGCAATTTCCATTTTTTTAAAATGATTCACCAAAATTCCATGGGATACAAATTTTTTACTATAAAAATCTCCAAATTTTCTAGAAACTATCATAAAACCCTTAGAAATTTTAATTTTTTAGAAAAATATCACCCGACAATTTATGGTTGGAAATTTAAGAATTAGTATGATTTGCTAAGATTTATATACTTCATAAAAATGACGGATCCTTAAAATTTTCCATGCATTGAAAGTACAATGATTATTGAAAAATCATGAAGAAATACAATAAACTATTCAAAATACAACCCTTCTATTAAAATTTTATAATATTTATTATACTTTGAAATGTATTTTTTTGAATTCCCTTGGAGTTTCAAGACCTTTAATGGACCAGAAAAAGCTCAATTTTCATGGTTAAGGCTTCGTTTACCCATCAAATCCGTTAACCCCTTTCTCAATTCCCTTCAATTTTAAAGACCTTGAAAGGACTAGAAAAATATCAATTTTGATCATTAAGACTCACGGTTAAGGCTTCATTTACCCATCAATTCCGTTAACCCCTATCTCAATTCCCTTGGAGTTTGAAGACCTTGAAAGGACTAGAAAAAGATTAATTTTGATCACTAAGACTCATAGTTAAGGCTTTTTTTACCCATCAAATCCATTAACCCCTCTCTCAATTCCCTTGGAATTTGAAGACCTTGAAGGACCATAACAATATCAATTTTGATCATTAAGACTCGTAGTTAAGGCTTCATTTACCCATCAAATCCGTTAACCCCTCTCTCAATTCCCTTGGATTTTGAAGACCTTGAAAGGATCAGAAAAAGCTCAATTTTTATCATTAAGACTCACAGTTAAGGATTCGTTTACCCATCAACTCCGTTAACCCCACTCTTAATTCCCTTGGAGTTTGAATACATTGAAAGGACCATAAAAAGCTCAATTTTGATCATTAAGACTCACATTTAAGGCTTTGTTTACCCATCAACTCCGTTAACCACTCTCTCAATTCCCTTGGAGTTTGAAGACCTTGAAAGGAGCAGAAAAAGATCAATTTTAATCATTAAGACTCATGGTTAAGGCTTCGTTTACCCATCAACTCCGTTAACCCATATTTCAATTCCCTTGGAGTTTGAAGACCTTGAAAGGACCAGAAAAAAATCAATTTTGATAATTAAGACTCATGGTTAAGGCTTTGTTTACCCATCAGCTCCACTAACCCCTCTCTCAATTCCCTTGGAGTCTAAAGACCTTGAAAGGACCATAAAAGCTAAATTTTGATCAAGATTCACAGTTAAGGCTTCGTTTACCCATAAATTCCGTTAACCCCTCTCTCAATCCCCTTCGAGTTTGAATACCTTGAAAGGACCAAAAAAAGCTCAATTTTGATTATTAAGACTCACGGTTAAGACTTTATTTACCCATCAACTCCGTTAACCCCTCTCTCAATTCCCTTGGAGTTTGAAGACCTTGAAAGGACCACGAAAAACTCAATTTTTATCATTAAGTCTCACAGTTAAGGCTTCATTTACCCATAAACTCCGTTAACCTCTCTCTCAATTCCCTTGGAGTTTGAAGACCTTAAAATGACCAAAAAAAGCTTAATTTTGATCATTAAGACTCAAGGTTAAGGCTTCGTTTACCCATCAACTCCATTAATGTAGTGCCCCTAACTAGGCACTGGTCTTTATTTGTATTTTCAAGTAAATACCAAGTTTTTCTCCTCTGTTTCTGAAGAAAATCAACTGTCTATGTACTTCTGTTATCTAATGTTTATAGGTCTGTTTTCTATAAGGTTACATATCTCTGCAAGTAAATAAACACGTAAACAAGATTTTTTTGATTTAAACTCTATTCTTCTAACAAGCATAATCTGAAAATTTAAGAAAATACCATTTATTTAAGCTAGCTCAGTAAAATACCTGGACCTGTAGGTTTGCAGTGAGGTAAGAAGATTCCTGAAGACTTACGTGGTGAATTCTGTATGGTACCCTAGCAACCCAAAATGATGTGTCCACCCTGCCGATCAGCTATTATCGTGTTGACCCTAGGAAATCAACGGATTTCCTAGCCCCCCGAGCCCACAGACTGATAATCCCGACAGCAGCTTTCCATCGAACCTTTCCATAGTAATCTTTTGCTGAGTTAACCCCCTCCTCAGTCTTTTCATTTGAGTTTCCCACCTCCTCAAAGCTTCGAGTTAACCCCCTCCTCGGCATTTCCTCCTTTTTCACGAAATAATCCTCACAATTCTCCCACAATAACCCCCTTACTACTTTGTTAACTCTCCCCTTTATAGGAATCCATCTCCTTCCAAAGTCAAACCTCCTTATCACTCCACCGCCCTAGCTGCCGTGGTCTTGGAAGTACAATCATTAATGCGTCCCCCCTTTTTAGGGCATAAGGTGGATTATATATTATTTTAAATCACCCAATTTCTCTCGGGTAGTGGAATTATTCACTAATTTATTTAAACAATCCTTTTAATTTACTTGGAATGATTCCGTTAATTAATCAAATGAAAAAAATTTATTTAATTAATTATTCAACCCACTATGCTTTATATAAAGATTATTATCATTATTATCATTAATTAAATAATAACAATAATAACATAATAATTAATAATAATAGAAATTAAATTAATTGTGAATGGAAATTAGAAATGTTTATTGGTTTATTCGATAAGTGTCAACATAGTACTTCGGGGTATAATTATGGAATCTACTTTAATGATTTAATTCATCATGATCAACAATTATATAGCACACTCTTCCATTATTAATGTTTAACTTTTATACTTCACATTGGAGACACATTCTCTTTAAGGATACTTGCGATTAATGACACTTATACTATTCGTTCATTACCATGTTCACACACAAAGACTAATTAACTTCTTTTACACATTAGAACTTGACAATATTTCACTAATTAAGTCATTCAGTAAATACTTAATTGAGTTATCTAGGATAACTTATAAGATTGTTAAATCTTGATAAGTAGGTTGTAAACCGATATTATTGCGCATGTGCATAATGTGCATGCGTGGCCAGCGTATGCACAAGATGGACATGTACTATAAACATACGTCATATTTCCTATGCATAATAGCTAACTAATACCAATAATACTTTATACAAATTGAATAAGTATACATTCATCATAATATTACTAAAACATCATCTGTTATTTTATCAGTTAACCTTTAAGATTTCATTTCGTTATTTTTATGATTACATTTGATCAATCATTCAGGTGCAAGGAAAGCTACCTACTACCACTAACTCCAGGTCAATGAATACCCAACCCTCAACAGTACTAACTATCATATCCTCCCATCCAAACCTACTGCCACAACCTCCCTGTCCTTCCTCTGCTAGTATAAAATTGGATGTCAAACTCAACGACCTGACCACATAGAACTTGAGAGCGATAGCGTCGGCTGAACAACGGACCTATCCTCTCCTAGCAGGCATCCGACCATCGTCATCACACATACATGGGGAGCGTGTCTCAGCACGGCCCTCCCACGACCTCGGGTATCATAGGAACATAGGGTGGGCAACACATCCATCCCTCTCAACATACTGGGCCTATGCCCTTATCAAATCATACTATGCTGCTCTCGAGATTATCGGTCCATGTCATCGTTTCATCAATTTCGGTTGCTAAGGTTTACTGCATGGACAGGTTCTTCTCCGTATATCAGATCAAGTACCCGGCTATCCCATAACCCTCGTGTCCTGTAGGTTAGTATTTCGCAAGATACACCTTTTATAACAAGCATTTCCATTTGATTACCAATTGATCCATATCATCAACATCATTTTATTTCACGTCACAATTTCATCACAGGTATGTATGGAATATAACAGTTCTATCAATTTCATCATAGGATGGCATCCACGTACAACACCATATATTTTACATTTCATCAACGACAACGCTAAACATTTATTTTCCATTCTATCATTGTCTGATCCATATTGTCAGCATCATTTATTTCATCACATAAAATCATTGAATCGATCACAGCATAATTACCACATTATATATATCACATTTCCTCCAGGACGATTATCAATCAGACACTGTCATTATGGAATAAAAGAATCTCATGATAATCATAACTTAATAACTGCATGAATATAGTAACATCATTAACACAGTAGCAATATATCATCATGTCTATCATGCCGAAAATATAGTTCACGCTGTCTAGCTGAGTCAAACAGATAACAAGCAATAAAGTGAAAGGTGTCTAACCCTTAAACATGCCTAGTCAAAATATGGGGCGTTACATACACCCACCCTTCAGGAAACTTCGTCACGAAGTTATGGTCATAATAATAATGTAGGGAAAATCTTAATGCCTAACCTCTTCATTCTTGCAAGTAGCGGGTGTTGGCCATAATGGTCTTACTTAGCTTTGTCTTGACTGAATATGTCGGTATTATATTATGGCTTTGTTTCTTTTATATCCCTGAGGTGTATTCTAATAATTTAAGAAACATTTAGATTAATCCTTATGTTGAATCTCTAGGATTCCTAAGGTTATATTCAAGTGCTATCCACGTCAGTATCTCACTCTTACCATTTAGTAACATTCTTCAAGTTATAACATCCAAAGAGGTTTACTCATCACAAAAGCTTATATTGATCCAACTACCAAGGACCCTTAAGGTTTGCATACCTCTCTTAGGAGATGAAGGTCCCTGCTATTTCATCCTAAGGTCAAACATTATTGTTACCTTAGTGTTAATAAGCAACCTACGTGCTTGATAACCACAAGTATTGTAATCAAATATTAAATTAGGGGAAATATCATTTATTAGAATGTTCTTAGTAACTATATCCTACCAAAATGCGTAAGTTCACTGATAGTATCTGTTAGGGGTTTAAACAACATAACTTTATTCATTGAGGTGCACATCGGTTCCTATTTGCCTCCATTATTACCCCAGTTACTTGTATTACTGGTTCACTTAATCTGGTTGAGGGTTCGACGCACATTTATTCACGGTAACTTCATTAGCCCCTCAATAATTTACCTGCCTTTATATTTTACTGCTTGTTCATTTTGTAGTTATTAAATTCAAGTTGTTCCTCAATAATAATTCCCCCATCGTGACAATTTAACCTAAACAATTCTAGCGGCATATAACCCTTACCTCTTTCTCGCACATACCTAGTTACTTCAATCTCTTTCCACTTACTACACTGAAACATGATTAATTGCACAATACACATAGAAATTTTACGGTGTTGATTTTAATACATAGATATCTCCCATATCTTGATACTAATTAAATTTTCCAATAGGGGAATCCATTCACACATACCTTAAATTTCGACTTACCACCTCTATTTGGAGTGCCTCATACAACTACACATTATCGCTAGACATGAGATACACATATAATCTTACTTCCTTTCTTGCCAGTTTTGTAAAGATACCCACTCTCATCAATAATTAATTACATCATTTCTCATAGTTGGAAATGCACCATTTCCCTAAAACATAGTTTTATTATCAATTCCAAGTACTTGATTTATAACGGTTATTAGAATATTGGTCAAGTGTTATTGACTTTCAATTATCTCCCCCTTTGTTAGCTTCCCACCATGTCCTTACTCCATTTACTACCTTATTAGATTTGGTTAATACATCTCTTGTTTCTATCGATGATCCTCCCCTTATAAATAAATGTATAACCTGTAGATCCTGTACATAATGGGAAGCAACACAATTATCCTAGTCACCGATGGTGGTAACCATCATCTCTTAATAATTGAACACAAATGTATATTGTTCAACGATTCAACGCATTTTCAAATTGGACTCCACTATCATTTTTAACTAATAGAACTAGAACACTTCTTCATTCCTTACAATTCTTAAGGTATATCACCCTGCCATTTCACTTATCGGTAATAAATAACAACAAGAGCATTGTAGCATCATTAAATTAGGAGAACTATTATTGTTTAAAAGGTTTTCATGGCTATTTCTTATCAAAATACAATTGTTACCGTAATTATTTATTATTCTCATTTTCAAACCAATATGATTTGTCGGGAACCATTACTCCTTCAATTCCTTAAGAATCTCATAGCTAGTTTTGTTCCCACCCTTCTTCGCAAAGGTAATTACTAGTATTTATCCTAGTATTCCATTTTAATTGTACATCACCATTCTTCCTACCCACAAAAGCGACCTTTACGTATTTTGTAAAGGCCTTAGTCTAATCCTACAAGTTGAACAAATACATCATTACTTAATATGTTCAATCATACTAGAACTTCATAACAACCGCTTTAATTGAGTTAAGTTGAGAACCGTGTTGAGATTCTTATGACTCTTTTATTATTAACCAAGATCATCGCTATATCAGGTATGATTAATCCAAAATTTTCTCGAAACCCTTTTGCACCATGACACCAATATTTAACTTAATTAGTCTAAAGCCATGTTCCCCTTTAATAAATTAGTCCTGGCTTAAATACATGGTGTTTTCCCTAATGTGATTCAAAAGAATACCTATCCTTGAATCCAACAAATTTATTTCCATCCATTATCTTCTCCAAATAATATATAATGTATTTTCTAAGTCTCTCTCCCTTATATAACGTTTATTTATATTTTTAAATGAAACTTTTATTTGTAATTATAATTATGAGAGGTTCACGAGTTTTCACTTTAGGTTGTACCTTGTACTAAGTTATCTATATACACACATTAATGTTTGTGTAATTTGTTGTGGGGAAGTAGCAGCTCAAACACCACTCCATGTTTATTTAACCAAGTTCTATTATAGAACACAAACAAAGTTTAGACGTGGTTGTCCTAGCAAATTACACATTCACATAACCATTATACATGTTAATTTCCCAATATGTAAAGCCTATTCAATGCCTATATTTATAATGTCTATATTCATACTTATGAGCAAGGAGCAGTTTGTTAGGATCAACGTGTTGAAATCTATGGTCGTTTTTCATTTATGATTTTGTCATATAGTGAAATTAGTGTCTTAGCATTCAGCTTGCCATGCTCGTTGTAGCGGTTCCTTGCTTTCAGTTTAAGTGTTTGTTTCCTCTCTTCGACTATACTTTGAAGTCTCGACAAGGTTTTTTTTTTTATTTTTATAAAAATATATACTAGATTTAATTTAATTAAATTTAAATAAAATACTCTAACATTATATACGAAATGGCCGAAACCCCTTTTCTTTTTCTTTTTTTCTTTTTCTCTCTCTCTTTTTTTTATCAACAATTAAATTAAATTAACTTAAATAATAGAATAAAAAAAATTAAATTAGATTAAATTAATCAAATTAAATTGATTAACTTAAATTATTTAATCGAAAGACATCAAATTAAATTAAATTAAAAAAAAAACATTGGTAAAATTAAATTGATATTGAAAAGTCATTAAATTAAATTAATAAAATTAATTTAATATTATAAGACATTAAATCAAACTAATTAAATTAAATTAAATTACATTGAATTAAATTAATAAATTAAATTAAATAAAAAAAAAACATTAAATTGAATTAATAAAATCAAATTAATAATAAAAGACATTAAATTAAAATAAAATAAAATTTTAAAACAATACAAAACAACAAAAGAAAAGCCCTTTTCTTTTCCGCACAAGACTTTTAAAATAAAATAAAAAAATAATACTACCGTGAACTTGTCCTGGAGATTTAAGACAGCCGCACAAGACAATCGACGGGTCTCCTTCATTCCGTGTCAGCAACATGCTCGAACGATAGCGGGGTTTGGTGGTCGCGGTAAGGAAGCCGCTGTCACACATGTCCATTCCTCACTCTTCCGCATATCGATAAGGCGGTATGGTAAACCACCCATGGGCGACGCGGAAACCGCCTACATGGCATCGACTTTTCTCTATTTAAGGGGGAACGAGGTTTATTTTTTTTCTTCATTGCTGGGCTGCTCCTAACGTGAAGAGCTCGCGGTGCCGAGCGCTAGGGTTTGGACCTACTTCTCTGCCACCTCCCATCTCCCTCTCCGCCTTCACCTCTGCACAGGCATGACGGATAACAGAATGGCTGTAGTGGCGGGCGTGGATGCTCGGGCTGTAATGGTGAGTGTGGGCTCTCGCGTGAGCTTAGCGCTTGAGCTGTCGTTTAGGGCGTGGTCTCCATTCGACCTGGCAGAGTGTCGTGGAATGAAGGAGCTTGCAATTTCCCACTGGGAGACAGTTTTCTTTTGAGTTCTGTCAGATTCTAGACGGCATGGGAATCATCGTCAAAACGAAAAGATATATATATGGGAAATAGTGAAAACCCTAGCGGGAGGGTCAAAACAGCATGAGTTAAGTTTAATTGCACATGAAGCTTATGAGGAACGTTAGAAATAAAGGACTTTAGGATTGAATTTGAAGTCCCTCATTGATTTATTTTGCTCAGTTAAGAGAGATTTAGAGACAGTTTCCGAAGATTGATTTACTTATCAAGAAAGTTTTTTTTTTCATTTATCGGCAATAATGCAAGCAGGGCTAAGCACAGTGCAGCAGACGCTAACTCCAGAGGCGGAAAGCATCTTAAATCATGCCATAACAGAAGCTTGTCGCCATGGGCACGGCCGAACAATTCCTCTACATGTCGCTATGACTTTTTGGGCAGCCCCTACTAGCCATCTGTGCCAGGCTTGCTAGGCTGCGACTCAGGTGAACATAGAAGTGGTCTGAAATTGAGAACTATCAAGCTCGAGTACTTCTTCAGGACGTCGTGGTTACCAGGTGAGGCCATCCCTTGAGGGGTATGAATCAAGAGTAGGGTAAGCAGTAAAAAAAAATATTGCTACCTCAGATCTCTCAACCATTAACTCTGCGAGTGTGTGGAAGATTTCAACAGAAATGGTTTGGTGGATTTGTAAAGTCGTAGGATAACGTTTAGTAGTTAAAATGGAAACATTTTTGGCTCTTCAAGGCGAATGTAAAAAAAAATAGTAAAGTGAATATTTTCCCGTAAATGGAGTTAAAGCACCTATCAAACCAGATAGAAAGACACGGGTCTCGACTCGTCTTTTCAGATATTTGCATATCTATGCTTTTCTTTTGTAAAAGTATTATGTATTGTAATGAAGAACAATTTCTAAGGTTTTCTAGTTAACTCCAAATATAACCTGTAGAATAACTAAAAAAAATGAAGAACTTTGTTCGTGTATGCCGGAAGAAGCTCGGTAGGGTTCGTATTTAAATTCGAAAACCCCTCTCGATCTCTCTTCCGAACATCGACTCTGTGATGTTGAAATCATGTACACAGGTCCACGAGGACCTGCCCAGAGAGGAATTGTGATATATAGTATTTATATATATATATTTTTTAATTTTGACAAGTATGACGAAGGTCTGCTTCCCACTTTGTATTTACATGCTGTATGGTTCAGCTACAGTTTTATTTTAATACAAAAATACCCATATGTGAGGTAGACGAATTGGCGTTGGAGCATATTTAGCTATAGCCATTGAGGGCAGATACAGAAGTGAGCTTTAGGGCTCTCAGCATTTAATAAAATTTTGAAGGATTTTTCTTTCTATTTAGAGGTGAATGTACTGTTTTGTCAACCGTAATTATGAATTGCGGTTTTATTTGATTTCTTATATTGGAAGGTTCGTTTCTGCGACAATCCAATTTCTGTGTAGTTTTAAGTTTCTATGTAGGGCTGGTAGATTGTATCAGACATAGTTCGCTTAATGTAAATTCTGACTTAACTAGTTATAATAACTAAATGGTGTTTGCCTTTCATGGGATGCTATTGTCTTGAATTAATATCTTGTATTTATGTGCCGGCGTGGTAACGTTCATATCGTTAGGAGGGTTGCAAGAGCCGTAGAGAAAGATCGACGGCTCTCTATCGGTCCCGCGTCGTCAACTCGTACGCGAGATAAGGGCGGTGGGTGGTTGCGGTAAGAAACCCACCATTACCCGTGTCAATTTTTGATACATCCGCATTTTAAAAACCGGTATGGCAAACCATTCAAGGGGAAATGCGGAAACCGTCCATGAAGTTTTTATTTTATTTATATTTTATTTTATTCATATTAACTATTTTATTGGTTGAAATTTATTACCGTTTCGCTTAACTTTTAACTTTTCATATATACATATATATATGGGTAACTTGCGGTAATAAAATCCAACCCTCTTAAAAAAAATGAGTAACTACTCCCCCTTTATTTTAATATTTTATAACTATTTAAGTTTTATTTTAACGTTTATACACCATAATTCCTAAACCCTAAATTCACAATTCCCGTGAGTTGTCTTTTACGGCGAGAACCGACATTCTAAATTTAAAATCATAAAAATAAAACATATCTACACCCTGTCATTAAATACCCCCAAATAGTATGTTGGGCATCTAATTAGTAATTATGATCCTCTTCTGGCGTCTTAGCAATTTGAACTTGTATTTTATATTTCATGTGCATTGGAGTTTCAGACGAGTCCCACCTATTAATTTGAAATTTGAAACTAGATTTTTAAACTTCTTACACACATTAAAGCCATTTTTTTTGCAAACATTTATTAACCTAGTTTTTTTTTTATATTATGCAGGAAGAAGATGCCCATCCGCCATAGATTTGGAGTATGGGGTTCGTTTACTTTCCAGGCAGCCTCCTAGATTTTCTCCAAACTTTATGTTCAATATTCTCGGTGGAGGATGCTAGATTTACAAATAATTCCAAAATTTTCTGTTCAAAATATGTATATATATTTATCATTCAAGTTCTGTTCCTGTTATGCTGTGTAACTAAATAGGAAAAAGGGCTCTTCAAGTTATCCCCTTCTTCTTTTTTTTTTTCAGACATCATGTTTGGTTGTTATTTTCTAGTAAATTTCACTATAATTTCCAGGTATAGTTAGGCCCTAAGGTCTCAGAGTTTGAGCCAAGGCTCTGATACCAAATGTAGTGCCCCTAACTAGGCACTGGTCTCTATTTGTATTTTCAAGTAAATACCAAGTTTTTCTCCTCTGTTTCTGAAGAAAATCAACTGTCTATGTACTTCTGTTATCTAATGTTTATAGGTCTGTTTCTATAAGGTTACATATCTCTGCAAGTAAATAAACACGTAAACATGATTTTTTTGATTTAAACTCTATTCTTCTAACAAGCATAATCTGAAAATTTAAGAAAATACCATTTATTTAAGCTAGCTCAGTAAAATACCTGGACCTGTAGGTTTGCAGTGAGGTAAGAAGATTCCTGAAGACGTACGTGGTGAATTCTGTATGGTACCCTAGCAACCCAAAATGATGTGTCCACCCTGCCGATCAGCTATTATCGTGCTGAGCCTAGGAAATCAACGGATTTCCTAGCCCCCCGAGCCCACAGACCGATAATCCCGACAGCAGCTTTCCATCGAACCTTTCCATAGTAATCTTTTGTTGAGTTAACCCCCTCCTCATTATTTTCATTTGAGTTTCCCACCTCCTCAAAGCTTCGAGTTAACCCCCTCCTCGGCATTTCCTCTTTTTTCACGAAATAATCCTCACAGTTCTCCCACAATAACCCCCTTACTACTTTGTTAACTCTCCCCTTTATAGGAATCCACCTCCTTCCAAAGTCAAACCTCCTTATCACTCCACCGCCCCAACTGTCGTGGTCTTGGAAGTACAATCATTAATGCGTCCCCCCTTTTTAGGGCATAAGGTGGATTATATATTATTTTAAATCACCCAATTTCTCTCGGGTAGTGGAATTATTCACTAATTTATTTAAACAATCCTTTTAATTTACTTGGAATGATTCCGTTAATTAATCAAATGAAAAAAATTTATTTAATTAATTATTCAACCCACTATGCTTTATATAAAGATTATTATCATTATTATCATTAATTAAATAATAACAATAATAACATAATAATTAATAATAATAGAAATTACATTAATTGTGAATGGAAATTAGAAATGTTTATTGGTTTATTCGATAAGTGTCAACATAGTACTTCGGGGTATAATTATGGAATATACTTTAATGATTTAATTCATCATGATCAACAATTATATAGCACACTCTTCCATTATTAATGTTTAACTTTTATACTTCACATTGGAGACACATTCTCTTTAAGGATACTTGCTATTAATGACACTTATACTATTCGTTCATTACCATGTTCACACACAAAGACTAATTAACTTCTTTTACACATTAGAACTTGACAATCTTTCACTAATTAAGTCATTCAGTAAATACTTAATTGAGTTATCTAGGATAACTTATAACATTGTTAAATCTTGATAAGTAGGTTGTAAACCGATATTATTGCGCATGTGCATAATGTGCATGCGTGGCCAGCGTATGCACAAGACGGACATGTACTATAAACATACATCATATTTCCTATGCATAATAGCTAACTAATACCAATAATACTTTATACAAACTGAATAAGTATACATTCATCATAATATTACTAAAACATCATCTGTTATTTTATCAGTTAACCTTTAAGATTTCATTTCGTTATTTTTATGATTACATTTGATCAATCATTCAGGTGCAAGGAAAGCTACCTACTACCACTAACTCCAGGTCAATGAATACCCAACCCTCAACAGTACTAACTATCATATCCTCCCATCCGAACCTACTGCCACAACCTCCCTGTCCTTCCTCTGCTAGTATAAAAGTGGATGTCAGCCTCAACGACCTGACCACATAGAACTTGAGAGCGATAGCGTCGGCTAAAAATCGGACCTATCCTCTCCTAGCAGGCATCCGACCATCGTCATCACACATACATGGGGAGCGTGTCTCAGCACGGCCCTCCCACGACCTCGGGTATCATAGGAACATAGGGTGGGCAACACATCCATCCCTCTCAACATACTGGGCCTACGCCCTTATCAAATCATACTCTGCTGCTCTCGAGATTATCGGTCCATGTCATCGTTTCATCAATTTCGGTTGCTAAGGTTTACTGCATGGACAGGTTATTCTCCGTATATCAGATCAAGTACCCGGCTATCCCATAGCCCTCGTGTCCTGTAGGTTAGTATTCCGCAAGATACACCTTTTATAACAAGCATTTCCATTTGATTACCAATTGATCCATATCATCACCATCATTTTGTTTCACGTCACAATTTCATCACAGGTATGTATGGAATATAACAGTTCTATCAATTTCATCATAGGATGGCATCCACGTACAACACCATATATTTTACATTTCATCAATGACAACGCTAAACATATATTTTCCATTCTATCATTGTCTGATCCATATTGTGAGCATCATTTATTTCATCACATAAAATCATTGAATCGATCACAGCATAATTACCACATTATATATATCACATTTCCTCCAGGACGATTATCAATCATACACTGTCATTATGGAATAAAAGAATCTCATGATAATCATAACTTAATAACTGCATGAATATAGTAACATCATTAACACAGTAGCAATATATCATCATGTCTATCATGCCGAAAATATAGTTCACGCTGTCTAGCTGAGTCAAACAGATAACAAGCAATAAAGTGAAAGGTGTCTAACTCATAAACATGCCTAGTCAAAATATGGGGCGTTACAATTAACCCCTCTCTCAATTCCCTTTGATTTTGAAGACCTTGAAAGGACTGGAAAAATCTCAATTATGATCATTAAGACTCACAGTTAAGGCTTCGTTTACCCATCAACTTGGTTAATCCCTCTCTCAATTCCATTGGAGTTTGAAGACCTTGAAAGGACCAGAAAAAGCTCAATCTTGATAATTAAGAATCACAGTTAAGGCTTCGTTTACCCATCAAATCCATTAACCCCTCTATCACCCAACCTTCATCCCAATTCAAAGGGTCATCAGATATTTACTTGTTTATAGTGAAATCCATCGCGACCAAAATTATTATGGAGCTCAAAATGGATTGGAGTGGGAATAGTCTTCGCAAAGGCCTTTGTTTATAGAGTTAAGGCCTATGAAAGGTGCTTCCTCTAATTTGTGTCATACTAGGATATGAGCATGATGAATAGGTGGTAAACACCCTCTTAGTATTTCTAGCCAACCTCACTCCATTAGCAGGAATTATGCCCACCACATTCGACCTATTATCACTCATATTTTTTTCCCAGACTGTTAGAGAAAATTTCCAAGGTAACCTCAAACCAATCTTTAGGATGAAAAACTAGCCTTTTTCTATCCAAAGGGGGCTCCCTTTATGAGTCTTCTATTTAAAGTCACTATAACAACAGCTTCATGTTATTTAAATAAATGAACAGATTTTAAACTGTAATGTGGATTATCAAAATGGTTCAATCAGGAAGAAAAATCATTGGGCATGGAGTCAATACATACATATCTCAAAAATATTTAGAGGCTGGTGGTAGGATAAATCATTCACATAGGTAAAGTGGGTATCATTTCTTCAGTCAAAAAGCAGTTTTAAGAATGGTAGAAGATTAAGAAAACAATTTATTAACATAGAGCATCGAACTGGTATGAATTCTGCATTGTTTGGAAGAAAGAACATCTATTATATTCAAATGTGTGAATCAGATCATAAGATATGAATTCTAACTCACATAATTCATTTAAATATGAAGCAGGGAGATAAAATGGATTCAACAGGAAATACATTCACATAAAGGAAATTAACAAACTGAAGGGAAACAATATCATATGAATCTATGTTTCAGATAGACATGTACTTTTGCTCTTCTTTAAAGTTTAAAAAAAAAATATTACATCACTGATTTTTTCTTTCTCTCGGATCTAAACCCAATTACATTGTAATTTCAAAATATATACTAAATGTCTGATGAGAAAACCCTAACTGATTTTGTTTGGCCAATAATAGAAATTTCAAAGAAGTCCCTAAACTTCAGGAGCGTTTGCTTTGTTGTCAACCAAGCATGTAGTGTGTTGCTTCAATTTTTATTTGAACTGCTTATGTGGAAACTCAGGAAGATAACAAAAGGAAACGACAATTTCATTTCAAATTAAGACATCAGGATATTCATTCTTGATATAACTTGTATTTAGTTTTCCCAATTTTTTTAACAATCTTCCACTACTCTTGGTTTGGGATTCCATAATCCATCATTTCCTTAATCATCACCTCTAATTCGATGCAAGCTGTGTAAGACACATGTGGCAGGTCTTTTTTAATCATTAGGAATTGATCAAATATCTCAAAATCATTGGTCAATTTTTCAATTATTGTTTTTCCAGCTAACCCTTTGACCAAACATTCAAATTTTGAGTGATCCATGTGATCCTGTACTATTGAATTGTGATAATTTTTTTGAGAAATTAACTTTCCATCATTGTCCCAAAAAGAGGGTAAAACATTCTAAAAAAGTATTTGAAATAATTTCTTAAAACTTTGAACTTGAAGGACCATATGTTCTGCTTTATCTTGTACCTCTATAACATGATTATGTTTTCCAATAATTCTCCTTGCCCAAACAATAATCATAGGTCTTCCTTTAATTCCCAAATTCTGCATATCTAATTGAGTCAGAGTGTTAAAAAAAATGACTATATTTTGAGTTGTTTCTGAAGGCCTTTTACTTAATGTCTCATTTTCCACTTTACATCTTTGGAGAGATATGTTTTCTATAACATATTTATTATCTATAAAATTCAAATGTGACTAGAATTTGGTGACTTCCACTGATATTGCATCCCATATAAGGTGTTTAGATCCCTGTAATGGAAGCTTACCTGTTATTCTATCCTTCAATTCGTCAACCTTCTATTGCAACTGTTTTCTATCACTCAAAGCATTTTTCTTTTCCTCGGAATTTTGAATTAACTCATGTTTAAGCTTCTGGTTTTCTCCTTTCAATTCTTCAATTTTTACATCCTTTAAAATAATTTGTGACATAGCATTGGTCAATTCCTCTGTGGAAGATTTATCTATTTGTTTTTCTTCTGCATATAAAGTTTGATCTTTTGGCTCCTTTGGTACTTGCACATTTTCAATCTGATTTGTATTTAAAACTGAAATTTGTGAAAACAATTCATACTTTTCTTTTTCCCAAGTATATTTTTCATCTTGTAACTTTAACATATTACCTTTGTAATCCATCATTTATTGATATATGGATTCCTTTTACTGTTGTGATGCTATTAGCTCTGAAGATTGTACATGCTGATTATTTGGCACCTTCAAATTTTTCTTGAGAATTTGAATAGTATTTTATTTTACATCAAGGAGCATTTTGGTGCACTGGGTGTTCTCTGGATATGTCCCTACAATCACAAGGACCATTTTTATTCTTTTAATATAGACCAAATTTGCATTATTATCTGCCTTTTCTTGCCTCAACTGACTTTCCAGCTTTCCTATTACAGATTGTAGCTTAAATATTTTTTAAGTGGGTTGTAATAAATTAGAATACATGACATCTCATGTTTGTATATGCAACTGATTCTTATATGGTATATCAATATCATCAAGTTTAACTTCCATTTTAGATACTTTCTCATAATTTACAACTACAAAATTTACAGTATTTCTTTCTGAATCCTTAACTATGACAAGAGAAACTTTTTGATCTGTTAACTTCCTTACTTAGGGGAACAACTTCTGAGTTTATTCTAAAGATTGCTTCTTCTTTTCTGCCTTTTGTGACATAAAATCAAATCTGGATTTACACTGAGAGCCAGTCTCAAATTCTTTTATTTCTGAAAAAGAATATTACTGTATATTTACATGTGGTTGTGAACACATAGTATTTTTTCTTAAAACAAATTGGGTCTTGCTCCTCCATACTAATAATTTCTTTATGCTACTCTATTCTAGTCTTCTTGCTTGAAACTTATCCATTAATATCCATGCTATCAACCTATGAAATAGCTATTTTATTGTTAATATCATATTTAGCTGGTGTCTGAACCAACAATGCCAAATTACTTGCCCGTTCTACATTCACTTCCTTTACTTCTTCATGACTTTGCTCAAATTTCAATAAATTTTCCATTTTATCTAATACTTCCACTATTTGATCATCAAAATATTTGTTCATGTTTTTCTATCTCCTTTGAGATATAATTTGACGTGGATCATAATCAATTTTTCTAGCTTCTTGAAAATCCATGACTTTTAACAATTTCTCCACTACAGATAGAGTTGTCTTATTTTTTATGATGAATGGACCAACTTTAAAAGGAAATTTCATATTTGATGACCTTTTGAAAACACCAAAATGTTCTTCTTCTGAACATAACCTCTGTCTAATGAATTCTAAATAAAAAAACCCGGGTGTCAAAAAGGTTGGCAAAAGATATGGTACTACTCCAGTAAAACCATATACTCTAACAACAATATGTTCTTTGTATAAAAACCAATCACTTGTCCGACTGTCTGGTGTAGGTTGTAGCATTTCTTTCATATATTCTAACACTCGGGGTAACGCAGTGTAAAAGATAATTCTGTAAACTTTTGAAATGAATGTATTGGTAAATTTAAATACATTGATATGCTTAGGAAGATCATAAGAGAACATAGTGCCAATAAATTTCAATTCAGAAACATTGGAACATAGGAACAAGTTACTTGGAGATAACACTGATATTTGAAATGTTTCAATTTGTGGAAATTCACTAATTGAGCATGAATTGCTTCATCTAGGAACTCATACAAATAAAGAAACATACTGAACTCGACCCGGACTCAAGTGAATTCACTTGCAGAAGGAAACCTAACATAACTTTTGTGATGGACTTATCATTTTCAAGACCTAAAATTTAACTAACCAGAGACAACAATAACTATACCTCCTCTTGGAAGACATCAATATTCAAAGGAAAGTAAAGGTTTTCATGTGGTTGACCAACTTTCAAGACTTATAACATAAATTTTTCTTTCTTTCGCAGACTACAATCTCTATACAATTTTACCAAAACTTCCTCACTAAATGACTCAGGGTTTCAGAGAAACGTTTCGGGTAAACCTAATACCTCACGAAAAGAATGTGCATTGAATCAACACAGAATTTTAGTTGTATTTACATTGATAATTACTCTTTCATCCTATGAATAGTTCACTGCACACCTACCAACGAACTTGGGGAAGTGCAGGGTCTGTTCAATACAAAAATAATATAGAAAAGAGCCAAAAACATTTAACACATCATTTCCTTACGAATTGAACTCCATTAACTTCGCTTTGGACTATGAAATACTATCTACAGACTGGATGGGGTCGAAAATGTCCTTTTCCCTGTCAACCATAATTTCTTCATTTTCATCTAAATTCTCACGGAGCGGGACGGACTCTTTAATTTTCTCCATTAGGACAAGAAATTGTGAGAATACAAAGTTTCGAGCTACTTGTGGAGTGAGATGATGAACATGAGAACCCGGAGTTGACTTCTGCACAGGGTTGACGAAGAAAAATGAGGTGTTTTCGATGGCTCCCTTTCCTCCACAAAGTTATTAACAAATACCTTTTTAAAATTCCAACGAACCTTTTACATAACCCATATCAAGGTGGTTTCAGAACTCACAACGAGTGGTATAATTTCAACCACTTTTTGTAGCAGACTCCACCAATAGCCGCCATGTGTTAAGCAGTTTAATTTCCACTCCAACCTTCCGAATTTAATCCCCATGCACTTTATTGTCCCAAAACTCCTTTCCACTATTGATTTACTTTAGAGTGGGTCTACACTGTCAATATATTATCTACTTCATAATTTGCGACTCTAGTGCTATTTGCCCAATTCTTTATCACTTTTCCCATCTCTTCCTTTGGTCATAGGTTAAATTCATAGGGAATATTTCCTAGGACTCCTTTCTCCTTAGGACCTGGTCTCGGCATTTGATCCGATGGCGTTCTAGTCTCCCATTCCTCAAAGACTTTGATTTTTATCCATTTTGATCATAGTGTAAGACTTTAGAAATAATTCCAAATTTCAAGCCATAATCTCATATGATTTTCCAACTTTAAATGACATTAAAGTTACAATTTTGTTTAAACTTTGCATGTTAATACGACCTATGCTAATTTCTAGCAAATAGTATCTCTTCCTAGCTAGAATATTTCCAAACTATGAAATGCTTCAGGTATCCCTCATAGTTGTTCTATATGTTCCTATACTAGAAATGAACATACTTCAAATATATGGGCTTAAACTTAAGGGATTGGACAAGGAGGAAACTTCCAACGTACAGGTGGATGAATAAGGTCCTCAGACAACCACAAAACCATGGATAACAAACATTTGCAGAAAATGTCATGCACACAACTGACTTTATTATGCACAGTGAGACAACACCAAGGGTGTTCCACTTTTATGGTTTTTACATTTGAGACCTAACACTAGAATAGGGGATTGGTTCATCTACGAGAGCCACACAATCATCAGAATATATGGATTTTAGGAGGAACCATATTTTCTACCAACATTCTTGAACCCTATAATATTTTCCCTGGTGTACATTAGATGGATATTCGTATTGGACCAACTTCATTTTTTGAAGCAAAAGAAACCTATCAAATTGAAGTTTCCAAAAGAGATAGGCCCCTTTCTAGTTAAAACCATAAGAGCTCTATCACACGAGGATGCAATGTTGAAACAACTAAACCTGGGCCAAGGGGGAAGGTGGACTAATGATCATCTTCAAGTGATATCAAAGAAGAGGATAAGAAACAAAAACTCAACTTATAATCAAAATCCCCACATAGAGTGGGAGAATATGGCCAATTTTATTACATGGGAGCAGGTGAGGGCCACCTTAGAGGCTTATACAAGCAAGACTTCCCTAGGGATACAAGAAGGACAAACGATAAATTATCCTATAGGAATCCACAGTACATAAAATCTAGAAGTAGGGGCCAAAAGGGCATCTTTAGCATTCCACATGAACATGGGCATTGATTAACCTAAAACATAACCAACAAGAAAGATGGCCAAAATAGGGGAAGGGTAATATTTTGAGCAAAGTCTAGTATAACACATATAAGGAGAAGGTTCAACTAGTGAATCAGAACCAATAGAAGGACAATAAGAAGTAATTAAAATGATACCACTTATCACTATAGCACACTTCCCTAAAATAATCATAGGCACATAGAAGCCACCACACATCTCTTCTTCTACAGGCTCGGTCAAGGAGAAACCAACTTTGTACTCACACTACATGGACATCAGAAATCAAAATATAGAAGTGATCAAGGAACATAAAGGCCTGGTAGATTCATTCATTTGAGAATAAGTGTATCACAATAGAACACCAAAAAGAGGGC
Organism: Larix kaempferi; assembly: GCA_027924585.1. NCBI lineage: Eukaryota > Viridiplantae > Streptophyta > Pinopsida > Pinales > Pinaceae > Larix > Larix kaempferi. The sequence continues at coordinate 24,006,323 of BSBM01000577.1, forward strand.
ACATTTAAGATAGAAATATTAGATCCCGAATTCCCCGAAGCCAAAATCTATAGTGATTATAAAGCCATTGAATACATATTCAACTTTGGTCAATTCAGTCCTCTACACATGGTGGAGTTTTATAGGAAATCTAGTGATCTACTATGCAAATATTTATTGCAATATTCATCTAGTGTGAATACGATGTGCTAGGATCTCCATAAGATTGAGAAGCAATTGAAAGCATAGAAGATGGAAACCAAGGCCAAGTTTCTGACCATAAAGGAATTGGAGAGCAATATTGTAAATTTGGGGGTAATCGAAATGAATCCACCCTAACTTAGTCATTATTGTAACAAAAGGATAATGGGATTGTTGTGATTAAGAAGAAAATCCACCTTCTCGACATCGATCATGTACAGACACATGAGCTGGTAACATTATAAGAGGAGAAGTGTTGCTTGGTTTTTCAACCAAGCATGTGCTAATGAGAACCTACTAACTTGTAGTAGCAGTCTCGATTAAAACAATAAAAAACTAAAGTAAAAAAGTAGAATTAATCTAAGATATAAGAAAGTAAAGAGTTAATCTAGCATTTTCATGTAAAAACTTGAAAGTAAATGGTAAAGAACTCAGATCTATATGTAAAACAAATTCTTTATTTATGGAAAAATAGCTTTACAATAATCATGTTACCTCAAATGGCGAGGATGGTTAAGCTTGAGCAGCTGCAATGGTGAGGTGCTCCAAAGCTCCAATGATCTCTTCTTATCCAAAATGCTAATGAGAATCTTCAAACTCAAAGAGGAGGCTAGGGCTCTCAAGGAAGAATTTGGCAGCATAAGGATAGGATGAATGAGGATGAATAGTGAGGAGCCTCTATCACCTTTTTATAGCTTTTTAGTGATGGAGAATACCATTATGGTTTAAGGAAACCAATGGTATGTCTAAATGTGATTTAGGTATCTTTTTCCCTCTTTTTTATTTTTTTGAATATTATTCCCTTTTAATTGATTTTTTGGGAATTTTGGACCCTTTTTGAGGGTTTTTTTGTATTTTTTGAGGAAAATTAAATATTGAGGGGAAAAATATGGTTTTTGGTCTTTTTGGTGACCTTTTGAGGGTTTTTGAGGCTAAAATGGTAAGAAAAGTGGACAACTGGGTCATGTGAATAGGGAAATGAGCTAGTGAGCACTTTTTGGGTGTTAACAGTTTCCCCCTGATGTGTGAGGGAAGGAGCTCATCGTATGGCCGATAGACATCATAGTTCTTTTGTCATTTTCTTGGGGTTGGGAGGAGAGAAGAGATCAATTGGAGACTTGGAAGAATAGGCCCATGCAAACTGCGCAAACAAAAAATACATGTCCTCAGGATGGATGAGGAATAATCTTTGATAATGGATGAGGCAGGCATACCCATGCTTGTATCAAGAGATATAAATAAAAATTAGACCCAGAAAGGGGGACCTGAACAATATATGGAACCTGTTGTGTACATCATAATGGTCTAGAGGGGACATAATGCTGGGACATACTCATGGTCATACCATGACTGATCTGAAGAACTGATACATTAGAAAAAATTCGTCACTCTAATTGTGGTACCAGAATGACTGATAAACAGCTGGATCTGAGGGTGACCAACAACTGTAAGTCAAGGAAGCATACAACTAGGGTGCTTCCATAAAATGTCTCCAAGCGTAGCTCGGATATCTACAGGAACATGTAACTGGTTGTTTCTTAGGGTAGACTCACAAATGTGCTAGAGTCAGGTGATATCTAGGGTCTTCGATAAATGAATGAAAGGAACGATACCCTGTACGAGTCTCAACGATGCGATCAAGGTGTTGATGTCAAGCATGTGAGAAATAATCATTCGGAGAGGCACTAAGGAATCCTTTCAAAATGATCCGTAGGCACTCACCACTGATGGTGATGATTCCAAGGCACAGGGACCTCTAAGTCTATCCTCTGGAATAGATTGGTTGACATCGACAAAGGGAGACCTACAACTATCAAGGCAATGATGTTTCCTTAATAGGAGCTCGAGGTGTACAGCCAAGAGGTGATAGTACTGATAGTGGGATTGACATACTGTGGGGATGGGGAGTAATTGGTGTTTTAGAGTGGGGAGTACTCAAACTTCCTTTGTTCAAAGCATGATGACATGGTTGACCTGGAAGCATATGAAACTAACTTTAGGTATGGGGATCATAGCTTTAAGGGATCATGGGTAAGTAATGTAGACTGGAGTGACTCTGGTGAATAAGCTGATGGATGATATTGGGAGACTCTCAGGGTAACATATTACAGAATACTCTGAACAAAGGAGACCATAATGGGGAAGCTGCCATGTGAGTAGACATGATCTGTTGTGGCACCAACAGGCATTGTTGGGGTCTTCTTCATGGTTTTAATGAGCTCCAAGAAGGGATCAAAGTGTGCTAAAAAATGGTACTGTCCTGTGGATTTGTGCGAGCCCAGGATTGTTCATGCTCATGAGTGCTTTCATTTTTAAGGAGTCTGAAAACGATAAGAAGATTCTGAATTGGTGTAGGAGTACCATTGTATGGATTTATATGAGTCCAAGACGGTGATTGCTTGTGGTTGCTTTCAATTTTAGAGAGTTTGAAAGCGGTAAGTAGACTCCATTTGTGGTCTTTTTCGTATGTTAGTTTCCAAGGCCCAAAAAAGCATAAAATGATGCAAATGGAGAACTCTTCTAGTTGATGTGACTAGAGTATTCATTTATCGTAATTAGTCTACAAGGTCCGGAAAAGGGGTAAAATTATACCAGGTAGACACCCTTTAAGATAATTTTAGCGAGCATGAAAGGAAACAAGATTGCTCAGTGATCTTTTCATTGTTTTAGGAGTAAGAAAAGAGCTCAACAGAAACTCCCTAAGTGCCTTTTTCGTAAAAGGATTGCTCGGCCCGAAAAAGGGATAAAATTATACCGAAAAAAAGTATTGGTGAGAGAGAAATGATCTCAAACATTGTCACAAGTGCAGAAAACTGAATCCGACGATAAGAAGAATGTTTAAAACGGGTAACGACTGATGTGGCATGCAAACCAAGGCAATGAGGGGCATGGAAAAAATGCCCTAAAAATATGGTGGTGAGAGTGAGAAATGATCTCAAGCATCATCACAAGCGCAGAGAACTAAATCTGGGGATATAAAGAACGTAAAAAATAGAGAACAACTGATGTGGTACGCAAACCAAGGCGACGAGGGGCATGGAAAAAATGCCCAAAAACGGTGTCGATGAAATCGAGAAACTGATTGTACTACTGTGAAAGTCTCGCTGTGTTGATTCCAATGGTATCAACGGTTTGGAGAACGGACTTCATATGACTTCGTAATGGTCAAATGAAAATGGGTGAAATGTTTATAAATAGCAAGTGGAGCTATAGTGACACATGTCATTTTCACTATTGAGTTTGACAGGATATTTGAGTTGTGCAGAGCATTTTCGTCACTTGCGGGAGATTTGACCATTGGTTTTCCGTTCCGTGAGTTCCATGTAAGCCTATTAGCCTTAATTTATAAGTTTATTTAATTTCAGGGGGAAATTGGGTACTCAGGGGCGTTGCATTGGTTACGTTGAGTGACCAATGGGGAAATCGCGGGTCCTGAGCCCTTTTGCATGATTCAAATCGCGGCTGAGAGCTCTACTGTCACGATCTCAAATCACGGCTATGAACTCTATAGTCGCGATCTAAATCGCAACTGTGGTCCTCACAATAGTGATCTGAATTGTGACTGTGGACTTCATAGTCGCGATTTGGATCGTGGCTGTGGCCTCGACAGTCATGATTTGGATCGCGACTATTGGTCCCACAACCACAATCTAGATCGTTACCGGGGGAAATTTTCTAAAGAGACAGGGATCGTGTACCTAGTAATAATTGTTGAGTTGGGAAACAAGAAGCTGGGAGTCAAGACGTGAAGGTGACTTATGCCCATATGGAGGGCAGCAGTTAGGAGACCGGTCACAACATCGTAGTCAACCTGGTTATTTGTAGCATCTCCTATACACACTCTGTCGAGGTGGATCAACGCGTGTGAGGGGGAATAGAGTACCCAAGCTGCAAAGGCGAGATTTGGAGAATAGTGACTTGCACTGTCAGCGAAACCAACATAGTAAAGTGGAACAGGATCCATCTGGGGTAATGTAGAAAAAAATGAAAAATGTAAGGTTTTGAAAGTTTACAGTGAAAAAGCAAATTGAAATTGTACAATATGGACTGTGGTGTCCATAATATTTTTATGGATAAAAGCGTTTGAGGTACAACCTGTTACGAGGGTTGTGCATGGGGTTACCTTATGAGTCGGTCAAAATGTATGCCCCATGTCCAAGGAAAGTGTGTATGATGTATGGGCCTTGGCACATGGATTCAAATTTTCCTTTCCCCTTTTTGTCATGGGCTTGATCGTAAATGAGTACAAGGTATCCTTCACTAAATGCTCATGGGTGACCATGTTTATCACAACTGACTTTGGATCGGTTCTTCGCGGCTTCGATTGTTTGGAGAGCTGCATGGCGATCTTCATTGGCTTGCTCTAAAAGAAGTAAGCATTGTTCAATTGGTTAAGTATCTGGGAGGAGTTCAATCTCGATATGCAGTGTCGAGATCTGACACTGAATTGGTATGATAGATTCTATGCCATGAACCAAATGGAAAGAGGTGAAATTGGTGGTAGTTTTAGTGGACGTGCGGTAAGCCCACAGTGAGGGAAAAAGCATGTGATGCCAATTGGACTTATGTCCGTCGGCAGTGCGCTGGAGGATAGTATTCAAAATTTTGTTAATAGCTTCAACTTGGCCATTCCCTTGGGGGTAGTAGGCGGAAGAAAAATGATTTTCAAACTTGAGGGTTAACAATTCTCACCAAACAGAGTCCTCAAAGTGAGAACCATGGTCTAAGATGAGTTGCTTTGGAACTCCAAAGCGAGCAATAACATGGTTGAGGAAAAAGCGGGCTACAGTGTCGTCTTTGCAGTTGTAAGTAGGCATGGATTCTTGTTAGAACTGTAATACACACTTAGTACCATAATCCATAAATTTTTATTGCTCATGTGCTTAATTAAACCATAGTTTGGACTAGGTGACTACAGTTGGTCAAAAACCCACTTTTGAGAGTGTTCACACCCACTTCCAAGCAAACCAGTTCACCCAGCCTCCTGTTTTGTCCACAAGTGTGCCCTCATTAATTGCTGGTGCGCCCTCTCTCCTTGTTTTGGGGAATTTTAGTTGACCAAGGGCGCTAGGGTGGATTTTGCCCATTTTTGGCTAGATTTGGAGCATTTAATGCTCCCTTGGGCCCCCCAAACTCCTCTAATTGCTCACCCACGCCTGCCTTGAGCTCATTATTGACCCAGCATGCTTCAGCCACCTCCACACTAGAATTCGTGACTGTTTGGGGTGATTGGGATTGAGTTGGACCCACCTAGGGGGGATTGAGGCCAATTTGGCATTGATGACTTGTACACTCAGCTTGAGCCACCTAATGCTCTCGAATTTCTCATGGATGTAATAAAAACCTGTTACTAACATTTTCACATGTTAGACAGTTAGTTAATCAAAGGTTTCAGCATACATTGTGTGTAAAATTATCTCCTTTTTCAAGTTTTTCCACTGTTTTTGCAAACTAATTCGATTTTGTGAGGTTCTCCATAGCTCCTAGATCTTTTGTGATCAAAATACTCACATGGTATCAGATCCATCGTGGAGTTAGTGAGTCGCAGGTCAATATTGAGCATTGAACTGCATTCTAGAGAGGATTTCCAGACAAAAATTGAGTGTTTTTTGCAGGTGTTTCAGTAGTTTTCTCACCATTAACGCAGCAGTCATGGAAGCAAACCAAATGTTGCTCACACCCTTCAATTTTTTCGATTGGAAGGCTGAGATGGTTATCAAGCTGAGATCTAAGGGTCTCTATAGAGTAACCATGGGCACAGAAGTGGAGCCAAATTCTGCTGTGGAGAAAGCAAAGTACTACAATCGACTTGATGAAGCTTATGGATTGCTATGCCTGAGCATTTCAAGGGAACTCTTGTTTCATACAGACAGTTTGACAACCCCCAATGAAGTATGGGTGAAGCTAGAATCACTCTTTGGGAAAACCGATGAACTGAGAGGCCACCAGCTTGAAAACGAGCTCATTAGCTTGAGCCCAGCGCATTTTGAAACCATCCAGGAGTTCTTCACGAAATTCAAGTCACTGGTGCTTCAACTGCAACAATGTGGAATTGTTAAGAAGGAGGAACAACTGATTCTGTCCATCCTTTCGAAGCTAGGCCCAGAATTCTCTGTATTTGTCAGCACATTTCACTCAGCCAAAATGACCCTTCGAAATTGGCAAATGCCATCACTAGCTACCTTCATGGAGTGTCTCACTCAGGAGCAGGACAAACTAGTTCAGATGGGTACCATAAAATCAAAGGACCAAGCATTGGCAATGGGTGTTTCAAGTGCCAACAAAGGCAAGCAGAAAGCCAAGAATTCGAAGCAGCAAGAGAAGAGGAAGTCTGACAAGACCAAGTCTGCAGATGGGGGTTTGAATCTGTCAAAGGAGAAGGACAAGAAGGGAAAGGAAAAGACCAAATGCACCTATTGTCATAGGGGATGGCATCCAGAGAGCTCATGCATGAAGAAAACCATTGACTCAATGGCGCAGCTGCTGGAGAAGAACAACATCCCAGTCCCTGAGGGTGCAAGGAAGAAAGAGAGCACCTCAAATCCTGACAATAAAGAGAAGTGTCATGCTTTGGTAGCAGGTACTTCGAATCCCTCATCCTTTATCATTGATTCAGGAGCTTCCAGACATATGGTTTCATCCAGAGAGCTCTTCTCCTCTATGCATTCGAATGGTGGCCCAACAGTTCGAATGGGAGATGATTCAGAAATCCAAACCAAGGGGATTGGTAGGATTGACATGGAGCATGGCTATTTCAGTGATGTGCTCTATGTACCTTGATTGGCTGCAAATTTGCTATCAGTCTATCAAATGACCCATACAGGAGAAGCCAAGAGAGTAACATTTACTCCAGATTTGGTAGAAATCTCAGAAATTTCCTCAAATCAAGTTGTGGCTATAGGGTATGCTGATCATGATGAGAGAATGTACAAATTCTCAAATTTCATTCCAAATTCTAGTGACCATGCTCTTGTCTCTCATGCCAACGAGACCTCCAAGTTGTGGCATGAAAGATTTGGCCACATGAACTACAAATATCTCCAGCAATTGCACAAGGACGAGATGGTGGAAGGGCTTCCAGAAATCAGATCTTCAAATGGTGCATGCATTGGGTGTGTAGTTGGAAAGCATCCTGAGCGCAGCTATGAGAAGGGAATGGCAAGGAGAGCCACTCAACCACTTGGATTGGTACACTCAGACCTCATTGGTCCTCTTCCCACTCCATCATATGGTGGATCAAGGTATGTACTTACATTCATAGATGACTACTCTCGATTCTGCTGGGTTTACTTCCTTAAATTGAAGTCAGAAGTGTTTGAGAAATTGAAGATTTGGAAAGCCCTAGTGGAGAACCATAGTGGTCATAAGATAAAGATCCTTAGGACTGATAATGGAAAGGAATATGTGAATAACAACATTCAGCACCTTTGTGAGGAATGTGGCATCCAAATGCAACATTCAATCCCCTACACACCTCAACAAAATGGTGTGGCGGAGAGGAAAAATAGATCTCTCAAGGAGATGGCTACTTGCATGATTGAAGCTAGGGATCTAAGCCCTAAGCTATGGGCTGAAGCCATCAATTGTGCTGCTCATATTCAGAACAGAGCCTTTCACAAATCAGTCAAAGGAAAAACCCCCTATGAGGCATGGTTTGGCCAAAAACCAAATGTGTCAAATTTCAGGATTTTTGGGTCTAGAGCATGGGCTCGAATTCCATCAGAAAAGAGGAAGGCTTTGGAGCCACAGAGCAGGGAATGTATCATGGTTGGATATGGTGAGGACACAAATGGCTACAAGCTCTTTGACACATCCACACTTAAAACTTTCATTGAGAGAAGTGTGCAATTCGAAGAAGAACCAATTCCAGATTTTGAGCTTGCACCGGGGGAAAGCTCCTCTCCTCCACACCTTAATGAAATTAGTGATGATTCCACCTCTGATTTTTCTGATATTGCTGAAGATGACATGGATGAAGATGAAATTTCTGTACATGAGTCACCATCAAGGCCCAAGTGGGCTGAGAAAATCATACAAGCTGCAGGTGAATTGGCAGGCAATCCCCAAGAGCCTAGGAAGACTAGATCTCAAACAATCAATGCTTCCTTTGCAAATGAAAGTGAACTTGCTGATCACTGTTATATGATGATTGGATCTGATCCAACATCATATCGGGAAGCTCATCATGATCCAAGGTGGAGAGCAGCAATGCAAGAAGAATTCCAGTCTCTCCAAGAGAACAAAACATGGGATTTGGTGCCTCTTCCTCCCAAGAGGAAACTTGTGCAATGTAAGTGGATTTTTCAAACCAAACCTGTTGCTGATGGTTCTGATATGAAGTACAAGGCTAGGTTAGTGGCTAAGGGCTACTCACAAATCCATGGTGTGGATTATACAGAGACCTTTGCACCGGTTGCAAAGATGGACTCAATTAGACTAGCTCTTGCCATGGCAGCTAGTAAAGGTTGGAAAGTTCACCACATGGATGTCAAAAGTGCATTCTTGCATGGTGAGCTACAGGAAGAGATATATATGCAGCAACCTGAAGGATTCCAAGAGGATCCCACACTTGTATGCAGGTTGAAGAAGTCACTCTATGGACTCAAGCAAGCCCCCAGGGCTTGGTATGCCAAAATGGATGCTTTTTTGCTCTCAATTGGTTTCTGTCGATGCAAGTCTGATCCAAATGTTTATTTGCAGCATTGTGATGATAATTTGCAGGTCATTGTACTGTATGTTGATGATATCTTAATTACAGGGAGCTGCACCAAACAAATTGGCTCAATTAAAGCTTCTTTGCACAGTGAATTTGCCATGAGCGACCTAGGATTGCTAAGGCAATTTTTGGGTTTGGAAATTGAGCAATCTGAGAGAGGTATATTGCTGAGTCAACCTAAGTATGCTTCAGACCTGTTATTCAAGTTTAAAATGGCTGAATGTAAGGCAGCCAAGTGCCCATTCCTTTCAGGCATAAAACTAGGTGAATTTGAAGACTCTCCATTGGTGGATTGCACACTCTACAGGCAGCTAGTCGGAAGTTTGTTGTACCTTACACATACAAGACCTGATTTGTCTTATGCTGTAAGTGCTGTAGCAAGGTATATGCAGCAGCCACATGAGATCCATTGGAAGGCAGCCAAAAGGATCCTTCATTATGTCCAAGGAACAAAGAACTTCGGGGTACACTATGCAGCTGGTTCTTCACTTCAACTAGCTGGATTTTCTGATTCCGATTGGGCGGGAGATCCCATCGATAGAAAGTACACTTCAAGTTTTGTGTTTATGTTTGCTGAAGGTCCCATTTGCTGGTCAAGTAAGAAACAACATACAATTTCTCTTTCATCAGCAGAGGCCGAGTACAGGGCAGCAGTGAACGCAGCCACACAGTGTGTTTGGTTGCAAGGCATTCTTCAGGAGTTTGGTGTTGCTATTGATTCTCCAACCAATATTTGGGTGGATAATCAAAGTGCCATCAAGATATCTACTGATCCAGTACAGAGGCAAAGAACAAATCACATTGAGATCCACATGCATTACATTCGGGGCTTGGTGCATGACAGGGTAATTTCACTGCAGTATTGTCCATCCACCGAGCAAACTGCAGATATTTTCACCAAGTGCTTTACTGAGAAGACCTTCACTCACTTGAGAGCTTTTCTTGGAGTGAGTGATGGATGGTGATTGCTGCAATTTAATTGCAGGTTCAGCCCCATGTCCATTTTAGAGGGAAGTTTTTATCCCATGAGGTTTTACTTCTTTTCCTCGGTTCATATGGACAAATAAAATTTCTGTTTGTAATAAGGTGACTTGAGCCTTTGTTGCCAAGGCCTCCCACTTATATTTCATGAGATGTACTAAGTTATGGTTAAGGGGGGGTGTTAGAACTGTAATCCACACTTAGTACCATAATCCATAAATTTTTATTGCTCATGTGCTTAATTAAACCATAGTTTGGACTAGGTGACTACAGTTGGTCAAAAACCCACTTTTGAGAGTGTTCACACCCACTTCCAAGCAAACCAGTTCACCCAGCCTCCTATTTTGTCCACAAGTGCACCCTCATTAATTGCTGGTGCGCCCTCTCTCCTTGTTTTGGGGAATTTTAGTTGACCAAGGGCGCTAGGGTGGATTTTGCCCATTTTTGGCTAGATTTGGAGCATTTAATGCTCCCTTGGGCCCCCCAAACTCCTCTACTTGCTCACCCACGCCTGCCTTGAGCTCATTATTGACCCAGCATGCTTCAGCCACCTCCACACTAGAATTTGTGACTGTTTGGGGTGATTGGGATTGAGTTGGACCCACCTAGGGGGGATTGAGGCCAATTTGGCATTGATGACTTGTACACTCAGCTTGAGCCACCTAATGCTCTCGAATTTCTCATGGATGTAATAAAAACCTGTTACTAACATTTTCACATGTTAGACAGTCAGTTAATCAAAGGTTTCAGCATACATTGTGTGTAAAATTATCTCCTTTTTCAAGTTTTTCCATTGCAAACTAATTCGATTTTGTGAGGTTCTCCATAGCTCCTAGATCTTCTGTGATCAAAATACTCACAATTCTTCCCATTTAGTAAAATAATCGACGACCACAATGATGTATTTATGACTGCTAGCTAATGTAGGGTTACACTCCATGAAGTCGATGGCCCATTTGCAAAAGGGACCAACAGTGATTACTGGATGGAGGGGGGCGGGGGGAGTTCTTGCCTTGGGGGCAAAGAGCTGGCAATTTTGGCAATGTTTGACTGCTGTGATGTAATCAGTAAATAATGATGACCAAAAATAACCCACTCGGATTACCTTTTAGGCAGTGGCCATTCCAAAGAAATGGCCGCCGTAGGCACCGCTATGACAATCATTAAGGACTTGTTCCGATTCTTCCCGAGGAAGGCAATGTCGTAGGATTGTGTCGACACTGCGTCGATAGAGGACATCACCTAAGAGGCGATAATGGGGAGCATGGTGGCAGATGCGACAACGTTCGTCACGGTTGACATTGGTTTGAAACTTCTGTGTATGGAGGTAAATTAAAATGTCGTCGTACCAAGGGTCGTCTAACGAGATGATGAATAAATGGTCGTCAATTAGATCAGTATTGATAGCTGGTGATGACAATGAGGATGGTAGGTCTGTAATGAGTTGAGTGAGTGCTAAGGCTTTGGTGCTCTTCGGGTTTTGAAAGTCAGGTCATATTCTTGTAGGATGATCATCCATTTAGCCGCACAGCCTTGCAGAAGGCGACGATTCAAGAGATAGACCATTGGGTTGGAATTTGCGACAACTGTGGTATGGCTGATGAGAATGTAATGGCACAAATTCTGCACTGAAAAGACAATGGCGAGGGCCATTTTCTCTTCATGTGGGTAGAGCAGTGGTGGGCCTGATAAGGTTTGACTTACATAGTAAATGACATGCTCTTGACGAGTAGTCTTCTTGGACGAATACTCCATAAATGGCATAATCGAATGCTGAAACGTAAAGGATGAAGTCTCTTCTGAAATCTGGAGGAGAAATCAAGGGGGAATTATTGAGTGCTTTCTTTAGGTCCATGAAAGCTCCTTTCGCTTGGTCATCCCATACAAAATGGGTATGAAGGCATAGCAAACAAAGGAAACCATGAACTGTTGTGCCATAATCGGGGACAAAGCGGTGGAGGAAGTTGGACCTCCCCTGAAGGCTTTGTAGCTGTCTTAGTGTACGAGGTGATGGTAGGTCCAAGATGGCTTGGACCTTTAATGGGTCTACGGTGATTCCTTTTTTTGAAATGATGAAACCCAACAGACGGCTTGCTGGAACGCAAAGACACACTTGAGTGGGTTCAAGTGGATTTGGTATTTGCGACAACGCAAGAAGACTTGTCGAAGGTCGTCTAGATGGTCGGATCGTTTCTTAGATCGAGCCATGAGGTTGTCTAGGTAAACCAATATTATGTTAATTCGGTCATGAAAACAATAAGTCATGCCCCCCTGGAATTTGGCTCCAGTGTTTTTGAGACCGGAGGGCATAATGCGATAGGAAAAAGTGCCTCATGGGGTGGTCAAAGCAGTTTTGTATTGATCTTCCTTGCGGATTTGGATTTGGTTATACTTGGAGAAACCATCCATGAATGATAGTACCTCGTGCCCCGCACATGCATCAATTAGTTGGTCGATAAATGGTGTTAGGAGGTTGTCTTTGGGACAAGCTAGATTGAGGTCGCGGAAATCAGTATAGACACGAATGGTGCCCACTTTTTTATTGACTGGCACTGGGTTGGAAACCCAAGTGGTATAAGCAATAGGGTATATGAACCCTGCTGCTCGAAGCTTCTCAATTTCAACCTTAACGATTGGAAGCTTAGATGGGTGAATGGGGCATTGTTTCTGGCGGACAGGTGGTATGTTATGCCGAGTGTCTATGTGATGTTCTACAATGGTAGGATCGAGACGAGGCATCTTGGTGTAATACCAAGAAAAGACATCACGAAACTCTTGGAAGAGTTTCTTATAGGCTTGAAATTCCTCTTCAGTGCATGATGCGCCTAAGGAGATAAGTTCAGGTTTTCCAGGTGTGGTGGAGATGTCAATTTTTATGATAGGTGAAATGTTGGCCATATTACCTTCTTCAAAGGCATCTGGAGCTGGGATAGGATCTTTGAACCAATCGAACTTGGTTGGTAAAAAATATTTGGATTCGACGGACAGTTGGTTCGCCATGGTGGAGGTATATTCCTCAGGGATGAAGTATGACTGATGGTGCATATCATCCCAGGGGTAGTCAGGTGCAGTAAGTGTTTCTAGGATTTCCTCGTAGCTATGGAAGTCGTGTGTCATCAAATCAATTGGTTGAGGCGCATAGGTGGATGAAATCATATAAATGGTATTGATTTCTTCTGAAGAGGAAAACTTTGGGGGGTATATTTTCTCAATGAGAGGGGGGGGTATCTCTAGGTTGGCATTATTCAATTCGTATAGAGCTGCTCTATAATTTGGGAGATCAGGGCAATGATGTGAGTAATGGCCGTAAATGCCGCATATCGCACAAGGGTGGTTGGTATGCAGGTATTTATCGTGAGGTTGAGGGGGTAGTTCAAGTTTGACAACTGGAATGTTAGTGTCGTCATCCAACATTTGCATGTGTTCTTGAAGTGCTGGTAATTGTGGACATTGATGGGTAGCATGGCCTATTTTGTTGCACAAAGAGCACTTGGGGGGAACGTGGATTGTTGGGGGATTCTTCGCCATCTTTGGAGTCTATGGGGCAGTCCGGGTTGTGGGTCCAGTGGTGTAGGTTTGCGGGCCTCTGCCCCAGTGTAGCGAAGTTGAGGGGGAGCATTACTAGGTGTTGATGCAGTGGCCCTTGTTGGATGTGGTCGGTTTTGGATGTTCACTACACCAGGGGGTGGATGGTTCGAAGTATTTATGGGTTGCACCGGTTGTAAAATGACATTCGATGTCATGGGGGTGGTTGGGGTAGGTAGGTACCACACAGGTAGTCCTAACGTTAAACCTGGAAGATTAAGCGTAGCCATTACTAGTGTGCTGGTGACTCCTGAAGGAGGAAATAAGAATGGGATAGTGTGAATTGGTGTTGCTCCAATATGACTAGTCACTGCGGGTGGTTGCAGCAGTAATGGTGGCTGTGTGTTGTGCGAAAGGGAGCACAAATCAGATATTTCAGTTATTCGCAAAGGGGGTGGGATAGATTGGAACGTAAGTCATGGGACTATCTACGTATATCCCGGGTCTGGAATTTGGCTCCAGTGTTTTTGAGACCAGAGGGCATAATGCGATAGGAAAAAGTGCCTCATGGGGTGGTGAAAGCGGTTTTGTATTGATCTTCCTTGCGGATTTGGATTTGGTTATACTTGGAGAAACCATCCATGAATGATAGTACCTCGTGCCCCGCACATGCATCAATTAGTTGGTCGATAAATGGTGTTAGGAGGTTGTCTTTGGGACAAGCTAGATTGAGGTCGCGGAAATCAGTATAGACACGAATGGTGCCCACTTTTTTATTTACTGGCACTGGGTTGGAAACCCAAGTGATATAAGCAATAAGGTATATGAACCTTGCTGCTCGAAGCTTCTCAATTTCAACCTTAACGACTGGAAGCTTAGATGGGTGAATGGGGCATTGTTTCAGGTGGATAGGTGGTATGTTATGCCGAGTGTCTATGTGATGTTCTACAATGGTAGGATCGAGACGATGCATCTTGGTGTAAGACCAAGAAAAGACATCGCGAAACTCTTGGAAGAGTTTCTTATAGGCTTGAACTTCCTCTTCAGTGCATGATGTGCCTAAGGAGATAAGTTCAGGTTTTCCAGGTGTGGTGGAGATGTCAATTTTTATGATAGGTGAAATGTTGGCCATATTACCTTCTTCAAAGGCATCTGGAGCTGGGATAGGATCTTTGAACCAATCGAACTTGGTTGGTAAAAAATATTTGGATTCGACGGACAGTTGGTTTGCCATGGTGGAGGTAGATTCCTCAGGGATGAAGTATGACTGATGGTGCATATCATCCCAGGGGTAGTCAGGTGCAATAAGTGTTTCTAGGATTTCCTCATAGCTACGGAAGTCGTGTGTCATCAAATCAATTGGTTGAGGCGCGTAGGTGGATGAAATCATATAAATGGTATTGATTTCTTCTGAAGAGGAAAACTTTGGGGGGTATATTTTCTTAATGAGAGGGGGGGATATCTCTAGGTTGGCATTATTCAATTCGTATAGAGCTGCTCTATAATCTGGGAGATCAGGGCAGTGATGTGAGTAATGGCCGTAAATGCCGCATATCGCACAAGGGTGGTTGGTATGCAGGGATTTATCGTGAGGTTGAGGGGGTAGTTCAAGTTTGACAACTGGAATGTTAGTGTCATCATCCAACATTTGCATGTGTTCTTGAAGTGCTGGTAATTGTGGACATTGATGGGTAGCATGGCCTATTTCGTTGCACAAAGAGCACTTGGGGGGAACGTGGATTGTTGGGGGATTCTTCGCCGTCTTTGGAGTCTATGGGGCAGTCCGGGTTGTGGGTCCAGTGGTGTAGGTTTGCGGGCCTCTTCCCCCAGTGTAGCGAAGTTGAGGGGGAGCATTACTAGGTGTTGATGCAGTGGCCCTTGTTGGAGGTGGTTGGTTTTGGATGTTCACTACACCAGGGGGTGGATGGTTCAAAGTATTTATGGGTTGCACCGGTTGTAAAATGACATTCGATGTCGTGGGGGTGGTTGGGGTAGGTAGGTACCACACAAGTAGTCCTAACGTTAAACCTGGAAGATTAAGCGTAGCCATTACTAGTGTGCTGGTGACTCCTGAAGGAGGAAATAAGAATGGGATAGTGTGAATCGGTGTTGCTCCAATATGACTAGGCACTACGGGTGGTTGCAGCAGTAATGGTGGCTGTGTGTTGTGCGAAAGGGTGCACAAATCAGATATTTCAGTTATTCGCAAAGGGGGTGGGATAAATTGGAACGTAAGTCATGGGACTATCTACGTATATCCCGGGTCCGACTAAGGAGACAAACGATGTGGGTGCGCTCTTAGAGGGTTGTTCAATCATGGGTAGAACATTTTTGGGTGCGCCGGGGGCATTAGGATCGTAGTATGTTATCTAATTGATTTTGACTACACGACCTTCATGGGGAAACATCATGAGGCAGAAGACGGAAGAGGCGACAACTTTCATTTTATACATGTAAATTCGTCCTAATAGGAGGTTGTAATCAAGTTGTACATTTATGACCTCTATGTCTATGAGAACCATCTTCCCCCCCAACTGCACGGGTATGTTAAGTAACAGGCCCTGCAGTTGAGATGAACGACCATCGTAAGCTCATAATGTAGTAGTTGATGGCTGCAGAGTGGGAGATCCGAGCTTCTGCCAAGCAAATGTTGACATTACGCAGGTGGAGGCACCTTCATCGATGATACATCGGTGAACTACAAGGTTCCGAATGGATACGGAAACCTGAAATGCTAACATTGAAGGAAATCATGGTTTGGCTTAGTCTAAGTCGAATGCCATCATTCTTGAGTCGTTAGGATCTATTGCACCAATGGTAGACAATAGTAGTTTTTTCTGTGTTGGATAGTTTTTTAAGACTTCTAAGGCAGACATAGTAGTTGGGGACTGAGCAAGGTCATCTACAATATTATAATTTGATGCGGCCTGAGCGTTAATGTTATTGTTGATCCGTATTAAGGGGCAGAGAGGGGCTTTTGGACCCCCATCCATTGGCATATTAGGTGTGCGTAATGGCTGATCAGTTGGAAGGGTGCTTGTGGATGAATCAATAGGTGTGGTTTCAGGGGCTGATCCGTATTGGTTCCGACGAGTTTGGAGGTTGATATCAATTGATGACATCATTAGTAGATGGTGAGTGCTCGACTTGGTATGCTGGTAATCAGTTGCAGCCTAGGTGATTTGTTGCTGTGGTGAAGTGGATCCTTGTGGGGGATCCATTGGACGAGTGTTTACCACTCCTTGGTTGGGTAAAGGATTCTGCAATATCATGGGTTGCGGTTGAGGAGGTCGGGCTGGCTGTGTAGCATGTCCTTGTCGTTGGGCGTCATTGGCCCATAGTTGACGTGCTTTCTCCAAATGGGGGCAATTATGTGTGTAGTGGCCAAATACCGAACAAAAAGAACAGGGGTGGTTTGTTCTTAAGTTAGGATTCTTACCATGTTTCGGTGGATGATCAGGGTTTTGGTTGGCGGGGGCAGTGTTATTATTATTCGGGGGATTAGGTGGATGGCCACCTTGGTTTTGAGGTTGATTATTTCCGCGGTTCTGTTGACCTCCTTGATTACGTTGGTTGTTCTGGTTTTGAGCTTGGTTTTGTTGTGTGTATACTTTCCCTTGGGCAGTAGGGGGGTTTTGAGTTTGTGCGGGTGCTAAAGCAGGCTGCAGTGGATAGTAAGCAGGAGGGTTCGGAGGTGGACCCATTTCTTGTTGTGGTTGTTGGTAACCTTGAGCTATTTGAAGTGTTGGTGCAGCAGGTGCTGCTTGTTGAGGGTAATAAGCTGATTGTGCTTGTGGGTGAACCGGGATATGATTGGCTTGCTGGTTATAGTATGCAGGTGGTGCATAAGTTGAGGATGCATGCCCATAACACTGTGGTGGACATGAGGGTCCATGAGTGTGGTGGGTGTGTGTCATTGGAGCATATGAAGTTGTAGCTCCATAATGAGATGTATCCCTAGAAAGGTCTGGGGCGTTGTTGGTACTCATCATGGTGAAGGGTTTGTTCTATGACATAACCTGGGAAATGATGCCGTCGGCAGCATGGGATGACCCCGATGTGTCATTCCAAGATGGATTGCCGCGCGGAGTGTCAGGTAATATGGTGTATAGATATCCAGATTGGGCGTAGATTAAGTTGAACTGCTGGGATTTTAAAATGGCTTCTTCTTTTGACTGGGGTTGTTCAGAAGCTACATCCTTAGCAATGAGTGGAAGGAGAGATTTCAGGAATCAATCCAGGAAAATACGGTCGTCAAGCTTGATCTTGCATAGACTTCGGTGCTTGCGCCATTCATGAATATGATCAGTGATGTGTGTAGCGGTGTTCTGTCGATAAGACAGTAGGATTTCCACTCCCACATCATAGCAGACCGATAGTTCGAAGAACTATAGGAAATTCGAGGCAAGGGATGTAAATGTAGGGTGTGTCCCATGGGGTTGCTCGATATACCATTTGGCTGCTGAGCCAGTAAAAGTTCATTGTAATAAACGTAGATGAATGGAATCATCTACTATGGAGTTTGAGGAACACCATAGGTGAAAGGACATGATGTGGTTTTTTGGGTCTTCACCAGCCTTCCCTTCAAACTTGGGGATGTCGGATGGGAGTTTAGTTGGCATTTGGGCCCAACTAGGATCATGTATAATAGGATCATTTGTTGGTCTTGCCAGGTTTTGCAGGTTAAGACTAGCCATAAATGGCAGACTGGCCACGGGGTGTGATATGGTCACTGGGGCATACGTGGTAGTGGTAGCATTATGGATTAGGCCATTGCCCCCAAAGGGAATATTAGTTGTAAAAGGGATGTGTCCCCTAACCAGATGTGTGTGGGAGGGGCCTGCACCCCCAAGTGTAACATGAGTTACATATGGGTTTGGATTGGGTATAGTAGACCCTGGGTTTGGTATGGTAGAAGTGGTTCTTGTCAAGGGCATACCTAGAGTGGGTGTAGGTCCCATGTTGGGCATTCTTAGAGTGGGTGTAAGTCCCATGTTGGGAATCTCTAAAGTGGGTGTAGGTCCCATGTTAGGCATACCAGTAGTAGTTATGGTGGTGGTGGCTAATGTGGTAGCCGGGGTGGTGGATGATGTTCCTCCAACAATCCCTACGTTGAAAGGGTTGGAAGGAATACCAACCATGGGGATAGATGGTGCTGTGTATGTGGGGTACTTAGATTCTGTGTCAGAATCGGATGCCGTATATGGGGCGTCCAAATTGGGTGACGAGGCTCTATGCCGATGACGCGTGGAGTCGAGTGACAAAGCTCTATGTCTATGACGTGTGGTGTCAAGTGAACCGAACCGAGGGGGTTCACCCCTGAAATGCTGAGAACGTCTCGGGGACTCAATGGTGGCGGGAAACTAGTGAAACCGGTAGGTAGTGGTGAGTGAAAAGATAAAAAGCCCTAATGCAATCGTGTGTGTAAGAGGAGAACGTAAAAAATAATGGCACTCAGGCCAACAACCAAACTCAAAACACTTATTATGACAGCTATGCTATAGTAAGTGGAGTAATAAAAAAATGTGGTCAAAATACCAACAAGCAATCGTCTCCTAAAAAGTAAAAATGGTGTACTCAGAACCAATAGAAGGACAATAAGAAGTAAGTAAAATGATACCACTTATCACTATAGCACACTTCCCTAAAATAATCATTAGCACACAGGAGCCACAACACATCTCTTCTTCTACAGACTTGGTCAAGGAGAAACCAACTTTGTACTCACACTACATGGACATCAGAAATCAAAATCTAGAAGTGATCAAGGAACATAAGGGTCTGGTAGATTCATTCATTTGAGAATAAGTTTATCCCAATAGAACACCAAAAAGAGGGCACATTAAGATAGAAATATTAGATCCCGAATTCCCCGAAGCCAA
Source organism: Larix kaempferi (assembly GCA_027924585.1). Lineage (NCBI taxonomy): Eukaryota > Viridiplantae > Streptophyta > Pinopsida > Pinales > Pinaceae > Larix > Larix kaempferi. Next base: position 24,025,607 of record BSBM01000577.1, read on the forward strand.
AATCTATAGTGATTATAAAGCCATTGAATACATATTCAACTTTGGTCAATTCAGTCCTCTACACATGGTGGAGTTTTATAGGCAATCTAGTGATCTACGGTGCAAATATTTATTGCAATATTCATCTAGTGTGAATACGATGTGCTAGGATCTCCATAAGATTGAGAAGAAATTGAAAGCATAGAAGATGGCAACCAAGGCCAAGTGTCTGACCATAAAGGAATTGGAGAGCAAGATTGTAAATTTGGGGGTTAATTGAAATGACTTCACCCTAGCTTAGTTATTATTGTAACAAAAGGATAATGGAATTGCTGTGATTAAGAATAAACTCCACCTTCTCGACATCGATCATGTACAGACACATGAGCTGGTAACATTATAAGAGGAGAAGTGTTGCTTGGTTTTTCAACCAAGCATGTGCTAATGAGCACCTACTATATTGTAGTAGCAATCTCAATTAAAACAATAAAAGACTAAAGTAAAAAAGTAGAATTAATCTAAGATATAAGAAAGTAAAGAGTTAATCTAGCATGTTCATGTAAAAAATTGAAAGTAAATGGTAAAGAACTCAGATCTATATGTAAAACAAATTCTTTATTTATGGAAAAAATAGCTTTACAATAATCATGTTACCTCAAATGGTGAGGATGGTTGATCTTGAGTAGCTGCAATGGTGAGGTGCTCCAAATCTCCAATGATCTCTTCTTTTCCAAGATGCTAATGGGAATCTTCAAACTCAAAGAGGAGGCTAGGGCTCTCAAGAAAGAATTTGGCAGCATAAGGATAGGATCAATGAGGATGAATAGTGAGGAGCCTCTATCACCTTTTTATATCTTTTTGGTGATGGAGAATACCATTATGGTTTAAGGAAACCAATGGTATGGCTAAATGTGGTTTAGGTCTCTTTTTCCCCCTTTTTTCCTTTTTTGAATATTATTCCCTTTTAATTGATTTTTTTTGGAATTTTGGACCCTTTTTGAGGGTTTTTTGTATTTTTTGAGGAAAATTAAATATTTTGAGGGGGAAAAGATGTTTTTTTGTCTTTTTGGTGACCTTTTGAGGGTTTTTGAGGCTAAAATGGTAGGAAAAGTGGACAAATGGGTCATGTGAATAGGGAAATGAGCTAGTGAGCACTTTTTGGGTGTTAACAAGAAGGAAAAACTTCATAAAAAATGTTATATTTCAAATATTATATGGAGCAATATAGAGACCAAGTGGATGACTTGGAGATGAATATATCAAGCATGAAGCTAGAAAAGACATCCATGTCTACCTAAGAGACCCCTCACCCAACTGAAGAAACATAAGATACCCTAGCAAACCTATCATCTAAGCACATGGAGGAAGATCCTCCATAGGAAATATTAGAAACAAATAGACAAAGTGGAAGAGTTGGAAGTTGAAATAAATGATAAGGATTACCTTATTGACCACCTAGAGTATGGAAGAGAGGACATGCAATAGCAGGTGGGGTCCATGAATCAAAAGATGATGGGAAAAGGCCCCCTTAGGGGAGCTAAAAGGGTCCCATGCGACAAGATAAGTGGATAAATCATCCATCACTTAGGCCACTTTGAGATGATCCAATATGATTTAAAATTGGCCACTAATGATGTTAGAGAATTAAAACCCACCTTGATACTTAGGTTATAATTTCTAATTATTTTTATTTCTTTCCTAGATGTCTAAACTAGGTTGTTGGCCACTTATTTCCTTCCTAGGCCCACCTTTTGTAATCCTTATCCACTTGATCACACTCATGGACATCCTTCCTACTTTTCTGGCTATCCTGAGTGGAAAGGGTGCAAATCCTTCTTTTGCAACTTTTTCTTGCTTTTGGATGGATAAGGCAAAATCTAGGCATTCTAGTGTTTTGGAAAATACTTGCTTTCATGGCCAACACATCCTTCCTCTTTTTCTCTCCAAAAGGCATCGTCATTTTCTAAATTCATCATACATCAACTTCAAAATCCAGTTTGGACAATTGATGAGCCTCTTGCATGATTTGGAGTTAGATGTTTCTACCTTGTGGGATTTTAGCTAGATTTGGTAAGCCTACTTTATGACTTTTTTGAATGCCTCCAAAGCAATTCAAATTTCTGATGTAATATTATATATTTGTATCCACTTTATGATACATGGTTGGATGGTTGGATGATGTACATTTTATTATTGTGTATAATTTTTGTGTCTAATTTTCAGTGTTCTTGACAATTCTAAGCTAGTAATTTTAGTGAGAGTGTTGTTCAATCTTTATGATTAGCCTATGATATGATTTCACATGGTATCATATCCATTAGGAGAGCATAGCTTCATCTAGTAGCGCACTAGAAACAAGTATTTTCCATAGAAGTCTTGTGTACCATTTCCTTGTACTCTTGGGTTTAGCTTAAGAGGTCTACCTTGGCATGACAAACTCCTAAAAGTGCCTACTGTCATATTGCGGATATCTATAGTTTGAATCATTCTATATAGAGTTGTTTTGTTGTTTTTTTGTAAGTAAATATCAGCCCACAGTGTACACCTCAGTTTTCTCATGGATCCATATCAGAATGTGCTTTTCAATCCATTTAATTATTTTCAATTGAAGGCATGGATAGAGATTTTGTTGAGGTCGAAAGACCTCTACAAAGTAACAATGGGCACTAAAGCAAAGTCTACTATAGCTGTAGAGAAATCTAAGTGTCATAATTGGAGAGATGAGGCTTATGGCCTTCTCTACCTCAACACATCAACAAATATTTTGTTCCATTTGGATGGTCTGACTTGACTGAATGAAGTTTGGGAGAAACTTAAATCTTTTTTTAGTAAAAATGATGAGTTGAGAGGACATCAACTAACGAATCAACGGATTTCTCTAATTCCAAGTTGTTGATGTATATGTAACTTCGGAATGTATTTCACATATATGTATATTGTATTCCTATAGAGATGTTATTATTCCTCTATACGGAAGTGTCGTCATTTATATTGTAAGTGTCGTAACTTATACTTGATGGGTTATTAGACCACCTTGTTTGGGGTCGGCCCTGTATAAGTCATGTGGGTCAAAGGGTTATTAGACCACCCTATTGGGGGTCGGCCATGTGGGTCAAAGGGTTATTAGACCACCCTATTGGGGGTCGGCCTAGTCAGCATTATGTTATGTGGTTAAGTTCGAGCCTACATGAGTTAGGTAAAAAGGCAAGTCAAGTCAAGTATAAATAGAGTGTGGGAGGCACTCTATTTACTCACTCACTTCTCACACATGCACTCAAGGAGGAGTGGTGCACTTATGGAGGAGGAGGATCTGCTGCTAGGTTATGGCTATCTCTCTTGGTTGGTTGTATCATTGCTCTATCTATCTCTGAGGAAGTTATTAGGGTTTTTCACCTTTATGGTTTTCCCCAAGTAAATCTTTGTGTCTCTTGTGTACTTGCATTATTGTCTCCATGATTGATATGCTGTAGATATGCTGTACATGTTGTTCTCTCAGTTAAGATCCTAGATCAGATTGAAGTAAATTCTGAAAATTTAACATGGTATTAGAGCTAGCCTGAAAGAAGGCATGATATGGCATGTATGACACTTGTTGCACTTACGATGCTAGGGCTTGATATAGAAAAAACCAGTCATCGTAGCACTTTCGCTATAAATCCGTTTTGGAGATGTTTTCGGATCTGAAATTGTTACAGGACGAAGATTAAATCTCCAGGTACCTTGTGTCCAAAGGAAAACCTCTATTTCGTTGTACTTTGTGATTTATGATCTGTGCAATATAGGGTTTCTGCTTCTTCCAGATTTGAGTTAAAATCAGGTGACCTTGGGAAAAAGGTCATAACTTGGGCTAGGAAGCTCCAAATGAAATTTCGTAAAAAGTGACAGGTATTAAACAGACTGTACTATCTCATAAAACGTTTTCAAAGGCCTAAGGTGAACCAATGACACGTGGCACGTCGTACAAGTTCGCTCTCCTGTATTATCCCATAAACAGGTCACGTTGCGACACTTGGAATAACTCTCTCTCAGAGAATCCAATTGAGGTCAGACCTATCAGGATGGAAATATAATAGGCCAAGATATCTCAAGAAAGAGTTTCAGAGGCCGAAGTTGAAACAGTGACACGTGGCATGCCGTACAAGTTCGCTCTCCTGTATTATCCCAAAATAGGTCACATTGCGACATTTGGCATAACTCTCTCTCAGAAAATCCAATTGAGGTCAGACCTGTTAGGATGGAAAGCTAATAGGTCAGGCTATCTCAGGAAACTTTTTTCGACCCTGTGGATCAAAAATTTCAGAGTTACACTAGAAACAATCAGGTACATATTTCTGTCAAAACAAAATTATTTTTTGGTACCTTCATTCATGGCTTCCGGAAATTAGGGCTTTGGAGAAAGTTGGAATTTTTGTAATCAGAGACCACGGCTGAATGCTACTCATCAAAATAAAAATTTAGAGACCAAGATCAGAATTTTTGGTTGGGCAGAAGGCCGGGCTTGATCAGACTCTAGTTCGGGACTTTGATCAGGAAAGTGGAAAATTAGGGCTTCTGTAAAAATGGGAATTTTTGAAATCTGTGACCACGGCTGGAAGCTCCTCAAAAAAATAGAATCTTAGAGATTTGGATCAAACTTTTTGATTGGGTAGAAGAGTGGGATTCATCAAACCCCAGTTTAGGGTCACATCCAGTGAATCCGGAAGTTTCAAAGGCAAAATTGAGGAGTGAAACTTTGCAGTTTTCAAATTCTGAATATAGCAGCTTGATCAGCTCATCAAGGCGCATATTTCTATCCTTTCAGAAGTTTTAAATTCAAAGTTTGAGTTTTTGGGGTTTCTATGACAAACCCATATCTAGCTCCAGTCCCAGTTCTTGTAAATCAAGTGGATTGGATTAATCCTAGAAGAAGATGGATTGGTCACCTGCATAAGTGAAGATGTTCTTGTTTCAGAGGGAGATGAAGCTAAGGCCTTACATAAGAAGATTACAAGCGATCTCGACAGGTATGACTCATCGAGGTATGTTTTGAGATTTGTTCATGATTAAGTTTATGGTATGTTTGTCTTCATGTTACTATGGTTAGTACAATCTTGATTTTAGTCTTGTCACATCACCTTAATAAAACTATGAATGCACGATAGAAAATATTCATTGATTAGGGTATTGACACTTATGATTGTACTAATGCATTATGGTGTTGTATGAGGTTTATGTTGTCTACCAACATGAAAGGTACACCAAGAAATACAAATCATGTTCCAGTTCAAGAACATATGATCATGATGACATGAGGATAAAGACTCATCCATTGTCATGGATCTCATAAAAGATCCATTTACGAGGTATGTATAACTTGGTTTTATTATGGCTAACCTATAAGATATACAGGTTACTAGCACAAGTCATTAAAGAAGAACAAGAAGACATCATGTGAGTATGTTAGACATAACTAACTAGCATGCTAATCCAGGTATGTTTTTCCTATATCAAGATAGAATCCTACCTTGGGTTAGGATCTTATACTGTTTTTGATAATGATTATTCATGAAGTCTTAGGTTTGAATAATCGTGGTTGTATGCATATTATGTTTCTTACCATAATTGATGATATGACTAACCAGAAGATTCATGAAGGTATAGGTTTGAATAATCACAGGTTTTTATGCATATTATATCTCTTATCTTGAGTGATGATTCAACTAAAGAGTCATAGGTTTGAGTAATTATAGGTTTAGACATGTTATGCTTCTTATGATTTGACTAACCATAAGAATCCTACATAAACCTTGAATGATAATGCTTATTATTTCTGTTTAAAATGATCATGACTATACATGCTTGAGATTATTGTGTTTTAATAGTATACTAATGAATGTATGATTTTATATTAGACCTAGAGGATAACACAATGATGATACTAACAAGCATGCATAGGGATCGAGAATGTATATAAGTTCAAGGACAGGTAATCCAGGGAGCAAAGATCAAGAGGGAGTACACTCTAGTGGTTTATGAAAGGATGCAGATATTCAGAGGGAGTTGACCATCTCTCTACACTCCACAACAGAAAGGTGTAGAAGAAGCTACTGCAGATTAGGACTCCAGCAGCTCCTGCAAGAAAGCGAAGACTTAGAGGGAGTCCACCCAACGAACAAAGAAAGATAAGTATTTTAATCATCATTTCTTGCATATTTGTTTGTTTAAATAATACTGTTCAATAATGTATATACTGATGTTCCTAGAATTAGGTTGTGTATTGATGAACAGTATACTCCTAATATACATGGGTAAGTGGCCTATGGCACTGTACAACATTCCATTGCTACTTATCTAGAATGAAACCTCTTTGCTGACATGTTGGGAGTTGTGCACACTCTTAACAATGTTCTGGTAGAGATTGGAAGGCATCTAGAAAGTTACGGGATATGGATAAATGTTGTATTGAAGCATTCGCTAAGATAATTGCATGACTATATGACATATTTCTTTATGTGTAGGAATTTGTTCTGAAAATTATGAGATGTTTCTAATCATGCAATTTAACTTGTTTTGTAGGAAAGACCGTATATCTTCACCTACAAAAGCTACAACATTTGTTCCAGCAACAAAGATATCTATTGAAGATATTGAAGTTCCCAAGATCTGGGATGAAGAAATGGAATTCCATGATCCGTCGATCATGAAGAATGATGTTTGGGATGTAGTCCCAAGACCTGAAGAAAAGTTTGTTATGACCTCCATATGGAACTATCAGATCAAGCATGTTGCAGATGGCAGCATTGAGAAATATAAAAGTGATGAAATAGAAGATGCACCAGATGGATGTCAAGACAGCATGGTGTAGTCATATATGTGTGAAGAACTTGGTATGGTAGGATAGACAGCTTTCTATCCAGTTTGGGATTTACCGAGAGTAAAGCGGATTCCAACCTTTACTACAAGGTTGAGGAAGGCAATCCAGTGATACTACTTTTGTATGCGGATAACCTGTTTGTTACAGGTGAAGATAGATTGATTTCTGACATGCAGCAGAAGCTTATTGCCGAGTTCGAGATGAAGAACTTGGGGATGATGCACTATTTTTTTTTGGCATGGAGGTGTGGCAGAGTGATGGAATCTTTCTTGGACAAGGGAAGTATGCAGTAGAGATCCTGAATAGGTTCGGGATGATGGACTGCAATGCTATGGCCACACCTATGGCATCGAATCTGAAGCTTCTATGTGATGCTTCATCTGAGCTGGTTGATGTCTCTACATATCGTCAGATGATTGGGTCCTTGATTTACTTGACGAACACGAGACCGGATATTTGCTTTGCTGTGAACACATTGAGCCAGTTCCTGATGGATCCGAGGAGTGTTCACCTGGTTGCTGTAAAACATGTTCTGAGGTACCTGAAGGGTACAGTGGATTATGGGCTCAAGTATGAAGCGAATCAAAAGTTTAACCTACAGGGCTATGCTGATTCAGATTGGGCTGGTAGTGCTGCAGATAGGAAGAGCACATATGGGTGCTGCTTTAGTATGGGATCAGGTGTGATCTCTTGGTTTAGCAGGAAGCAGTCCTGCGTAGCACTGAGTACAGCTGAGGCGGAGTATGTTGCAGCCTGTTCAGCTAGTTGTGAGGCAGTATGGCTACAGAAGCTACTGTCTGAGTTATTTGATCTCCCGTTGGAGGCTACTGGTATCTGCTGTGATAACTAGAGTTGTGTGAAGCTGTTTGAGAACCCAATGTTTCATGACAGGTCGAAACACATAGAGATCAAATATCACTATATCAGAGATATGGTGCAGAGAGGAGCTGTGAAGCTCCTGTATGTTGCAACGGACAAGAAGATTGCAGATGTGCTGACGAAGCTACTAGCCACGGTGAAGTTTGAGTACTTCAGAGAGAGGCTTGGCATGCTTCAGATCGAGGACACTTCGAGGAAGAAGTGATGGACACATTTGCTGAAGCCATTCCAAGCATGTTGGAAGGGGGATCCTTCACATGGCTGTGGATGTAAGCGTTGGATGATGAGCATCAGGATGATGTTCTGGTTTCTGCTTGGATATGATCAGTCGGATCATTATATATGTATGCATCATGTTGGATGCTGGATATGATCAGTTGGATCATTATATGTATGTATGTATGCATCATGTTGGATGCTGGATATGATCGGTTGGATCATGTGTATGAGCATCATGTTGGATGTTGATGGACACATTGTGTGGATCATGTATCTTTGTATGATCAGGTAGATCATGTATGTTGATGGATACATTGTGTGGATCATGTATCTTTGTATGATCAGGTAGATCATGTATGCTGATGGATACATTGTGTGGATCATGTATCTATGTATGTATCAGGTAGATACTTGGTGTGCATCAGATGGATGCATTGTATGATCAGGATGATCGTGGATGACGAGCTTCTCCAGATGACATGCAGCAGGATGTTGCAGTGATGATGATCAAGATGATCATGTGTACATCAGGATGATGTTTGATGAGTATCAGATGATACTTTGTGGCCGTGGATCAGGTTGTGCAGGAAAGCATGTAATTTGTGCCCTGGGAGATTTGCAGATGGTCTTTCGAGGTTTTGCCTATGGCATGTAATTCGGTGCCCTGGGACATCTGACAAATGCTCTTGCGAGGTTTTGCTTGGGAGGACATGTAATTTGTTCCCTAGGAGATCTGCAGATAGTCTTTCGAGGTTTTGCCTATGGCATGTAATTCGGTGCCCTGGGATATCTGGAAGATGCTCTTGCGAGGTTTTGTCCTATGGCAAGTAATTTGCTCCTGGGAGATCTAGACAGGATGAAAAAGGCCTCAGATGCTTCAGCCAGGTTTTGCCATGACCACATGTAATTTGCTCCTGGGAGATCTGGACAGGATGAAAAAAGCCTCAGATGCTTCAGCCAGGTTTTGTGGTGAGATCACATGTAATGTGCTCCTGGGAGATCCGACAGGTAGAGTTGAGTGCTCGTAATAGCCTGGGATGCTTCAGCCAGGTTTTGTGATGGGTCACATGTAATGTGCTCCTGGGAGATCCTACAGGTAGAGCTGTGTGCTCGTAATAGCCTGGGATGCTGCAGCCAGGTTTTGTGACGCACGTAATAAGTCCTGAGGATTCCACAGTATGGCCAGTGATGATGAAGACCTGCAGATGGTGGGCCTACATCCAGTATGAAAAAGGACTGGCTCTCTAGAACTTCCTATGACGAGTAGATTTAGAGATTGATTGAGATAGCAGCAGCAGTGACGATGATGATGACTCGATGACGATTATCCAGTGACGATGATCCAGAGAAGATGACTTGTGCTAGAAGAACTGTGCTGAGAAACACCTTCCTAGTTAAGAGGGAGTGTTGATGTATATGTAACTTCGGAATGTATTTCACATATATGTATATTGTATTCCTATAGAGATGTTATTATTCCTCTATACGGAAGTGTCGTCATTTATATTGTAAGTGTCGTAACTTATACTTGATGGGTTATTAGACCACCTTGTTTGGGGTCGGCCCTGTATAAGTCATGTGGGTCAAAGGGTTATTAGACCACCCTATTGGGGGTCGGCCATGTGGGTCAAAGGGTTATTAGACCACCCTATTGGGGGTCGGCCTAGTCAGCATTATGTTATGTGGTTAAGTTCGAGCCTACACGAGTTAGGTAAAAAGGCAAGTCAAGTCAAGTATAAATAGAGTGTGGGAGGCACTCTATTTACTCACTCACTTCTCACACATGCACTCAAGGAGGAGTGGCGCACTTATGGAGGAGGAGGATCTGCTGCTAGGTTATGGCTATCTCTCTTGGTTGGTTGTATCATTGCTCTATCTATCTCTGAGGAAGTTATTGGGGTTTTTCACCTTTATGGTTTTCCCCAAGTAAATCTTTGTGTCTCTTGTGTACTTGCATTATTGTCTCCATGATTGATATGCTGTACATGTTGTTCTCTCAGTTAAGATCCTAGATCAGATTGAAGTAAATTCTGAAAATTTAACACAAGTAGTTTCGAGAATCTACAAGACTATTTCTCCAAATTCAATTCATTAGTTTTGTAGTTGAAGCAGTATGATATTGATAAAAATGATGAGCAATTAGCTTTGACAATCCTTTCGAAATTGGGGCAACACTACTTAGTCTTTGCCTCAACTTTCCATGCTACAAAACGCATTGTAAAGAATTGGAAGATGCCCGATCTATTTGAATTCCTAGAGTCTTTAACTCAGGAGCAGAATAATCTTATGTTGATGGGCACTTTGAAACCTTCAAAAGATCAATCTCTAGATACTGGTGACTCAAATAATTCGAAGGGTAAGAAGAAGGATAATCCCAAAATGCCTTTTGAGAAGAATAAGGAGAAACCTAAGCCACAAGAGGAGCCCTCCATTTCCATAAATGATCAACAAAAGAAGAAGGAGCAAACCAAGTGCGCATATTTCCAAAGGGGATTTCATCCTGAAATATCCTGTATGAGAAAGACCATAGATGATATGGAACAACTCCTTGAGAAGAACCATATCCCCATTCTTGAAGGTGCAAAGAAGTAGGAAGGAGGTTATAACTCAGATGACAAGGAGGAAGTCCATGCTCTAATGGGCAACACATCTTCATCCAGTTCTTACATCATTGATTCTGGAGCTTCAAGGAACATGGTTGCAATGAGAGAGTCATTTTTTACTCTTGATTCCTCTGATGGCCCAGGTCCTATAACTATTCTTGGAGATGACTTAGAAAATGCTTCAAAGGGTAAATGTAGAGTAGATCTAGACAATGGCTCATTTTTTAATGTCCTTTATGTCCCAGGTCTAGCTGCAAACTTAATTTCTGTCTACTAAATGACCCATAGTATTTACCCAAAAGAGTGGTCTTCACCCCGAATGATGTGGAGATATCAGAGATCTCCATAGGAAGAGTTGTTGCATTAGGCATTGTCGATCATTCCACCAGAGTTTGCAAGTTTTCACATTTTTTTCCTATCTCTCCACCAGTAGCGCTCCTCTCTCATGCTAATGAAGCAAGAAAAATTTGGCATGAGAGGTTTTTCCATCTAAATTATAGATACCTTCATGAGTTACAGGATAAAAACATGGTTGTAAGTTTCCAAACATCACCTTCTCTAAGGGAGTCTGTTAGGGTTGTAATATAGGAAAACACCCAGAGAGAAAGTTTTAGAGATCAAGGGCTGAGAGAACCTATGAACCTTTGGATCTGATCCATAGTGATATTGTTGTTCCTTTCCCTCACTTGTCACTGAAAAAATACAAATACCTATTAAACTTCATTGATGATCACACTAGGTATTGTTGGGTCTACTTCCTATAGTTTAAGTCTAAAGTTTTTGGCTATTTCAAGGTCTTTAAAGACTTTGTTGAGAACCAGTCTGGTAGGAAGATAAAAGAAATCATATCTGATAAGGTGGGAGAGTAAATAAAATCAAACTTTAAGTATATCTGTGCAGTGGCTAGCATACACATGCAACACACTGTACCATATACTCCTCAACATAATGGAGTTGTTGAGAGAAAGAATCGATCTCTTAAGGATATGGAAACTTGTATGCTTGAAGCAAGATATTTGCCACCAAATTTGTGGGCTGAAGCAATCAATTGTGCACCCTACATACAAAATAGAGTCCCACATAAATAATTGAAAGGATTTAACCCCCATGAAGCTTGGTGTGGTCATAAACCTGATATTTCACATTTTAGGATTTTTGGTGTCAAGGCTTGGGCTAGAGTGCCATTCGAGAAGAGAAGGGACTTAGAGCCACAGGGTAGGCCATGTTTGTTTGTTGGATACTTAAAAGAATCAAAGGGGTACAAAATTCTTGATATGATCACCCAAAAGGAATTCAAAGAAAGAAGTGTTCAGTTTGAGGAAGACACCCTACAAGGAGTTGATATTGGAGAATATTCTCAACCACCACCAGAAAAAGAAAATGAAGACATGAGGCTTATGATGATGAATATTTTGATTCAAATTTATATTATTATTTTTATGATATTATTTTAGACCAAATCTCACCAACAAGGCCAAAGTGACAAGCAAAAACCATAGAAGATTTGGGTGAACTTGTTGGGAATCCTCAGGATCCTAGAAAGACAAGGTCACAATATTAGAATTCACTTTCAGTGAGGGATCCAAATATTGATGAGAAATGTTTTATAATGATTGAATCATATCCTAAAACATATGAAGAAGAGTTAGAAGATCCATTATGTAGGTATTCTATGGATGAGGAGTTCCACTCCTTGCAGAAGAATGGAACTTGGGAGCTAGTCAAGCTTCCACCAGGAAGAAAGCTAGTAAGATGAAAATGGATCTACAAGACTAATATGGCTGCTGATTCTAATGCAGACAAGCACAAAGAAAGGTTGGTGGCCAAGGCATTTTCAAAATTCCAAGGTCTGGACTATAATGAGACCTTTTCTTCCGTGGAAAAAATGGATTCTATTCGACTAGTCTTGTCAGTTTCATCAACAAATTGTTGGGCAGTTCATCACATGGATGTGAAGTATTCTTTTCTTCATGGTGATATCAAGGAGGAGATATATATGTAGAAACCTGAAGGCTATATTTCAGATCCATCACTTATGCTCAGGATAAGGAAATCATTGTATGGACTGAAGCAAGCTCCCAGAGCTTGGTATGCAAAAATGGACCATTTCCTCATGACACAAAATTTCCACCTGTGCAAATATGATCTGAATGTGTATCTAAAGAACATCAATGGTAAGATTTTGATTATAGTGTTGTATTTTGATGAATTTCTAATCACAAGAAGTTCCGTTGATGAAATTTCATCACTAAAGATAGCTTTTCATCAAGCTTTCTCCATGAAATACTTGGGGATTCTCAGGTAGTTTTTGGGGCTTGAGATCACTCAGTCACCATCAGGAATCACTATATGTTAATCTAAATATGCTTTTGATATGTTAAAAAGTTTCAATATGGAATAATGTAAGGCTAAAAAGACTCATTTCCTTTCAAGAGTTAGTCTAGAAGAAGGGGATTCTACACCCTTGGTGAACAACACTCTATACAGGAAACTAGTTGGAAGCCTGTTGTACTTGACTCACACCCGACCAGATTTGGCATATACAATAATTCATGTTGCAAGGTATATGGAGCATCCAAATGAGCTCCATCGGAGGGATACAAAAATAATCTTTCACTTTTTGTAAGGCACCAAGACACATGGGATCCACTATGCTGCCAATTCCTCATTGGATCTAGTTGCATTTTCTAACTTAGATTAGGCTGGAGATAGCACAGAACGGAATTCCACCTCCAAGTTTGTATTCATGCTTGGAGGAGTTCCTATATGTTGTTCTAGTAAAAATACAAGTGCAATTTATCTCTCTTCAACATAGGCAGAGTACCAGGGAGAAGAATTGACCACATTTCCTACATTTCCTACAATGTCTGACTCAGTGCATCTGGTTGCAAGGAATTCTGGGTGAGTTCTGGATTGACTTTAGCGATCCCATTGTTTTTTGAGTTGAAAATCAGAGTGCCATAAGGATATCCTCATATCTAGTACTCATAAAAATAACCAATCACATTGAAGTGCACATGCACTACATTCGGAGTCTGAGTGCATGAGAGATTGATTGTTTTGCAGTATTGACCCAATGCTGAGCAAACTGCTAACATTTTCACTCAATCCTTCATAGAAAATACTTTCATCCATATTAAGTTATTTATTGGAGTGGTTGAACATGATGTGAATTCTTCTTGAATATCAGGTTTCAATTTTTTTTCTTGTCCATTTTGAGGGAGGGTTTTGTCCCATGAGGTTTTCCTTGTTTCCTTGTTTTTTGGACAACGATATGTAAAGGGTGACCAAGCGTTTATTGATAGGCCTTAATTTACTGATATTTTTGTCACATATAGTCAGGATTAAGGGAGGGTGTTAGAGCATTAAAACCCACCTTGATACTTAGGTTATAATTTTTAATTAATTTTATTACTTTCCTAGGTGTCTAAACTAGGTTGTTGGCCACTTATTGCCTTCCTAGGAACACCCTTTGTCATCCTTATCCACTTGAGATCACTCATGGTCATATTGCCTACTTTTCTAGATATCCTAAGTGTAAAGGGTGCATATCCTACTTTTTCACTACTTTTACAGCTTTTTCCCTCTTTTGGATGGATAAGGAAAAATCTAGGCACTATAGTGCTTTTGGCAACTGCTTGCTTTCATGGACAACACATCCTTCATATTTTTTTCTCCAAAATGAATCATATTTTTCTAAATTCATCATACATCACCTTAGAAATCCATTTTGGACAATTCGTCAGCCTCTTGCATGATTTGGAGTTAGATGTTTCTACCTTGGGGGGTTTTAGCTAGATTTGGTAAGCCTTCTTTATGAATTTTTTGAATGCCTCCAAGAAATTTGAACTTCTGATGTAATATTATATATTTGCATCCATGTTATGATACACCATTGGATGATGTACATTTATGCTATATAGTTTATTATTGTGCATAATTTTTGTGTTTGATTTTCAATGTTCTTGACAATTCTGGAATAGAAATTTTAATGAGAGTATTGTTCAATATTTATGATCAGCCCGTGATATGATTTCACAAATGCCACAAGAAAAATTAAAGGAGCAAGGAATGAGCTGGAATCTAAGCCAAACATTGTAGGAAATGTGGTCAATTTTTTGAACAATTGAACCGAAGTATAATTGGAAGAGTTGGAGGCAACCAATAGGACATACCTAATTAAAGAGGCCAACAAAGTGATAAAAAAACGTTTGTGGTAAATAGATCTAAAAAAAAACTAAGTGCAATGACATCAAAAAATTCCTTTTTCAAGGGCTTATTTAAAGATGGCATAACCAAAGGGCTACCCCACTTTTGGGGGAAATGGAGATTTAAACAAAAGTGAAGATTATCAAGAGTTCTTAAAGGAAAAGAGGAAATAAGAAAGAATGTTCAAGGAGCTACATGAAAATTTGAAGGGATTTTTGTTGTCCTATTGACTGAGGAATTTGAGCTATGGATCAGCTTGAAGCTCACTTTCAAAATCTTGCCACAAATTTGTTATGAAAATTTCACCAAGGCTGAGTTGGGCATGGATGCAATGAGTCCACATAAGTACCCTATGGATAAATCTTGATGAAAAATTTAAAGGTATCATAAATTGGCCTTGCCACATCAAGAGAAGTCTACTCCAATAAGGAAAACATCAAGACAAGGGTCCCCACAACAAGGCTTTACTTAGCAGGGGTGAAAGTTGGGGGGAAGTTAAACAGTTGCACTCAACTGAATTTTAAAACAGACTTAGGAATTTTTTTTTTTGTGAAATTAAAGGGAAAACGGGGCAGTTTCAAGAAAGGTAGAGAGCAGTAAAAAGAAGACTTGTTACTATATAAAGTGAATTCGAATCTGAATTAGAGATCTTGTAATTTTAGGATAGGGTCT
This sequence comes from Larix kaempferi, assembly GCA_027924585.1. Lineage (NCBI taxonomy): Eukaryota > Viridiplantae > Streptophyta > Pinopsida > Pinales > Pinaceae > Larix > Larix kaempferi. Next base: position 24,041,021 of record BSBM01000577.1, read on the forward strand.
CTATGAGAGCTGCGATATCATTTTGATTCATTGGATTAAAGAATATAGAAAGGAAATGAAGCCTCTATGTTTCATATCTCTGTGTATGCTATCCCATAATCTTCTATATGTGTTTGAATTCTTGTTTTGTAATTCCAGAACTATTTCTATCTCTATAAATCTATCTTGATCTAATAAAATCTTTGAGCATCCTGCTTTCGTACCAACATCAATGTATGAATGTGTATGTGTGAAATATTATGTCAGGGAAAGAGATATCATGAGAATGAGCTCTTATCTTGCATGAATATTTTCGTGTCAAATGGTAAATGAAGGTTTATTTGTTGTTTTATATATGGATGTCTATAGTTTCCAAATATTTTGCACTTAGCCAAGATTGCATTTACATTTGAAATTTGTGACAATCAGTACATTTCTATCACCCTGAATGTGTAATATTTGCGCAAAGGTACCTTAAAGAATTCATGTGTCCACCAGTTATTCATCCAACATACCTTCTATGCAATTAATTAACATGAAATCTGATAACTCTATCCAATGTCATTTTTGTCTAAAATTTTTTGAAATACAAGGAACATATAATCTATAACATATTAAGATCTAAATATTTAAAAACTAATTCAATCATGCCTTGGCATAGTTTCATTCAGCCTTGAACACCTCAGGGGATAACATGAAAAATTGAAACATTGTTGGGTAGTGGAGGAATCAAAGTTATTTTTCCCCGGGAATGACAACAATCAAGATCTAATTCTAAATAGTGGATGAGAGTAAAAAAATAGGATAAATAGTTCACTTGGAGACTCCACTAATTTTGATTTGGTTACTCCATCGATTCTAATTCAACGTCTAGAAGAAGGCATACCAAAGCCAACCTTGTTCCTGAAGACATACACGTTCTTGTGAATCTTTAAAGGATCATGACCCTGCAAAATAATTGAGAGAAATAATCTTCATCGGGTTCAAGCATTCCTTAGAATAATTCCACATCTCCTGTAGATCTACAATTTCAAGATTCAACTTATATATATGAGAATTCTAAAGGTAAATATCAACTTCTAGAAGACATAAATCCTCCCTTAGTTGACTTGCGAAATTCCCCTCTCATCTTCCTTGAAGGAGATCAACTTACATTTAAGCCTATCCTTAGGATCCCTTGCATTCCCATCTCTCCTCAAGAAAAGAACCTCATCCTACAACATTTAATCTCAGAAGATGGATCATTAAGGGTTAATCCTCTTCCTCCACTACTGATCAATCCTTCGGTGGCCACCAAGAATGGTCCAGTAAACATGGATAACAATTTTCATGACTTACCAAACAATTATTTGAAATTAATCCCAATATTTGATGGTGAAAGAGTCACCTGAGCTCAAAAACACATGGAGGTGTTCCAACACTTCACTGACAACCTGTTTGTTGAACATGATGATGTATACATGTGACTCTTCATACAAAATCTAGAGGGATTGTAAGAAAATGGTTTAGATATTTACCATCTTCATCCATTGTCACGTCCCCATCTTGACCCTATTGCATTAAAATGTAAATGATGTAATATTGTTATAAAATCATGGTGAGGAGCTCAAGGCCAAGGCCTCACCATCGATTTATTGATGCATATGGTTTGCATGCTAGCCAAGCACGTTGGAATTTCAAATATCATGTAAATATGCATTTTAATAAAATACCCACAACTAGCTATGCAATGCAACAAGATATGGGGGCATGATTTTACAAGGAATTGGGAGGGAAAACATTCAACCCCTTGATCCAATCAAGTCAAGCCAAGTGTCAATGAGATAACCCATCAAACCCTCAACTACCCATGTTGACTTTTGTACCCAATCATTCATTTCTCCCATGAGTTGGTTGAGGTAGTTAATGCCTTGGGGAATGGGAGGTATGGCTATCCAAATTCGAGTATGGGAAATCCACCCTCCATGGAAAATCATGTTTTTCTCCTCGGGAAAGAAAAGAGCCATGAATTTCTCCCGAAGCCATTACCCATGAACCAGTTTCTCTCCCTCACGCATTTGGAGCTTCCTGGGCATTTTCCATCCACGTTTTTTTTTGTTTTTCTTTGTTCTCTAGCTGGGAAGAGGGTGTTTTTGTGTTGCAAAGCTGCTGGAAGAAGAGGAAGCTCAATTTGGGGTTTCAATGAGGGCGTTTTTGTGTTGCAGATCTGCTGGAAGAAGAGGGAGCTCGATTTGGGGTTTCAATGAGGCCATTTTGGCAATTTGAAATGCTCATAACCTGTGGGAGAAAATGGGTTTTCTCCCTGTGGTCGAATTCCCCTTTCCACAGTCCATTTTGGTGTGCCCACGATTTGGGGAAAACCCACGGCCATCCTGCTTGTAAATCCCATTGTTAAAATGTGCATCCATGCTCAATGATTGGACTTGATTTTTGAGAAACGAGTATGTTGGGGTGTGGATTATGGGTATCTATTGCTTTGGCTGTGCATGAGCTTGAATGTCCGCTTTTCCTTGTAAGAATCATGTGTTGATGTATATGTAACTTCAGAATGTATTTCACATATATGTATATTGTATTCCTATAGAGATGTTATTATTCCTCTATACGGAAGTTTCGTCATTTATATTGTAAGTGTCGTAACTTATACTTGATGGGTTATTAGACCACCTTGTTTGGGGTCGGCCCTGTATAATTCATGTGGGTCGAAGGGTTATTAGACCACCCTATTGGGGGTCGGCCATGTGGGTCAAAGGGTTATTAGACCACCCTGTTGGGGGTCGGCCCAGTCAGCATTATGTTATGTGGTTAAGTTCGAGCCTACATGAGCTATGTGAGTTAGGTAAAAAGGCAAGTCAAGTCAAGTATAAATAGAGTGCGGGAGGCACTCTATTTGATCACTCACTTCTCACACATGCACTCAAGGAGGAGTGGTGCACTTATGGAGGAGGAGGATCTGCTACTAGGTTGGGTCTATCTCTTATGGTTGGTTGTATCATTGCTCTATCTATCTCTGAGGAAGTTATTGGGGTTTTTCACCTTTATGGTTTTCCCCAAGTAAATCTTTGTGTCTCTTGTGTGCTTGCATTATTGTCTCCATGATTGATATGCTGTAGATATGCTGTACATGTTGTTCTCTCAGTTAAGATCCTAGATCAGATTGAAGTAAATTCTGAAAATCTAACATGGTATCAGAGCTAGCCTGAAAGAAGGCATGATATGGCATGTATGGCACTTGTTGCACTTACGATGCTAGGGCTTGATATAGCAAAAACCAGTCATCGTAGCACTTTCGCTATAAATCCGTTTTGGCGAAGTTTTCGGATCTGAAATTGTTACATGCCGAAGCTAAGATCTCTAGGTACCTTGTTTCCAAAGGAAAACCTCTAATTCGTTGTACTTTGTGATTTATGATCTGTACAATATAGGGTTTCTGCCTCTTCCAGATCTGAGTCAAAATCAGGTGACCTTGGGAAAAAGGTCATAACTTGGGCTAGGAAGCTCCAAATGAAATTTTGTGAAAAGTGAAAGGTAGTACACAGACTGTACTATCTCAGAAAACTTTTTCAGAGGCCGAAGTTGAACCAGTGACACGTGGAACACCGTACACGTTCGCTCTCCTGTATTATCCCATAAACAGGTCACGTTACGACACTTGGCATAACTCTCTGTCAGAGAATCCAATTGAGGTCAGACCTATCAGGATGGAAAGATAACAGGCCGAGCTATCTTAGAAAACGTTTTCAGAGGCCGAAGGTCAAACAGTGACATGTGGCACGCCGTACAAGTTCGCTCTCCTGTATTTTCCCAAAACAGGTCACGTTGCGACATTTGGCATAACTCTCTCTCAGCACATCCAATTGAGGTCAGACCTATCAGGATGGAAATATAACAGGTCAGGCTATCTCAGGATACTTTTTCAGACCCTGTGGATCAAAAATGTCGGAGTTACACCAGAAACAATCAGGTACATATTTCTGTCAAAACAGAATTATTTTTTGGTACCTTCATTCATGGCTTCCGGAATTTAGGGCTTTGGAGAAAGTTGGAATTTTTGTAATCGGAGACCACGGCTGGATGCTACTCATCAAAATATAAATTTAGAGACCAAGATCAGAATTTTTGGTTGGGCAGAAGGCCGGGCTTGATCAGACCCTAGTTCGGGACTTTGATCAGGAAAGTGGAAAATTAGGGCTTCTGTAAAAATGGGAATTTTTGAAATCTGTGACCATGGCTGGAAGCTCCTCAGAAAAATAGAAGCTTAGAGCTTTGGATCAAACCTTTTGATTGGGCAGAAGAGTGGGCTTCATCAAACCCCTGTTTAAGGTCACGTCCAGTGAATCCGAAAGTTTCAAAGGCAAAATTGAGGAGTGAAACTTTGCAGTTTTCAATTTCTGAATATACCAGTTTGATCAGCTCATCAAGGCGCATACTTCTATCCTTTCGGAAGTTTGAAATTCAAAGTTTGAATTTTTGGGGTTTCTCTGACAAACCCATATCCAGCTCCAGGTCCAGTTCTTGCAAATCAAGTGGATTGGGTTAATCCTAGAAGAAGATGGATTGATCACTTACATAAGTGAAGATGTTCCTGTTTCAGAGGGAGATGAGGCTAAGGCCTTACATAAGAAGATTACAAGCGATCTCGACAGGTATGACTCATCGAGGTATGTTTCAATATTTGTTCATGATTAAGTTTATGGTATGTTTGTCTTCATGTTATTACGGTTAGTACAATCTTGATTTTAGATTTGTTGTATCACCTTAACAAAATTATGAATGCATGATAGAAGATTTTCATTGGTTAGGGTGTTGACACTTATGATTGTACTAATGCATTATGGTATTGTATGAGGTTTATGTTGTCTACTAACATGAAAGGTACACCAAGAAAGACAAATCATGTTTTGGTCCAAGAACATATGATCATGATAACATGAGGACAAAGATTCATCCATTGTCATGGATCTCACAGAAGATCCATTTACGAGGTATGTATAACTTGATTTTATAATGGCTAACCTATGAGATATGCAGGTTACTAGCACAAGTCATCGAAGAAGAAGAAGAAGACATCATGTGAGTATGTTAGACATAAATAGCTAGCATGCTAATCCAGGTATGTTTTTCCTATATCAAGCTAGAATCCTACCTTGTGTTAAGATCTTATGCTGTTGTTGATAATGATTATTCATGAAGTCATAGGTTTGAATAAACATGATTGTATACATATTATGTTTCTTACCATAATTGATGATATGACTAACCAGAAGAATCATGAAGGTATAGGTTTGAATAATCACAGGTTTTATGCATATTATATCTCTTATCTTGATTGATGGTTCAACTAACCCGAAGAGTCACAGGTTTGAGTAATTACAGGTTTAGACATGTTATGTTCCTTATGATTTGACTAACCATAAGAATCCTACATAAACCTTGAATGCTAATGGTTATTATTTTTGTTTGAAACGATCATGACTATACATGCTTGAGATTATTGTATTTTAATAGTATACTAATGAATTTATGATTTTATATGAGATCACAAATAAGCATGCATAGGGTCCAAGGATGAACATGAGTTCAAGAACAGGTAATTCAGGAAGCAAAGATCAAGAGGGAGTACACTCCAATGGTTTATGCAAGGATGCAGATATTCAGAGGGAGTTGACCATCTCTCTACATCCCACAATAGAAAGGTGTAGAAGAAGCTACTTCAGATTAGGACTCCAGCAACTCCTGCAAGGAAGCGAAGACTCAGAGGGAGTCCACCCAACGAACAAAGAAAGATAAGTATTTTAATCATCATTTCTTGCATATTTGTTTGTTTAAATAAAATTGCTCAATGATGTTTATGTTCATGTTCCTAGACTTAGGATATGTATTGTGCATATTAATATAGTTGCATTAATGAACAGTATACTACTAACATACATGGGTAAGTGGCCTATGGCACTGCACAACATTCCATTGCTACTTATCTAGAATGAAACCTCTTTGCTGACATGTTGGGAGTTGTGCACACTCTTAACAATGTTCTGGTAGAGATTGGAAGGCATCTAGAAAGTTACGGGATATGGATAAATGTTGTATTGAAGCACTGGCTAAGATAATTGCATGACTGTATGACATATTTCTTTATGTGTAAGAATTTGTTCTGAAAATTATGAGATGTTTCTAATCATGCAATTTAACCTGTTTTGTAGGAAAGACCGTATATCTTCACCTACAAAAGGACTACAACATTTGTTCCAACAACAAAGATATCTATTGAAGATATTGAAGATATTGAAGTTCCCAAGATATGGGATGAAGAAATGGAATGCCATGATCCGTCGATCATGAAGAATGATGTTTGGGATGTAGTCCCAATACCTGAAGGGAAGTTTGTTATGACTTCCATATGGATCTTTCAAGATCAAGCATGCTGCAGATAGCAGCATAGAAAAATATAAAAGTGATGAAATAGAAGATACACCAAATGGATTTCAAGTCAGCATGGTGTAGTCATATATATATGCAGAACTTGGTATGATAGGATAGACAGCTTTCTATCCAGTTTGTTCTTTACCAAGAGTAAAGCGGGTTCCAACCTTTTCTACAAGGTTGAGGAAGGCAATCCAGTGATACTACTTTTGTATGCGAATAACCTGTTTGTATCAGGTGAAGATAGATTGATTGCCGACACGCAGCGGAAGCTTACTATCAAGTTCGAGATGAAGAACTTGGGGATGATGCACTATTTGTTTTTGGCATGAAGGTGTGGAGAGTGATGGAATCTTCCTTGGACAAGGGAAGTTTGCAGTAGAGATCCTGAAGAGGTTCGGGATGATGGACTGTAGGGCTATGACCACACCTATGACATCGAATCTGAAGCTTCTATGTGATGCTTCATCTGAGCCGGTTGATGTCTCCATGTATCGTCAGATGATTGGGTCCTTGATGTACCTGACAAACACAAGACCGAACATTTGCTTTGCTGTGAACACATTGAGCCAGTTCCTGACGGATCCAAGGAGTGTTCACCTCGTTGTTGTAAAGCATGTTCTGAGGTACCTGAAGGGTACAATGGATTATGGGCTCAAGTATGAAGCGAATCAAAAGTTTAACCTACAGGGTTATGTTGATTCAGATTGGGATGGCAGTGCTGCAGACAGGAAGAGCACATCTGGGTGTTGCTTCAGTATGGGATTGGGTGTGATCTCTTGGTCTAGCAGGAAGCAGTCCTGTGTAGCACTGAGTACAGCTGAGGCAGAGTATGTTGCAGCCTGTTCAGCTAGTTGTGAGGCAGTATGGCTAGGGAAGCTACTGTCTAAGCTATTTGATCTCCCGTTGGAAGCTACTGGTATCTTCTGTGACAACCAGAGTTGTGTGAAGCTGTCCGAGAACCCAGTGTTTCATGACAGGTCGAAACACATAGAGATCAAATATCACTATATCATGGATATGGTGCAGAGAGGAGCTGTGAAGCTCCTGTATATTGCGACGGACGAGCAGATTGCAGATGTGCTGACGAAGCCACTAGCCAGACGGAAGTTCGAGTACTTCAGAGAGAGGCTTGGCGTTCTTTAGATCGAGGACACTTCGAGGAAGAAGTGATGGACACATTTGCTGAAGCCATTCCAAGCATGTTGGAAGGAGGATCCTTCACATGGCTGTGGATGTAAGCGCCGGATAATGGGCATCAGGATGATGTTCTGGTTTCTGCTTGGATATGATCAGTTGGATCATTTATGTATGTACGCATCATGTTGGATGTTGGATATGATCAGTTGGATCATTTATGTATGTACGCATCATGTTGGATGTTGGATATGATCGGTTGGATCATGTGTATGTATTTTGTATGAACGCATCATGTTGGATGCTGTTGGATACATTGTGTGGATAATGTATCTTTGTATGATCAGGTAGATCATGGATGCTGTTGGATACATTGTGTGGATCATGTATCTTTGTATGATCAGGTAGATCATGGATGCTGATGGATACATTGTGTGGATCATGTACCTTTGTATGATCAGGTAGATCATGGATGCTGATGGATACATTGTGTGGATCATGTATCTTTGTATGATCAGGTAGATCATGTATGTTGATGGGTACATTGTGTGGATCATGTATCTTTGTATGATCAGGTAGATCATGTATGATTGATGGATACATTGTGTGGATCATGTATCTATGTGTGCATCAGATGGATGCATTGTATGATCAGGATGATCGTGGATGACGAGCTTCTCCAGATGACATGCAGCAAGATGTTGCAGTGATGATGATGAGTATCAGATGATACTTTGTGGCCGTGGATCAGGTTGTGCAGGAAAGCATGTAATTTGTGCCCTGGGATATTTGCAGATGGTCTTTCGAGGTTTTTCCTATGGCATGTAATTCGGTGCCCTGGGACATCTGGCAAATGCTCTTTCAAGGTTTTGCTTGGGAGGACATGTAATTTGTGCCCTGGGAGATCTGCAGATAGTCTTTCGAGGTTTTGCCTATGGCATGTAATTCGGTGCCCTGGGATATCTGGCAGATGCTCTTGCGAGGTTTTGTCCTATGGCATGTAATTTGCTCCTGGGAGATCTGGACAGGATGAAAAAGGCCTCAGATGCTTCAGCCAGGTTTTTCCATGACCACATGTAATTTGCTCCTGGGAGATCTGGACAGGATGAAAAAGGCCTCAGATGCTTCAGCCAGGTTTTGTGGTGGACCACATGTAATGTGCTCCTGGGAGATCCGACAGGTAGAGCTGTGTGCTCGTAACAGCCTGGGATGCTTCAGCCAGGTTTTGTGGTGAGATCACATGTAATGTGCTCCTGGGAGATCCGACAGGTAGAGCCGCGTGCTCGTAACAGCCTAGGATGCTTCAGCTAGGTTTTGTGATGGGTCACATGTAATGTGCTCCTGGGAGATCCTACAGGTAGAGTTGTGTGCTTGTAATAGCCTGGGATGCTGCAGCCAGGTTTTGTGACGCACGTAATAAGTCCTGAGGATTCCACAGTATGGCCAGTGATGATGAAGACCTGCAGGTGGTGGGCCTACATCCAGTATGAAAAAGGACTGGCTCTGTAGAACTTCCTATGACGAGTAGATTCAGAGATTGATTGAGATAGCAGCAGCAGTGATGATGATGATGACGATGCATCGATGACGATGATCCAGAGAAGATGACTTGTGCTAGAAGAACTGTGCCGAGAAATACCTTCCTAGTTAAGATGGAGTGTTGATGTATATGTAACTTCAGAATGTATTTCACATATATGTATATTGTATTCCTATAGAGATGTTATTATTCCTCTATACGGAAGTGTCGTCATTTATATTGTAAGTGTCGTAACTTATACTTGATGGGTTATTAGACCACCTTGTTTGGGGTCGGCCCTGTATAAGTCATGTGGGTCGAAGGGTTATTAGACCACCCTATTGGGGGTCGGCCATGTGGGTCAAAGGGTTATTAGACCACCCTGTTGGGGGTCGGCCCAGTCAGCATTATGTTATGTGGTTAAGTTCGAGCCTACATGAGCTAGGTGAGTTAGGTAAAAAGGCAAGTCAAGTCAAGTATAAATAGAGTGCGGGAGGCACTCTATTTGATCACTCACTTCTCACACATGCACTCAAGGAGGAGTGGTGCACTTATGGAGGAGGAGGATCTGCTGCTAGGTTGTGTCTATCTCTTATGGTTGGTTGTATCATTGCTCTATCTATCTCTGAGGAAGTTATTGGGGTTTTTCACCTTTATGGTTTTCCCCAAGTAAATCTTTGTGTCTCTTGTGTGCTTGCATTATTGTCTCCATGATTGATATGCTGTAGATATGCTGTACATGTTGTTCTCTCAGTTAAGATCCTAGATCAGATTGAAGTAAATTCTGAAAATCTAACATCATGCCCAACTCGAGGGTGGCAGTTGTGTTGAGAGATTGATGAACACAACTGGCCTATGGTTGGGTGGAACTTTGCAGCAACATAGCTAGTTGCTTGGGACAATTGCACAATGAAGATAAGTATTTCGCTCTATGTGTATTTACTTCTGCAATGTTTAATTTGATGATAATTTTGATTTGCTGGATGAGTATGAGATGTGTGTGGATGGTGTTTTTATTCTGCTGTGCATATTTACTTGATTTTCATCTGCACCCTTTAGATTTTATTTGTATGAATCTAATGAATGGGCTGAGTTTATGTGAAATCCCCACAGATTGGTATCATGTTCCCTTCCTTGAATTGGGTCCACGGAAGGGGACATGACATCCATCAACTCCTGACCAGTTCCAGAGGCCTCTTTTTTAAGACAGTGGGGGGAAACGAGAGACCACTTGTACTAATTGATAGAATATTCCTCCTTGAAAAAGAGAAATGTAGAAATTGTGGTTGAATTTAACAAAAGATACAAAAAAAACTCCTGACATCAGGACTTCCTAAGTAGCAACAAAGGTTACCTTTTCATGAGCTTTTGCATAATTTAGCATGATGCGGAGAGAAAGAAGTCCAACAGCCTTGCTCATCATGCAAGAAGATGCAATAGACATTGAGGGAAACATGACTGCAACTGGAAAGATAAAATTCATGGCTAGGGTAAATGAAAGAAATAAAATAAAGAAAAATGATGAGGTTGGGTCCTCAAGCCAAAGCAAATATTCACAAGTACTTAGAATTTAAGATATTTTAAATATAATTAAGAGCCTCTCAAACAAGGTGAAGAGAATGGAACTGGAAGGAAATATTGCAAATAGAGCACCTCAAGTAGGACCTCCAAGAAATAAAAATACAAATCATTATAGGAGGCTATTCAACCCTCAGTTCATGCATAGAATAAATGTAGATCAACCTATCAATCCTCTGATCATAGAGATTAACAAAAAGAATAATAATTTGTTGATATTCTTGTGAGGAAAAATACCAAGAAGTAGAGGAGGAGATGAGTTGGTTGCGAGATGAATCTAATATAATTCACCTAACTCAGGAAGATTATGAGAGTTCCTTACACTCCAATGTATGGTATTATGAACATAAATCACTAGAGGGTGAATATGAGGTGTTCGCATCCCAGTTCATGCTATTTGAAAACACTTTGTAGGATGAAATGAAAAGCAAATATGACCTCAGATCGAGACCCCTAGTAGAGAACCAGGAAAACCAATTCCCTACTAAAATAACACTTGTAAACCAACAAAAGAGTAATATTCTTGGACCTTCTACTATGGCTAAGAACATTGACATGTCAAAGGGAAAAACCTGTGATCCCATCACCCTTTCTATTGGAAAAAGGAATGAGAAACCTCAACCTAACATGTTGTAGAACGAATAGAGAGACCACTAAAAGTTTTCTGTCTTTTTCAATACTGAGCATGAGTCAGGGAAAATAAAAATCCATGTTCCCTTGATTGAGTTGGCCAAAAAACCTACATACCAGAAGCAAATTGAGAAAGTGATAGGTGGAAAATTGCTAGACATTCAACCTGATACCACGAAAATATCTGATGAGCACCCCATAGTTCAATTTTGCCCCCACCTTGATGAAAATTTTTAATCTACTGCACCTCATAATATGATTCCAAAGGTTATAACATAAAAATCAGGATTGGAGATAACCAGGCCCTACCATGATCTGTATAGCTTTGACTCAAGAAAGGTCAAATGTGTTGGAATTATCAAGGATATAGTGGTCACATTAGCCTAGTTTTTTATGAAGAGTATCATGATGGATGTGGTAGTGGAAGATGTGCCTACTAAGCATGGGATGGTGTTGTCAAGGAGCTAGGAGAAAATTCACGAGACACTATGCAAATGGATATGAATTTTTCTATAGTCCCTGTCTTTGAAAAGAGACCAGAAGGTTGTATAGAGAGGCTAAGTTTTCTTATGTGACAAGTGACCAAAATAGTCCCAATAATTTTCTTGTGTATGCTTTGGAATAAGAAATGGGATGTTATATTTAATTATTTAGTGATGAGTATTAAGCCAACCCATGAATACATTATGTAGCTCAAAATGGCCTGGTAGATACAAAAAAAGTTGGAAATTAGTTTGGATTGGGCTTCTGCAAAAGAGGAATAAAGAGCAAGGGTTCTCCTAATCACCCCAAAGCGTGAATAGATTTCCTTATCATACAAGCTAGAATTTTAAACCACAAATAATGTAGTGGAGTATGAAGCATTGATCCTAGGTCTCAAAGCTTTTAGAAAAATGGGGATACAAATATTTCTATGTCTGGAGATTCAAAGATGGTGGTGTGTAAAGTAAAAATCAAATGTCATACCAAGGATAATAAAATGAGGGCCTATAAAAACCAAGTGTTTGACACAATAGATAACTATTTCAAAAATGAAGTCCTAATTGAAGAACCCTGTAGCGATGACAAGTGGAAACAATCGATTGCTTAGTGGAGCTCGGAAGCAGATTTGAAAATAAGAACTCCGAAATGAAATTCCAATAGGGGAACTCCACATCAACGACAAGTGGAAGTAGCCAATTGGTTTGTAGAGTTCGACGGTGGATTTGAAAAGAAACACTCCTAAGGGATGGTCTAACTGGGGAACCCCATAGCAACGAAAAGTGGTAGTAGGTGATTGGTCGGTGGATTTCACAAGCGAGTTTGAAAGGATGGTGGAGAAGCCTCAAAGAGGAAGGGCATCACCACATCAGAGTTTTGTATCAGTGTGCACAATCGTTGATCACAATGGAAAGGCTGAAAGACACAGACCGACGACTAGTCATAATGTGATATTTGAAGAGATTTTGGAAATTTGTATCTGAGGGTAAAATGAGGATGTAGAAAGGTGAGTGAGAGATAATCCAAAGGACCAAGGGGTGGTGATTAGGAGGTAATATATATGGCGCTAAACCTGCTAGTGAACGTATCTATAACTGGGCATCCAAATCGACGGATGAGAACAATAGCACATTGAAAAGGTGCATGAAATTTATTGATGCCCCAACGAGCCATTGGGTGGAAAACACCACGCTACATGGTACTTTTATATTGGAAATGGATCCAAAAATTTTGTATCCCATACTGCCTTCCCATCAGTCATTACCACCTCCTCCATTAACAAGTGAAACTATGTGGGTCCTCACCAAAGATGACACATGGACCTCACACATGGATGACGCCAGATGAAATTATGTCAAGTTCCTCTCAATAATCATATGCCACTTGTAAAATTCAAAATTTTGGATGATAAGAGGAGGAACCTATCTGAAAGATGTTCATTTCACTCATGTACAAGAACAATTGTTGTGGCATCTCTACACTAAAGGTTCCAACATACAAGTAACTATTTGTCAACTCGACCTTTATCCAACCTAGTAATATTTTTCTACCACCCATGTTACTTCATTATCCCACTCAGTAAAATATTGTTACCATGGCATCCTCTTTTGAGATAAAATCCCCCAAGGCCAAAACCAAAAGTATCGCTGTAGACAATCACTTAATTGACCATGAAGGTGACATTTTCGACACAATCACCTCTTACCTAGACCTGTAGCACTTGATAGTCAAGGATGAAAAAAAATACTCTTTAGGCTTGGACTCCTATTATGGATTGGATCCCAACCTCACCCAAGTAGTTTTCCCATAGGCTACCCCCTTCCAAAAATTCACCAGTTGTTGTGTATCCAATTATTCGGCTCAAAAGAGGGTGGTCTTCTCCTCCTATGGCTCCAAATACATTTGTATCATCTCTAAGGACACCCTGATCAAAATACTTTCCACCTCGACCATCCAACCATGCAGTCCCTAGATGATGATTCCCTTCCCATCTAATACAAAGACCTAAAGCTCTTAGAGAGGAACCATATCCTACAAAAGACCTTAAAAAGGGTATCCTAGTCATATTAACCAACCCACCCCCATATAAATATTCCATTTTCACAGAAGACTCCCAAAAGGTGCTGGCTCTGATCTGTGTGATACTAGGATATGAGCATGATGAATAGGTGGTCAACACCCTCTTAGTGTTTATGTCCACCCTCACTCCATTAACAGGAATTATGCCCATCACATTCGACCTATGATAATTTCTGGAAGATGGTATCTCTTCCTAACTAGAATATTTCCAAACTATTAAATGATTCAGGTATCCCTCATAGTTGTTCTATATACTAGAACTCAACATACTCCAAATATATGGTCTTAAAATTAAGGGATCAGAGAGGGAGGAAACTTACAACATACATGTGGATGAATAAGGTCCTCAGAAAACCACAAAACCAGGGATTTCAAAAATTTGCAGACAAGGTCAAGCACACCACCTACTTTATTCTATATAATGAGACAACACCAAGGGTGTTACCCTTTTATAGTTTTTATAGTTTATACCTAACAGTAGAACATGGGATTGGTTGATCTACAAGAGCCACACAATCATCAGGATATATGGATCTGAGGAGGAACCATATTTTCTACCAACATTCTTGATCCCTAGAATATTTTCCCTAGATTACATTAGATGGAGATTCCTATTTGACCAACTTCATTTTGTGAAGCAAAATGACCCTATCACATTGAATTTGCCAAAAGATATATGCTCCTTTCTAGTTAAAACTAGAAGTGCTCTGTCACATGTGGATGCAGTGCTAAAACAACTAAACCTAGACCAAGGGGGAAGGTGGACTTATGATCCTCTTCAAGTGACCTCAAAGAAGAGGATAATAAACAAAAACCTAGCTTATAATCGCAATCCCCACATAGAGTGGGAGAATATGGCCAATTTTCTTACATGGGAGTAGGTGAGGGTCACCTTAGAGGCTTATACAAGCAAGATTTCCTAGGGATACATGAAGGCCAAACAAGAAATTAGCCTATAGTAATCCACATTCCATAAAAGCTATAAGTAGGGACCAAAAGGGCATATTCAAAGGTCCACATGAACATGGACATTGATGACCCTAAAATAGAACCAACAAGAAAGATGGACAAAATAGGGGAAGGGGAAGATTTTGAGCAAAGTCTAGTGCAACACATATAAGGAGAAGGTTCAATTAGTGAATCAAAAGCAATAGAAGGACAATTAGAATTAAGTAAAAATATACCACCTATCACTATATCAAACTTCCCTAAAATACTCTTAGGCACACAAGAGCCACAAAAAATCTCTTCTTCTACAGGCTCAGTCAAGGAGCAACCAACCTTGTACTCACACTACATGGACATCAGAAAGAAAAATATAGAAGTGATGAAGGAACACAAGGGCCTGGTAGATTCATTCATTTGAGAATAAGTTTCTCACAATAGAACTCCACAAAGAGGGAACATTTAAGATAGAAATATTAGATCCTGAATTCCCCCAAGCCAAAATATATAGTGATTATAAAGCCATTGAATACATATTCAAATTTGGCCGATTCAGTCCTCTGGACATGGTAGAGTTTTATAGGCAGTCTAGTGATCTACTGTGAAAATATGTATTTCAATATTCATATAGTGTGAAGAATATGTGCTAGGATCTCCAGAATATTGAGAAGCAATTGGAAGCAGAAAAGATGGCCACCAAGGCCAAGCATCTGACCGTTAAGGAATTGGAGAGAAATATTGTAAATTTGGGGGTCAATCGAAATGACTCCACCCTAGATTAGTCATTATTGTAACAAAAGGATAATGAGATTGTTGTGATTAAGAAGAAAATCCACCTTCTCAACATAGATCATGTACATACACATGAGCTGGTAACATTATAAGAGGACAAGGAAAAAATTCAGAAAAAAATGTTATATTTCAAATCTTATATGGAGCACTATAGAGACCAAGTGGATAAATTGGAGCTAAAGATACCAAGCATGAAGCTTGGAAAGACAACCCTATCTACCTAAGAGACCCGTCACCCAACCGAAGAATCATAAGAGACGCTAGTAGATCTATCATCTAAGAACATGGAGGTAGATCATCCGGGGAAAATATTAAAGAAAAAAATAGACAAAGTGGAAGAGTTGGAAGTTGAAATAAATGAAAAGGATGACCTTATTGACCACCTAGAGTAGGAAATAGAGGTTCTGCAATAGAAGGTGGGGTCCATGAATCAAGATTTAATGGGAAAAGGACCCATTAGGGGAGCTAAAAGGGTCATATGGGACAATATAACTCCAGTATTCATACAACACTAAGACCACTTTGAGTTGATCCAAGATTATTTAGAATTGGCCACTAATGGCACAAGTAAAATAAAAGGAACAATGACTGAGATGGAATCTAAGCCAAACATTGTTGGAAATGTGGTCAAGTTTTTGAAGAACTGAACTGAAGTACAATTGGAATAGTTGGGGGAAACCAACAGGACATACCTGATTAAAGAGTCCAACAAAGTGATAAAAAAAAGGGTCGTGGTAATTAGAGCTCAAATAAAAATAAGTGCAATGATATAAAAAAATTACTTTTTCAAGGGCTTATTCAAAGATGTCATAGCCAAAGGGATGCCCCACTTTTTGGATGGAAATGGAGATTTAAATAAAAATGAAGATTATCAAGAGTTCTTAAAGGAAAAGGGGAATGATGAAAGAATGTTCGAGGAGATACATGACAATTTGAAGGGAGTTCTGGTTGTCCTATTGACTGAGGAATTCGAGCTATGGATCAACTTGAAGCTCGCTTTCAAAAGCTTGCCACACATTTCATATGAAAATTTCATCAACGCTAAGTTGGGCATGGATGCAATGAGTCTGCATATTGGATTTATTTTCCAACTACACATCATTTAATTAGGGATTAACGACCTAATTTACCACTTAGTCTAAGTATTTTGACTCAAATATGTGCTTACATCATCGGCATATCATTAGTTTCAATCAACTGGGCCTCCTAATTCATTCTGGGGGCCAACTGGGGTGATTTGCACGATTAAAGCACCCAACTTAGTTCGTTTGGGAGCATTTCACCTAAAAACAGTTAATTGGAGTTAGAAAGGCACCCTCTTACCAGATTTGACCGAATTTCACCTAAAAATCAGTTAACTGGAGTCATAAAGGCACCCTCACCTATTTTTGGGCATTCAGATGAGTTTCATACTTCCTTAGACTCAGTTTAACTATTTCACAATCTGTTAGATTCAATTACAGTGTAGTTAAGTGGTTAAATGATGTCCCGAGTGGTGTTAACTGACTAATAATCCACTCTCATGCATTCAATTTGAATGAATTCTCTAGGATTCACTTTGCTTGGCTATTCATGCCATTGTTTTGTATTGTAATTAATCTTATGAGTTAATGATAGTGTATTACTGTGCAAACCTTTTGCACCAATGTTTTTGCACTCAATTTGTTGTAAATATCCACATGCATCTCTTGCTATGGTAACTGTTGTTCTTTTTTTGTAGATATGTTGTGCTTGAATTTTACATGGTATCAGAGGCATAGCAAGACAAGGAAACTCTTCTACATAGTTTTACAGGGATCACAGATGAAGCTTGAGCAAGATTGCTGAAAATTATTCCAACACTGCACTGAAAGCGGAAATCTTTCCACATAAATCCTGGATAATTGTGCATCTAGTTTATCAAGCTTTCTTGATAGGCTATGATAGGAGTGATGCAAATTCAAAAGTGCAGGTTGTCAACCTAAAATTGTTTGTTTGGTTTTTAGTGCAGGTGTCTCAAATGCCTCTTATTACATTCGCTATAGCTCAATATGGACTCTTCTTCAAACAATATTCTTACTCCTTTCAATTATCATCAATGGAAGGAAGATACATAGATCATATTGCGCTCCAAGGGACTCTACAAAGTCACTATGGGCACAGAACTAGAGCCTAATGCAGCTATAGAGAAGTCCAAGTTCCTGAATAAAATTGATGAAGCTTATGGTTTCTTATGTCTCAGTATTTCGAAAGACCTTATCTTCCATCTCAGTGGATTGAAGAATCCAAAAGAAGTATGGGAACAACTTTCCAATATCTTAGGAAAGAAGGATGAATTGAGGGCTTATTAGTTGGATAATGAATTGATTTCCCTCAATCCTGGAAATTTCGAAACCATTAATGAGTTTTTCACCAAGTTCAAGCATTTGGTACTTCAGTTGAAGCAATGTGGTGTAGAGAAGGAGTATTAGTTGATTCTTTCAATCCTCTCAAAACCAGGAGTAAATTATTCAGTGTTTGTCTCTACCTTTCATTCGGGAAAACTCACAATTTTGAATTGGAAGATGCCATCCTTGAATGAATTCATTGAGTCCTTATGAAAAGATCATGACAAGCTTGTTCAAAGGGGGTCCATGAGGTCCTGCAAGGTTCAATGCCTATTTGCTGGAGGACGCAAGGATACAAATGATAAAGGAAAGAAAAATAAAAAGGAGAAGACCAATTTTGATCATCCTAAGTAGAAGGAGAAGACCAGGCAGTTAGATGAGCCCTCAGGTTGAAGAAAAGACAAGCAAAAGGGAAAGGAAAAGACAAAGGGTTCTTACTTTGGCAAGGTATTTCATCCTGAAATCTCATGCATGAAGAATACTATTGGTCATATGGACCTTCTCTTAGATAAAAACAATATCACTCTTTCATATGGTGCAAGGAAGAAGGACAATGGAGATTAGAATGATCATCCAGAAAGAGATCATGCACTCATGGAAAGTGTTTCAAATTCAAAAGATATTCTCATAGATTCAGGAGCTTCAAATCACATGGTTGCAAGAAAAGAATATTTCTCATTATTGGACTCCAACAATTCCATCTTCATACACATGGGAGATGATTGACAAATTTCATCGAAAGGAAAAGATACAATTCACTTAGAACATGGCATTTTTCAAAATGTTCTATATGTCCCTTCTCTAGCTTCGAAACTACTTTCTGTGTATCAAATGACACATAATCGTTTTCGCAATAAGGTTGTATTCAACCCCGATGATGTTGAAATTTCTGAAATAACCACTGGAAAGCTCATTGCAGAAGGCAAGGAAAATCATGCTGCAAAAAATATGACTTTTCCCATTTTTTGCCATATTCAAAGACAAGTGCCCTTTTGACTCATGGAAATGAGGCTAAATGGAAATGAGGTTAGTCGGATATGGTATGAGAGGTTTGGACACCTTAAATACAAATATTTGCATTTGATAAAAAATTATTACATGGTTTAATGCCTTTCGAACATTAAATCCTCAAAAGGGATAAAGGTTGCATAATTGACAAGCATCCCAAGCACAAGTTCGATCGAGGAAAAGATAAAAGGGATTCTTGTATTTTGGGGATGATTCACAGTAATATCAGCGGTACATTACCAAATCCATCCATGAATGGATCAAGGTATGTTCTCACATTCATTGATGAATTTTCGAGGTTCACATGGGTCTACTTTCTCAAGAACAAATCAAAAGTGTTTGAAAGGTTCAAGAATTTCAAGGCTTCTATTGAGACTACCACTATGGGAAAGATAAAATACCTTAGATATGATAATAGTGGAGAATATATCAAAACAGATCTACTGAAACATTTTGTGGACAATGGAATCCAAATCCAACACACAGTCCCCTACATACCTCAGCAGAATGGTGTAGCGGAGAAGAAAAATCGAGCATTAAAAGAGATGGATACTTATATGCTTGAGTCGAAAGGTTTGGATTCAAATATTTGGGATGAGGCCATGAATTATTATGCATACATTCATAACATATTTCCACACTCATCCTTCAAATTTAAAAACTCCTTCTAAATCCTACACTGGGCACAAGCCTCATGTGTCACATCTCAGGGTTTTTAGGTCCACTGCATGGGATAGAATTTCACTTGAGAAGAGAATATCTTTGGAACCACAAAGTACTGTGTGAATTATCATTGTATATCCTGAAGAATACAAAGGATAAAAACTCATGGATATCACATCCAAAAGAATATTCATCGAGAGAAGTGTCCATTTCGAAGAACCGCTTCATGATATACAACTAATGGAGGAAGAAACTACCAAATTGCTTCCTCTTCCAGAAGAATATTCGAGAGATGATATTGAAAGTTTATGTTCTGATATTTATGATATTATGTATTATATTAATGAACAAGAATAATTAGGTTCATATTGAAATTCAGATGATCCCCCTCAGTTTCCAAACTAGGCAGAAAAGACTCTCACATCTGCCGGTTCCGACATTGGAAATCCTGCCGATCCAAGAAGAACCCAAGCAAACTTTCAAAGAGAAGGTATGGATATTTCATATGTTGATCCATTGTGTCTGAAAAGTGTTCCTTGATGGTTTTTTTAGATCCAAATTCATACTACCATTCCCACCATGATATGATATGGAAAATTGCCATGGATGAAGAGTAAAATTCTCTTCAGAAAAATGCAACATGGGAGCTAGTTTCACTTCCACCTGGGAGGAAATTGGTTCAATTCAAATGGGGCTACCGAACCAAGGTTTCTGCTGATGGTTCAAAATGAAAATACAAATCAAGTTTGGTGGAAATTTTTTTCTCACAATTCCAAGGTGTGGACTACACAAAAATGTTTGCACTGGTTGCAAAAATGGACTAAATTCGGCTAGTTTTGGCAATTTTCGTATCCAAGCATTGGGAGGTGCACCACATGGATGCAAAAAGTGATTTTCTTCATGGGGATATTCAGGAAGAGATCTACATGAAACATATTGAAGGTTACATATCATATCCGACAGTTGTTTGCAGATTAAGGAAATCTATGTATGGTTTAAAACAGGCCCCACGAGCATGGTATGCAAAGATGGATTCCTTTCTTCTGTCACAAAACTTTGCAAGATGAAAATAAGATACAAATGCATATATATAGACTAATGGAGGTAATTTTATGATAATTTTACTTTATGTTTATGAATTATTGATTACAGGAAGCAGTCTTGCTTCGATTGGTTCAATAAAAACAACTTTACACCAAGCATTTGATATGAGTGATTTAGGCCTGCTAAAGCAGTTTCTTGGTCTCAAAATCACTCAGAATTTTGATGGGATCATGATTTATCAATCAAAATATGCTTTGTACCTTCTATATAATTTCAATATGGCAGAATTTTAAGCTCCACCATTCCCATTCCTCTCAGGAATCAGTCTTGAGGATGGTAATTCTATACTGTTGGTGGATTCTACACTGTTGGTAGTCTTTTGTATCTGACACACTCTAGGAATGATATTTATTATGCCATGAGTGTTGTGTCAAGTTAAATGTAGCAGCGCCATGAGATTCACTTGAAGGAATCCAAAAGGATATTGCATTATGTGCAGGGTACGAGACATTTTGACATTCACTATGCTGTAGATTCTAATGTTGACTTGGTTGGATTCACTGATTCAGATTTGGCTTGTGATAGAATTGATCGGAAGTCCACTTCCATATATGGTTTTATGATTGCTACAGGGCCTATTTGATGGTCAATTAAAAATCAGGAAGCCATTTCCTTATCTTCAGTAGAGGCAGAGTATCGAGCAACAATCAATGCTTGCATTCAGGCAATTTGGTTCTAGGGTATTCTAGCTGAGTTTGATATTGGTAGCACCACTTTTACTGTCATTTTTTGTGAAAATTAGAGTAATATCAATATATCGACAGATCTGGTTCAGAGATATAGGACCAAACATATCGAGATCCACATGCACTACATCCGAGAGCTCGTGCATGACAGAACCATTGTACTGCAATATTGCCCTACAAAAGAGAAAATTGTAGACATCTTCACCAAGAGCTTCACTGAGAAGAAGTTATGTTACCTACATTCATTGTTGGGGTTGAGTTATACTATGGTGACGATATATTAGATCCTTCATTGTTCACTTTGAGGGGGGGTTTTCTTTTCCACTGGGTTTTTCCCTCTTTCCTCACTTAGATTTTTTGAGCATTTTTTGGATTATTTCTATACCCGGTGACCTATGGAATTTATTATCGGGCCCTCTTATTATTTTATTTTACTCCTCCACATGATATTAGTTTAATGGGGGGTGTTGGAGTTATTTTCCAACTACACATCATTTATTTGGGCTTAACAACCTAATTTACCACTTATCTTAAGTGTTTTGACTCTAATATGTGCTTACATCATCGACATATCATCCATTTCAGTCAATTGGAGCTCCTCCTTCATTTGGGGATCCAACTAGGGTGAATTGCATGATTAAAGTGCCAAACTCAGTCCAATTGGGAGCATTTCACCTAAAAATCAGTTAAATGGAGTCAGAAAGGCGCCCTCCTACTAGATTTGACCTAATTTCACCTAAAAATCAGTTAAATGGAGTCAGAAAGGCGCCCTCCTACTAGATTTGACCTAATTTCACCTAAAAATTAGTTAACTGGAGTCAGAAAGGCGCCCCCACCTATTTTTGGGAATTTAGTTGAGTTTCAAACTAAATTAGACTCAGTTTAACTATTTCACAATCTGTTAGAGTCAATTATAGAGTAGTTAAGTGGTTAAATGATGTTCTGAGTGGTGTTAACTGACCAGTAAGCCACTCTCATGCATTCATTTTGAATGACCTCTCTAGGATTCACTTTTCTTGGCTATTCGTGCCATTATTTTGTATTGTAATTAATCTTCCTAGTTAATGTTAATGTATTACTACTGCAAACCTTTTGTACCAGTGTTTTTGCACTCAATTTGCTGTAAAGATCCACATGCATATCTTGTTATTGTAACTATTGTTCTTGTTTTATAGATCTATTGTGCTTGAATTTTACACTGCATGAGTACCCGATGGGTAAATATTGACAACAAATTTCAAGGTATCATAAATTGGCCTTGTCAGATCAAGGGAATTCTACTCCAACATGGAAAACATCAGGACAAGGGTCCCCACAACAAGGCTCAACTAAGCAAGGGTGAAATTTCGGGGAGCAATTAGACAGTTGAGGTCAACCGAATTTTAAAATGGACTTAGGAAATTTTTTTTTGTGAAAGTAAAGGAAAAACGAGGCAGTTTCAAGAAAGGTAGAGAGTAGTAGAAATAATACTCCTTACTATATAAAGTGAATTTGAATCTAAATTAGAGATATTGTAATTTTAGAATAAGGTTTCTATGAGAGCTACAATATCGTTTTGATTCCTTGGATTAAATAATGTAGCAAGGAAATGAATCCTCTAATATTAATATCTTAGTGTATGTTAGCCCGTAATCTTGTATATGTGATTTCATTCTCCTTTTGTAATTCTAGAACTATTTCTATCTATATAAATCTATCTTGATCTAATAAAATCTTTGAGCAACTTGCTTTTGCACCAAATTCAATGTATGAATGTTTATGTGTGAAATATTATGTCAGGGAAAGAGATTTCATGTGAATGAACTCTTATATTGCATGGATTTTATGTGTCAAATGATAAATGAAGGTTTCTTTGTTGTTTTATGTAAAAATGTCTATAGCGTCCAAATATTTTGCACTTATCCAAGATTGCATTTACATTTGTTATAATAGTTGAAGTTTGTGACAATCAGTACATTTCTATCACCTTGTATGTGTAATATTTACATAAAGGTACCTCAAATAATTCATTTTTTCCACCAATTCTTCATCCACCATACCTTCTATGCAATTACTTAACATGAACTCTGAAATGCATCGGTAGCAAAATCCTTGGTAATAAAATTTATCCAAGGTCCTTTATGCCTAAAAAGAATTGAAATACAAGGAACATTTCATCTATAACAAATTAAAATCTAAATATTTAAAAACTGATCCAATCGTACCCAAGCATAGTTCCTTTCATCCTTAAACATCTCAGGGGATAAGATGAAAAATGGCACCATTGCCGAGTAGTGGAGGAATCAATGTTATTTTTCCTTGGGCCTGACAATATTCAATATCTAATTATGAATAGTGGATGAGAGTCAGAAACTAGGCTAAATAATTGTCTCAGTGAATCCACTAATTCTGATTTGGTGAATCCACTGATTCTGATCCAACGTATAGAAGAAGGCACACCAGAGCCAACCTTGTGCCTGAATACATATGTGTTCTTTTGAATCTTGAAAGGTTGGTTACCCTACAAAATAATTGAGAGAAATAATCTTCATCAGGTTCAAGTATTCCTTAGAATAATTCCACATCTCCTGTAGATCTACAATTTCAAGATTCAACTTATATATATGAGAATTCTAAAGGTAAATATCGATTTGTAGAGGACATAAATCCTCCCTCAATTGAATTACCAAATTCCCCTCTCATTTTCCTTGAAGGATATCAACCTACATTTAGGCCTATCCTTAGGAGCCCTTGCATTCCCATATCTCCTCAAGAAAAGAGCCTCATCCTACAACATTTAATCTTAGAATTTGGATGAGGAAGGGTTAATCCTATGCCTCCACCACTGATCAATCCCTGGGTGGCCACTAGGATTGGTCCATTAAACCTGGATAACAATTTGCATGGCCTACCAAACAATTATTTGAAATTTCTCCCAATATTAGATGGTGAAAGAGTCACCTCAGCTGAAAAACACATGGAGGTGTTCCAACACTTCATTAACAACTTGTTTGTTGAACATGATGATGTATACATGTGACTCTTCATACAAACATTGGAGGGATATGTAAGAAAATGGTTTAGATATTTACCATCAACATCCATGAAACCCTGACGAGTTTAGAGGTCACCTTGAAAAAGAGAAATGCAAAAATTGTGGTTGAATTTAACAAAAGATACAAAAAAAACTTCACATCAGGCCTTCCCAAGCAACAACAAAGGTTACCTTTGCAGGAGATTTTGAACCAGAATTTACCATGATGCTGAGAGAAATGAGTTCAACAACCCTGCTCATCACACAATATGATGCAATAGACATTGAGGGAAACATGACTACATCCGGAAAGTTAAAATTTAGGGCTGCGGTAAATGAAAGAAAGAAAAGAAATAAAAATGATGAGGTTGGGTCCTCAAGCTAAAGAAAAGGTTCACAATAATTTAGAATTGAAGAGATGTCAAAGATAATTAAGAGCCTCGCATTCAAGGTGACTAGAATGGAACTGGAAGGAAATACTGCAAATAGAGCACCTCAAGCATGACCTCCAAGAAATCAAAATACAAATAATTATACTAGACCATTCAACACTCAGTTCATGCATAAAATAAATGTGGATCAACCTATCGAGCCTCCAAAAAGAGATATTAACAACAAGAATAATAATTTTACTGATATTTATTGTTAGGAAGAATATCAAGAAGTAGAGGACGAGATGAGTTGGTTGCGGAATGAATATAATACAATTCACCTAACTAAGGAAGATTATGAGAGTTCCTTACACTCCAATGTATGGGATTATTAACATAAATTAGTAGAGGGTGAATATGAGGTGTTCACATCCCATTTCAATATATTTGCAAACACTTTTCAGGATGAAATGAAAAGAAAATATGACCTAAAACCGAGACCCCTAGTAGACAACCAAGAAAACCAAGCCCCTGCTAAAAGAACACTTGTAAACCAACCAATGAGTAAGATTCTTGGACCTTCTATTGTGGATGAGAAAATTGGTAGGTCAAAGGACAAAAAATGTGAGCATGCCACTCTTTCTATTGCAAAAAGGTTGGAGAATGAATAGAGAGACCAATAAAAGTCTACTATCTTTTTCAATATTGAGGAGTTGGATTAGTTTTAGGGTGAGGAGTAGGGGGGTGTGTTTGTGTGAGAAAAAGAGAACATGGGGGAAGGGTGATTTAGGGGGTTTGGAGAGAGAGAGGTGTGGGTTGGGTGTAGTTGTAATATTAAAGTTGTGTGTGTGTGTGTGTGAGAGAGAGAGAGAGAGAGAGAGAGAGAGAGAGAGAGTCGAGGTGAGGGAGGGGGAGGGTGTGGGTGATTAGGGGTAGGAAGGAGGAAGGGATTTTGTGGAGAGAAATAGATAAATATTACATTGTATGGAGGGGTGGTAGTAGGGGGGAGGGGGTTTGGGGTAGAGAAAGAGATAGAGATCACAGTGGGCGGAGGTGGTGTAGGTGATTAAGGAATATCAGGGAATTTAGCGAGAAGGTGGGGTATAGGATTAGGGAAAGGATAGAGGGAGAGAAACAAGGAGATTGGGGGTTATTTTTAGGTAGAGGAGTAGGTGGTGTGTGTGTGTCTGTGACAGATAGAGAGAAAGAGAGTAGAAGAAAAGGGGTGTTAGGGCATAGGGAGAGAGAAAGAGGGGTGGTGGTAAGGGCTAGTTGGAGTAGTAGAGGGGTGAGGCAGAGAGATTGAAGTAGGGTATGGGGTGGGGGAAGAGAGAGATAAAGAGAGTCAAGGGGCCTGGGGTGGATGGTGTAGGTGGTTAGGGGTAGCTATATTGGGAATATTAGGGAAGTTAGTGATAGGAAGGGTATAGGGTGGGGGAAAAGAGAGAGTAAAGGGGGTAGGGGGAGTAGGAGATATATAGAGACAAAGGGGTAGAGGGTGTTAGATTTTGAGCATTAATTCAATATACTCTAGGATCTTTACTAAGAGAATAGCATGTACAACATATCAAGTATAACAATGCATATCAATCACACCAAGCAATCACATGAGACAATAAACACACAGAGTTTCACTGGGGAAAACCATAAAGGTGAAAAACCCCACAACTTCCTCAAAGATAGAAAGAGCAATAATACAACCCAATTACAAGAGCTAGTCTTCCCCTAGCAGTTGAACCTCCTCCTCACTTGTGCACCACTTTTCGAGTAGTGTAGAAGTGAATAATGAGATGATCGAATAGAGTGCCTCCTGCACTCTATTTATACATGACCTAACAAGCCAAATAACCTAGCAGGGCCGACTTGTCTAACTCAGTCTAATAACCCATGGTTATACTAATCAGGGCTGACCCCACACTTGGTGGTCTAATAACCCATCACAACAAGTTACAACACTTGCAACACTTGTCAATACAAATGATGACACTTATGTATAGAGGAATAATACCATCTCTATAGGAGTACAATATACATAGGTGAAATACATTCCGAAGTTACATATACATCAACACTCCCCATCTGCTAGGAAGGTATTTCTCGACACAGATCTGCTAGCACAAGTCTTCTTCTCTGGATCATAGTCACTGGATCATCGTCATCGAATCATCATCATCGAATCATCATCGTCGTCACTACTGCTGCTATCTCAATCAATCTCCAATCTACTCGTCATAGGAAGTTCTACAGAGCCAGTCCTTTTTCATACTGGATGTAGGCCCACCACCTGTAGGTCTTCATCATCTATAGAGCCAGCCCTTTTTCATGTTGGATGTAGGCCTAGCCTTCATGTAGGTCTTCAACATCTCTGCGAGCAAGCGATCAAGTAGGTACACCTTAGGACTGATTACACTGCCTCTACAAAACCTGCAAGATCTCCTAGGACTGATTACACTGCCTCTACAAAACCTGCAAGAGCATCTCAGGACTGATCATATACCTCTGCAAAACCTGTGTACCATACTGTCACATCATCACCTTCAAATCATCGTCATCATCCACAGAGCACAACCCATATGCACACACAATGTCTCCAGTATGGGAGGAATTTCCTACCACCATACGAGACCCAGTCTACCAACATGCAAGGACTTTCCTACTAGCATGTGAGACATAACACTTACATCAACCGACATGGGAGGACTTTCCTACCACCATTCAGGAAAGGCTCAACACTTACACTCACTAGCATGGAAGGACTTTCCTTTGACCATCCGGGAAAGGCTCACAACACTTACATCAATGACCATGGGAGGACCAACCTAACATCATGTCAGAATGGCCCAACACTTACATCAACGACCATGGGAGGACCAACCTACCACCATGTAAGAATGGCTCCAGCCCTTACATCTTACCATGGGAAGAATTTCCTACTACCATGTAAGAATGGCTCCAGCCCTTACATCTACACCATAGGAGGACTTTCCTACCACTATGTCAAAATGGATCCATCCTTTACATCTACACCATAGGAGGAATTTCCTACCACTATGTGAGACTGGATCATGTGCATCTATGTATCCGGACTCATCACTTCCCCTTGGAAGGTATCTCGATCTAAAGTACACCAAGTCTCCCTCTGAAGTATTCAAACTTCACTCTGGCCAGTGGCTTGATCAACACATCAGCTATCTGCTCGTCCGTCGCAACATACAAGAGCTTCACTGCTCCTCTCTGCACCATATCCTTGATATAGTTATACTTGATCTCAATGTGCTTCAACTTGTCATGGGACACTGGGTTCTCCAACAACTTCACACAACTCTGGTTGTCGCAATATATACAAGTAGCACTCAGCTGGAGATTAAACAAATCATACCATAGTTTCCTAATCCATATTGCCTCACAACTAGCTAAACAAGCTGCGACATACTTTGCTTCGGCTGTACTCAGTGCCACATAGGATTGCTTCCTGCTAAACCAAGAGATCATACCGGATCCCATACTGAAGCAGCACCCCAAAGTGCTCTTCCGATCAATGGCACTGCCTGCCCAATCTGAATCAACATAACCCTCTAGGTTAAACTTTTGATTCACCTCATACTCAAGCCCATAGTCAACTGTACCCTTTAGGTACCTCAGAATATGCTTTGCAGCTATTAGGTGAACATGTCTTGGATCTGTCAAGTACTAGCTCAAGGTGTTCACCGCAAAGCAGATATCTGGTCTCTTATTCATTAGGTACATCAAGGACCCAATCATCTGACGATACATTGTAGCATCAACTGGCTCAGATGAAGCATCACAAAGAAGCTTCAGGTTTGATGCCATAAGTGTGGCGATGGCCTTGTAGTCCATCATCCCAAACCTCTTCAGGATCTCTACTGCATACTTCCCTTAACCAAGGAAGATTCCATCTGCACTCTGCCACACCTCCATGCCTAGAAAGTAGTGCATCATCCCCAAGTCCTTCATCTCAAACTCAGCAACAAGCTTCCTCTTCGTGTCGGCAATCAATCTATCCTCACCCGTAACAAACAGGTCATCCACATACAAGAGTAGAATCACAGGATTTCCTTCCTCAACCTTGTAGTAAAGGTTGGAATCTACTTGACTCTTGGTAAAGACCAAACTGGATAG
The DNA here is from genome assembly GCA_027924585.1 of Larix kaempferi. Taxonomy (NCBI): domain Eukaryota; kingdom Viridiplantae; phylum Streptophyta; class Pinopsida; order Pinales; family Pinaceae; genus Larix; species Larix kaempferi. The sequence continues at coordinate 24,069,934 of BSBM01000577.1, forward strand.
GAAGGCATCTATCCTGCCATACCAGGTCCTGGGTGCCTGTTTCAAACCATACAGGGCTTTCTTCAGTTTGCACACCTGTGACTCTCGGTCATGTGTCTCAAAACCAAGTGGCTGCTCCACATACACTTCCTCCTCGACTACACCATTCAATAAATCTATCTTGACATCCATCTGGTGTACCTTCCATTTCATCACTGTAGCCAGAGCAAGTACTGATCTAATGGAAGTGTATCTGGCCATAGGAGTAAAAGTCTCTTCATAACCAATCCCTTCTTTCTGGAAGTCACCATAAACTTCCCATCTGGTCTTGGGACCACATCCCAAACATCATTCTTCATGATCGATTAATATTCCTCGATCATAGCATTCTTCCATTACTGCATCCCGGATCCTGGGAACTTCAATATCTTCAACAAATAGCTTTATTGCTGGAACAAATGTTGTAGTCCTTCTTTTGTAGGTGATGGTATACGATCTTCCTATAAGACAAGTTAAATTGCATGATTAGAAACATCTCATAGTTTTCAGAACAAATTCTTACACATAAAGAAATATGTCATATAGTCATGCAATTAATTTAGCCAATGCTTCAATACAACATTTATCCATATACAGTAACTTTCTAGATGCCTTCCAATCTCTACCAGAACATTGCTAAGAGTGTGCACAACTCCCAACATGTCAGCAAAGAGGTTTCATTCTAGATAAGTAGCAATGGAATGTTGTACAGTACCATAGGCCACTTACCCATTACATGCATTAGTAGTATACTGTTCATTAATGCAATTATTCTAATATGCATAATACACAACCTAAGTCTAGGAATATTAAACAATCAAATATGCAAGAAATGAAAAATCCAAATACTTATCTTTGTTTGTTTGTTGGGTGGACTCCCTCTGAATCTTTGCTTCCTTACAGGAGCTGTTGGAGTCCAACTTTGAAGTATCTTCTTCTACTCCTTTCTTCTTTGGATTGTAAGGAGTGGTCAACTCCCTCTTAATCCCTGAATCATTGCATAACTTCTTGAAGTCTTCTGAAGTGAATTCTCCACCATTGTTGGATCTAAAGGTCTTGATCTTCTTTTCAGTGTGGTTTTCTATCAATTCTTTGAATTCTTTGAATTTGCTGAATACTTCATCTTTGTTCGTCAAGAAATAAGTCCAAGGATTCTTAGATAAATCATCAATGAAAGAACCATAGTGCACATACCCACTCAGATAACTGGATGACACCAGACTGCATACATCGGAGGTGGATAATTTCATTATGCCTTGCTTTTACTGCTTGGAAATGCCTTCTTTGTGTTCTTTCCCTTTGCACAACCTTTTCAAATGCCTTCATGCTTTGTCTGGATTTCAAGAAGACCTTCTACAACTTTGCTTGCAAATGGTAATTCATTATAGTGCATGTGTGCAAGCCTTCTATGCCAAAGTTCACTTGGCTCTACTGAGTCATGGACCATGGCTTGTTCTGGTTGGCCCTTTTAATTTGTATAATCCTCCCTCTTGCTCTCCAATCACCACTGCATCATCTATAGTCTTACCCTTTGGCCACACTAGGACTTGGCCATTTACAAATGAAACCCTCATGCCTTTTGCATCCAATGCAAATATGGAGAGTAGATTCTTCTTGAGACCTGAAACATATAGTACATCTTTCATCTTCATAGACTTTCCAGAGTCTAGTTTATAGGAGGCTTCACCACTCCCTTTTATTGGATACTGGTATTCATCCCCCAAGTTTCACCTTGTGGGGTGATTCATGTTTAGATAGGTTCATAAAGGATTCCTTGAATCCTGTCATGTGTTTAGAACTCCACTATCTATAAGCCAATCGTTACTTCTCCATGAGTAATGGTTCTAGTGAGAGCAGAAATCAAAACATATTCTTCATCACTGAAGAATCTTCACTATCTTCTCTAGCCCTCTTTCCTGGTAGGTTCATCATCCTTTGCACCATGAGCATGGATGTCTTCTTTTGATGTTCTTCTTCTTGTGAGAACCATCTTTCTTATTTCTGCGACAATCTCTGGAATAGTGTCCCTTTTCATCACATGTATAGCAACGGACATAGGACATGTTTCTTCGATGTTTGGGACTACCCCTTTGATTATGATGGTGATGTCTTTATTTCTTGTCATGATGGTGAGTCTTTTTGTCACCATGACTTTTGGAGTGTGCTGTGAGAGCTTGGTCTTCATTCCCCATCTTCTCTTCTCGAGCTACAATTCGAGCTTCTTCCTGTGAGAATTCTTCCCACAGTCTACTGAATGAGCTAAGTTTATTCCTAGCAAAAATTCCTTGGATGAAGGAATCCCATTGACTTAGGAAGGCCATTAAGAGTGGTCATTACACTTCTCCATTTTCTATATCTTCTCCCACAGCTTCAAGTTGTTCTTTTATTTGGGAGACCATTGAGAAATAAGACCTGCATAGTCTCTGCATTCTGGATCTTGACATTCTTCAATTGATTCCTCAAGGTCATCTTTCGATTTAGGAATAGCTTGGTCAGGGAATCAAACATCTCCTTTTGTGTCTTTAGAGATGACACATGTGGTATGAGATGGTCTTTGATAGAATCAGCAATGATCCTCTTAGCCTTGACCAAATTCCTTTGTGTAAGGCCTTAGCCTCTTCTTCCTCTGGGATAGGGACCTCTTCACTTATGTAAGTGTCCAACTTTTGAAAGGATAGAAAGATGCACCTTGATGAGTTGATCAGCCTGGTATACTCAGAATTTGAAAACTGCAAAGTTCACCCTTTAGAAATGTCTTTTAGTCTTCTCGGATTCACTAGGGAGGACCTTGAATTAGGGTTTGAGTTTCCCAGAGCTTCACCCAACCAAAAAGTTTGATCTAAAGCTCTAAACTTTTATTTTTACAAGGAGCTTCCAGCTATGTCCTCAGATTTCAGAAATTCCTATTGTTGTGGAAACCCTAATTTTTAGGGCCAAAAATAAAAGTGCCCAGAATTGAATTCTGATTGGATAGAAAGTTTCACCTTGATGAGGAGAGTTATTCTATCATATTAATTTTCCAAAATCTATGGAGAGAAACCCAATAAACAAGAAACCCTAGTTTCCACAATTGCACAGGTGTCTTCTTCTCAGGTTAGCTCTGATTACCATGTTAGATTTTGAGCATTAATTCAATATACTCTAGGATCTTTACTGAGAGAATAACATGTACATCATATCAAGTATAAGAATGCATATCAATCACAACCAAGCAATCACATGAGACAATAGACACATAGAGTTTCACTAGGGAAAACCCATGAAGGTGAAAAAACCCCACAAACTTCCTCAAAGATAGAAAGAGTAATAATACAACCCAAGTACAAGAGATAGTCTTATCCTAGCAGCTGAACCTCCTCCTCACTTGTGCACCACTTTCCGAGTAGTGTAGAAGTGAATAATGAGATGATCAAATAGAGTGCCTCCCGCACTCTATTTATACATGACCTGACCTACCTAATAACCTAATAGGGCCGACTTGTCTAACTCAGTCTAATAACCCATGGTTGTACTAATCAGGGCCGACCCCACACTTGGTGGTCTAATAACCCATCACAGCAAGTTACGAAATTTGCGACACTTGTCAATACAAATGACGACACTTCCGTATAGAGGAATAATACCATATTTATAGGAGTACAATATACATAGGTGAAATACATTCCAAAGTTACAATATACATAAATAGAGGGGGTGGTTATGGTTAGGGAAATAAAGAGAGAGAGATCGTGGTGGGGGAAGGGGTAGGTCTTTAGGGAGAATTAGGTATCTTAGAGAAGGGGTTTATAGGATGGGGGGTAAAGGGAGAGAGAGAGGTTGTAACTTGTAGGGGAAGGGGTTTTACAAGATATAAAGATAGAGACAAGTTTAGGTGTAGGGGAATTAGGAGAGAGAGAGAGTGTGATAAAGAGAAAGAGGGTGTTTTTATGTGTAGGGAGAGTAGGAGGGGATTTCGGTGTAGTCAGAGTGTGTGATAGAGAGAGGCGGTGTGTTAGAGGGTTGATGGAGAGAGAGAGGGGTCATGTTAGGGATAGGTGGAGTAGAGAGATAGAGTAAGTGAGTGAGAGAGAGAGAGAGAGAGTAGGGGGAGTGACTAGAAGGAGGGTGTAGGTGATTAGGTGAAGGGCGAGAAGGATGGTTTTTGGAGAGCAGGAGATAGAGATCAGGGTTGAGGTGAAGGGTTTTAAGCGATAATTAGAGAAATAAGAGAGAAGGGGGGTATAGGGTGGGTGCATAGAGAGAGAGGAGACATGGGGTCTGGTAAGTTGTAGGTCGGATTAAGAGAGAGAAAGAGAGATGGGGAGGGTGTGGGGTGATTAGGGTAAGGGGAGAGGAGGCAGTTTGGGGGAGAGAAAGATATAGATATCGTTGTGGTGGGAGGGTGTGTAGCAGTTGAAAGAATATTATGGAATTTAGAGAGAAGGGGTGGTATAGGGTGGGGAAAAGAGAGAGAGAGAGAGGGAGGGGGGATATTTGATGTGTGGGGAGTAGGGAAGATATGGATAGAAGGGCAGAGGGTGTGGTTATAGGTAGAGATGGTTATAGATATAAAGGTTGGGGGAGGGGTAGCGATTTTAGGGAGCATTCAAAATATTGGAGGGAAGGGGGAGTATAGGGTGTGGTTAGAGATAGGGAGAGAGAGGGGTGGTAAGTGGTAGGGAAGGGGGGTTAGGAAAGAAAAAGTGAGAGAAGTGCTTAGTTGTAAGGATATTAGGTGGAGAGAGAGATATGGGGGTTTTTTGTAGGGAGAGTAAGAGGGGGTTAGGGAGAGAGAGTGGGGGTTATGGGTATTGAGAATGTGTGGGAGAGAGAGAGAGAGGTACGCGGTTAGGGGTAGGTGGAGGAGTAGATATGCATGTGAGTGTGTGTGTGTGTGTGTGTGTGTGTGTGTGGTGTGTGGTGTGTGTGTAGAGAGAGAGAGAGAGAGAGAGAGAGAGAGAGATGGAGGGGTGGAAGGATGGTGTAGGTTGTTAGGGGTAGGGGGGAGGAGGAGAGGTTGAGGGGAGAAGCAATATATAGATCAAGGTATGGATTATTAGAGTGTAGTTAGAGAGAATGAAGGTATAGAGTGGGGGTAGAGAGAGTGAGAGAGGGGATTGGTTAGTAAGAATTAGAGAGAGAGAAAGAGAAATAGAGAGAGGAGGGGGGTTAAAGTTAGGGCTTGGAGTAGGGTGCTTAGAGAGTGAGAGAGTGTGTTAGTAATGGTTAGAGAGAGAGATAGAGAGGTAGTTATTACTGATAGGTGGAGGAGTAGAGAGGTGAGAGAGAGAGAGAGGGGAGGGGGGGAGAGAGAAAGGGGGAAAGGTAAAAGTAATTAGGGGTAGGAGTGAGGAGGGGGTTTTTATGAGAGAAAGAGATAGAAATCACAGTGGGGAAAGGGGGTGCAGGTGGGGTTTAAAAGAATATTAAAAAAGGAGAGGAGGGGTATAGGGTGGAGGGGGGAGAGAGAGAGAGAGAGAGATGAGAGAGAGAGAGAGAGAGAGAGAGAGAGAGCAGAGAGAGTTTGGGGGTGAGTGAGGGAGGGTGTAAGTGATTTGGTGTACGGGGACGGTGGGTTTCAGGGAGAGAAATAGATGGATATCATTGTGGGGGGAACGAGTGTGACAATTTAGAGAATATTAAGGAAGTTGGAGAGAAAAAGGGCGGTATACGGAAGGGGTAGAGAGAAAAAGAGAGTATTAGATAGAATTTGAGAGAGAGGAAGAGGTCTAGGGTGTAGAGGGACTAGGAGATGATAGAGAGAGGGGGTGTAGGGGGTGGTTATGGGTATTTACAGAGCATTAGGGATGTTAGAGACAACAGGGTTATAGGGTGGGGGTAGAGAGAGAGAGAGAGATTTGATGGCAAGTGGTAGGGTAATGTGGATTAAAAGATACAAAGAGAGAGAGGGGTTTAGAGGTAGAGAGAGAAAGGCAGAGGGGGGTAGAGGGGATATTTTATCAGTAGGGAGAGTAGGAATAGGTTTAGGGACATATAGGGGGGTTGGGGGTATTTAAAGTGTGTCTGTGAGAGAGAGAGGGGGGTATTCCTAGGGGTTCAGAGAGAGAGAGAGATGGGGTTAGGGGTAGGTGGAGTAAGAGAGAGAGAGAGAGAGAGAGAGAGAGAGAGCTAAGGGGTGATGTGGAAGGAGGGGTGTGGAGTATTAAGGCTAGGGATAGGAGGTAGGTTGCAAGAGAGAAAGAGATAAAGATTAGGGTGGATGGATAAGGGATTTATGGATGATTAGGGAAGTTAAAGAGAAAGGGGTTTATAAGGTGTAGGAAGAGAGAGAGAGAGAGAGGAGGAGAGAGAGAGAGAGATGGGGTTATGGGTAATGGAATAAGAGAGAGAGAGAGAGAGAGAGAGAGAGAGAGAGAGAGAGAGAGGCGGAGGGGGGGGTTAACAAGAGAGAGTCTTGAGGTTAGGGGTAGTGAGAGTGAGAGTGAGGGGGTTGAGAGAGAGGTAAGGTTAGGGGTATAAGTTTGGGTGGAGGAATATGGGGGAGATAAAGAGTGAGATAGGGGGTTATTAAATATTAGAGAGAGAGAGAGAGATGAGTGGGTTAAATGTAGGGATTATTGTACTGCGGTGAGAGAGTGAGTGAGGGTGTTTGTAAATGTTAGAGCGTTAGAGAGAGAGTGTGTGTATGTTAACAGTAAGGGGAGGAGTAGGATGTGTGTGTGTGTGTGTGTGTTTTGGGGGGTGAGGGGTGGGGGTAGTGTGCTCGCTAGAGGTGAAGAAGAAGACGGGGGGGGGAGGGGTGTATGGTGTTGAGACCGGTATATTCGTTTACAAGTTATGAACAAGTCGGGGGGAGATGAGTGTGATAACGTATATATATATGAAGAAGGTCGCAGAAAAGGTAGGGGTTCTGTTCTATACTAGCGAGAGCGTTCAGAGCAAGGCGTATTATGGTATTTTACCATCACGTCACTCAGATCGCAGAGATAAGATGGTACTTGTTGAACGTCTGAGGATTAAATAGATGCGAGAGAGAGCGAGAGTCTCCTTTGGGTTCGTTACCCCAGTGAGATCGACGGGTGAGACCAAATGTGGATAGAATAAATGTAGGTGGAGAACTTAAGGTAAGAGAGAGATACAACAAGATAGCAGATAGAGAT